>SJYV01007223.1:1547834-1654379 GCA_006410875.1 Neotragus pygmaeus
TCTGTGTCTCTCTCCTCAGGAACAAAGAACTTGGGGAAATCTGTGATTGTCCAAAATCATCTGCATTGGGAAGAGGTGGGGGGAGAACTGGGGAGGCTAACAACAAAAACTCTCAAGACTCGCGAAACCAGGCAGTCGCACCAGGGTAGCGCTGGATTGCTTCTTTCCCTCCCCTTGAATTCTGTAGTAGGGTTCCTGCTATCCTTTTGCTGAATTATTATCTGGTGCCTTTCTATTTTTATTTCTCTCCCCAATCTAACTATTTTTTATTTCTCTGTGCATCTGTTTGAAGCTCTCTGAGTAGCTGCCTTCACCTCTATGGTTTTAAGTTTGTGTCTGCCCAGCCTTTTCCCTCACTGTGACTCGGTGTCATCCTGTCTATGATGGGAATGTTGCCATGGGTGTGGTGTGGTGATGTGTTTTGGTTGTTGGGTGGCATGTAAGCTTGGATATTTCCATAGTTTTAGCTCTTTTTCTTTTCTAAAACAGTGGCATGTGCTTCTCTGATAACAGCCCTCCACTGCAGCAGTATATTCCTCATGGTCCTGCCCATCTAGTCTCCTATTCTCTAAAGAGCAGCGGCCTTAGATTTTCTCCATATGTCTTGCTGTTAGGAACCAGGTGACACTAAGCTGCACAGTATTTTTCTTTTAAATCCCATCATACTGTTTCAAAGTCAGAGTTGGATCTGTTGACAGATAGTTTGATGACTGACTGTTGGCACAGTAGTCAGTGCCACAGTATCATCCCAGAGGCTGGCAACCCCAGAAGTCGTTTGGAAGCCATTCATATTGGCCTTTTCTTGTGTCTTGAAAAAAGAAAAAGAGGAAACTAAATTCTAACCCTGTTCCTCTGAGTGGTAAGAGCGAGGGGAGCAGTTGACTCAGAACCCTTCTTTTCATCCTGTAGTAGCAGGTACAAGTGAGACACCAGACACAGGAGCTTTTTTGTGGCCACCTCTTTCTGAATAGTGTTTACTGCTTGTGTGGTAGGAAGGAGAGGGAGGCAGAAGCTACCACAGAGCCAGTGCTTCTGACCAGGAAGACTTTTAGCCCACATCTGTCCTGCTTGTAATTGAGGAAGCATTCTCCATTTAATGCAAAGATCCTCTGGGTTTTTCACCTTCTTTTCAGGGACTCAGAGCCCCTAGAGCCAATTCTGGTTTAAAGAACTGACTGACTTAGAGAGATTAAATAAAAACAGTAAAATACATTTATGAGGATATTGGTAATAACACAGGAGGCCATTTGAAATGGGCCTTGAATCTCCTTCTGTGGAACATAGCAAGTTAGTTGTCTGTTCTTTATAGCAACTCAGGAGATGCCTATGAAGAGGACTTCGAGGAGAGGTAGAAGAGGCTGCTGCAGTTGGCACTGTTGAATCAGAGAACCTGCTTCTGGAAAGGGAAAAAGAAAACTTTGTCTATGTGAAAATGGGGAACATTAATCCAGTGATTTTTCTTTTATTTAATAATTTTTCCCCCACCTTGCACGCCTCCTTCTCCTGCCCCCATGCTCCTTTCCTTGTAAAAGCAGAGTTACCCAGATGGCCACAAAGGTCTGCAGAAGTTTGTAGGCATGGACTGGGCTGGGCATTTGGTACTTGTACTTGTAGGAGCCTGACTCAAGTGGACTCATAGTTAAAAGGTCATGCCTTGGGGCTGAAAGAAGATGAGTCTTTGGGGTACCTGCCTCTCATTCTCGAGAGTTTATAGCAGTCTCCCAGTTTACTTAGAAATAAGATTCCTAACTTAAGGGTGTCTGCATGTGATTGAACCAAACCCTGGCTAGTTTAGATTCTCCCCAGACTTCCCTATAAATCAGTTAATCCTAGTTAACTGATGCAGAGAGCTAATCATCTTCATTTTTTTAAACACCCTGAATTCCACTCTAATTGAACTGTTTTATGATTCAGCACCCTCAATGACATTTGTCTCCAAGGGGAAGTTGAAATTTCCTAAGGATGACCTCCTGGCAGTAGGAGAAGTGTGCCCAGTTCGTAGGCTCTCTCTCTGTCCGTAGCATGTTCTGCATATGAGTGATGACTAGGGTAAAGGTCTCTGAACCAGTGCTTCTCAATAGGAATAAGTGGCAGGTAAGAATTTTGAGCTTCTCCTGAATGTTCATCTCTCTTGGACTGTCACGAGTAATGCTCGACCACCAATGTTTGATCGGAAATAAAAGCCCCACCTTCATCCTGGTGCAGAAGGCAGTTGTGGCACTGTCACCTTGGTCTAGTACCGGTTTCCAGACATAGCAGTACAAGAGGGAGGTTATGCCACCCCACAACCCTCCTGTGGTGCAGAATCATATTCAAACCTGTTAAAATTATCGACTTGCTCCCTGCTGACTCTCTCCTGGATCTTTAACCCCTAAGGGAAAATGTGCTTTCCTTTGCCTTCTGAGAATTCTTGGCAGAAAGTTCACCAGGTTGCTTTCATCAACTTCTTAATCTCCCTGAGCTGCAGTGGTCATTTGCATCACCACAGGTAAGAGTAGCATTTACTTTGGCCTCCTTATAATTTAAACATCTTGAAGCTCTTGGCCTCAAAGTTTACCCTTTCTCAGTGCAGTCTGAGAGGAAGAACCAGAAGACAATTCCCAAATGGGACAGAAAATAAAATTGGATAATAAAAATTCAGTAAAAAACTAAAAGTGTGTTTGGGTTTTAATGTTGCCTTTATATTTTTTAATTTCTGTGGAGTACTGGTTCTCTTTATCTCTTTTGTTTTTGCTTGGTTTTGATTTTCCTGGAATTGTGATGCTTTCTGCTGATGGTGTATGTGCGCCTTCCATTGCAGGGTTTGCAGCTGTTCTGCTCGACTTAAGGCCCAGGGATTTGGCTTCTGTCCAGTGTGTTTTGGAAACCATGGGACACCACTGCGCTAATGTGTTTACATGCATCTGCTTCTGTCTTAGTGGCTGCTATGCCTCCATTATCTGTACATAGAGACCCTGTTTGGTGTTACCGATAAGGACCAGTGCTGATTGGAAGATAACCACTATCCTTTTGCCAAAGTTGGAAAATAATGAGAACCAATTTACTTGAGCAAACTTGAGGATTTGCTTTATTTATGACAAGTTTCTTTGACAATATGAGGTCTACAGTCAGAAATGTTACACTGATTAGGAGGTGCTTGGGCATTACACTTTTCAAGTGTCCCATGACTTCTCCATCCTCTCCCCTTTCCTGCATAATGAACAAAGCTTGGTTCAAGTGAAGAGAGAGAGAGAGTTTTGTCTTTCAGAATTATAGAGTCAGCACTATACGTGTATAAAATGGTGTCAGGGAGCTGCTAGAGAGTTGTAGACGGGAAGTAGCCAGGTGCAGGAAAATGAAAAGTTAGTCAAGGATTTCTAGGAAATAATTGGAAAAAAAGTTAAAGAGCAAATAGCTCTGATTGTGGATTGGAAAAGTTTTGAACTTTACTTGAGAATGATTGACCTAAAGTAGAAAAAGAACTAACCATGGGAAATGATTAAAAATAATAACAAGAAAAGATGACACACAAACTTCTTGACTTTAATATAGTGATGGAATTCAAAGTGCTGTAAAGATGAACCTTTCAGGAATCGTATTGATACAGTGTGCCTTAAAATATTTCTGCTCAATGTATTATAACATTTGACACAGGTTATTTTTGTAGATACTAAATGAGTGATCCCAGGTTATGTAAGCTCAGGTAGAACCTGAAGATGAAGTATGTAACTTTATCTAGGGTGGAAAGTGTTATGGGGGTACTTTTGGCTTGGAGGGGGAGGGATAAAGAATTTGGTCAGATGTGTTTTGTAGGCCCAGCTTTGTCACTAATAATAATTATGGCCTTGCACAAGTCATTTTACCTTTTTAGCTCTTAAAGACTGGGATTCATTGAACCCTAAGACCAAGAGCCTTTCAGCTCTAAAATTCTAGGAGCCCATAATACCAGCATTTACTACATTCTAGTTATGATTATCTTAGAATGAAAAGTATTTTAAAGTGCAATTCTGAAAATATTTTGTCTTTGGCATTAAATATGGGCTGGAGAGAAGAACTGATGGTTCCTTAGGAATTTTCTCTCGGCAAAATTTGGAAAGTGCAATAGACTTTCAGCAGGAAATTTGTCTTTAAGATCTATATTGTCTTTTTCTGCATAATTAATGGCCATGGCTGGTTTGCCGTAGATGTATCAGATTTAAATGTGGGAAAGCCATACAGGTATTACCTAATTGTAACTATTACTGTTTCAAGGCCTAGTGACTCCATAGGAAGTTTATTAGTTATCTAAATGATACTGCCTTTGTCTTCAGAATTGCAAGGTGGAGCTTGATTTTTTTAATTGAAGCCGAATTGGTTGGTGGTTCTTATCTCAAAAAATGATGGTACTCAAACGCGTAAGTGAATTGTTGCCAGTACAAGCATCCATAATACTCCCATTCTTTTCACGTCTAGGCCAGCTGGTCTTCAGGCTGTTGTCTGCGCTAGTGATCATTTGCTTATAATCATTGTTTTTCCTTTATTGACTTCCTCCAAAGTGGTAAAGTGAAATTCCTCATGTGGTCCTGTCTGCCCTCCCTCTTCTAGTCTCCCCAACCTACCCCATCTTACTCTCAGGCCAGGGCTACGGAGAATGGAACTATGGCTCCCTATCATTGTGCACTCTTATTACAGAACCAAGGATTGTCACCAGTGAAGAAGTCATTATTCGAGAAAGCCCTGCGCCCTCTGTTACCCTGCAGTGTAACCTCACCTCCAACTCTCACACCCTTACATACAGCTACTGGACAAAGAATGGGGTAGAACTGACTGCCACTCGTAAGAATGCCAGCAACATGGAATACAGGTGAGAGGGGCTAGCACCTCCTGGGAAGATGAGAGGGTACATAGTTGAATTTACTTCACATTCATAACCTGTAATTAAGCTATGTGGGAGAGCCATGATATATATGGTCCTCCTCTAGAGAGTCTAATCCAGAGTATATCTGGGGTGAGGCTAGAATTTCCAGGGATTTCCAAGTAATTTCTAATGAGCAACCAGGTTTGAGAGCCATAAAAGATCTCTTCCTTATGATAACAGCAACTGAGGGCATCAGGAGTGATTTGCTTGGGGTAGTAATGCTATTCAATAAAAAAGCCACAATTAGAATGCAGGTCTCTTGACTTAATCCAGTGGTTTGAAGAATCAGATTGAAATCTGCGTAGATTTCCAGCTGAGTAGATTTTCTAGCGAGTTAGCTTTTAGGAGGGTTATCATGACCATAAACTCGTCATGCCCAGTGGATATAGGGCTCATTAGTGATCTGGAAAAGGATGGTACCCTGTAATTGCGCTTTGGTGAAAGGGGAATATTTGCTGGCTGAAGTTATCCAGCACCCAAGGATTTGGTACATTTTGAAATATCTAGAACACATGGCACCTCACCTTTCAGGATAGTTTGTTCCTAGTTGAAAAGGATCAACTAATCCTGTTTGGCAGGATGATGCAGTGCGACTAAAGACTGCATTGGAGTGAGACCAGGAAAACCTTTGTACCCAGTGATAGCAAGGATGTTTTGCCGTATTTTGCAGAATTGAGATCATTTCATATCCCTTACGGAGAAGGTAATGGCAACCCACTCCAGTACTCTTGCCTGGACAATCCCATGGATGAAGGAGCCTGGTAGGCTGCAGTCCATGAGGTCGCGAAGTCAGGCACGACTGAGCAACTTCACTTTCACTTTTCACTTTCATGCATTGGAGAAGGAAGTGGCCCACTCCAGTGTTCTTGCCTGGAGAATCCCAGAGACGGTGGAGCCTGGTGGGCTCTCGTCTATGGGGTCACACAGAGTCGGACACGACTGAAGTGACTTAGCAGCAGCAGCAGCAGCATATCCCTTAAATAATTGACTCACATTTAATTTGTGGATCCTCTTCCTCTTTTTTTTTTTCAGGTAAGAAAACTGGGACTCAAAGAGTTATAATGCTTAACTCGTTTCAAGGCCACATACTGTGTCTAATAAGGTGCAGAACCAAGCCTAGGTTCCGGGTCTTCTGACTCTTTAGAATCTAGATCATTTGGGATTTTTGTTTGTTTTTCTATTGTACTATACCATTTTGTAGCAAGGTAGTTAATCTGTTTTCCACTGTAGTTTCTTCTGATATAAAATTGGAAATATAGCCTGAGATAATGTCCTCATAGTTTGGAAAAGGTTAATTGAATAGCAATATTGGGTGGAATAAAAGGACTATTCTTGGTCTGTCCATTAGTTTTGCAAGTTTGTTTTTTTTATAATACCTCTTTAAAGATACCAGATATCCAATCATATTTCTCTTGGGTCTTGCACTATGTTACCCCTAAAGCTTTGAGCTGTAACTTTATATAAAGTTTGAACATGATTTTATAGAATGCTGCTGCTTTTTTCCTCAGCCTGTTTGAGGCTTTCCAGGGTGTTCTGCATTGTCATGAGTGTTTTGGGGAATCTGTAGAGTAACAACTCAACATTTTGTAGAGTAACAGCGAGGAGATCTTTGGGCCACCTCAAAAGTCAGCCATGGAGCCCGTCACAAACCGTGCTTGTGCTTAGCCTGCAGGGGACATTTTTGATTTGCTTCAGTTGCTTCCCAATAGCTAGTTGAAGGAAATGTTGTGAGGAGATTTTGAGCCCACTGACATGGCCCATAGTTTGGGAGTCATCTTCTCAGCTTACCACAGTAAATCTAAACCCTGAAGATATTGCTGCCGCTGCTGCTGCCTCTCCTCCTCCCCCTCCTAACTCTGGGAACATTACTAAGAGCAACTGACTTGCGTCTGTTTTCTTGTTGGGAGCATATTGATGTAAGAATAGTCATTTGTGTCAATTTGAGAAGACTATTGACGGCTCCTCTTAGAATCCTAATGCTGCCATGGGTATGCTGAGACAGTCTTGTGAATGGGCTGTGTCTTTCCTCATCTATAGTCTCTTAACTTGTTTCTTTTTTGAGATGAACAGTAAGATGGATAAATGCGTTGGCCAGTGTTTTGAGGTTAGGAGTTTTTCAAACGTTTACTAGTGCAGTGGAGATTTGGTTATCACAAGTATCATGTTTTAACCGTTGAGCAGAAGAGTAGGAGTGAAACAATATTTATATTCTCATCTGGAAGCTGATGTTTCTCTGTTTTCTGTAATTACACACTAGCCTTTCTGCACATGTTTGGGGTGGTGGTGTATGTAGGCCAGTGTGCAGTTAGCTGATAAGCTGACCTTCAGGACCAAGAAAGCTTGTTTAGGATCACCCTGTAGAATTCAGAAGAAGTACTGTTCTCATCACACACTTCTCTCAGTCCTTCCTTTCACTCTGCTTAGCTTGGTCTGGATCTGTGCGTAGTTGTTCACTCTTGTTGTGTTCATTCATTTTTCTACTATATTCTAGGCACTAGGTTATGTGCTGGGTATAGAATTGTGCACCAAATTAACAATGCCTGTCCACACAGAACTTGGTCTATTGAGAAAACAGGCGTTCATCAAGCAATCACATAAATAATTAGACATTGTGATAAGTGCTGTGAAGGGTTACAGTGTAGTATGAGAGAATGTCAGGGAGAGGGATGTCATTTAGATTGGGGGTGGGAGGAAATGACATGTAAGCCGAGACTGATGGAAAAGAAGTTAGGGAGATGAAGAATAATGGGACTAGCATTCTGTAGAACAGAGCATCTTTTGTCAGAGTTCTGAACAAGGAACAAGTTCAGCACATTGAAAAACTGAAGAGAGACCTGCAGGGCTAGAAAGTGGCTGAGATGACACTAGGGAAGGGCCAGATCATGCAAAGTCATGGAGTTCTAGCTGTACCCAAAAGAGTTGAGCTGCATCTCTGTGGCTGATGCTCTGATGGCAGATTATTTTCCCCCCACTGATGCTATTCTGTTATTAGATTTACTGAAAAGCATGCTACTAAGATACAGGGTAGGAAGAACAGGACCACTAAAACAAACTGTTCAGGAAAGTGCAGAAACAGATGCTTTCTTTCTGCTCTTATTTATTTGACTGGGACCACAAGGTGAGCAAGAACTTTTTGGTGATGGGCCCATCTTTTGTATCTAAATGTAGATTTTAGTACTTTGTTACAGCTCTTTGATTACTTTTTTTGTAATGTATTTCTCCAATAGACTGAAATATCTTAAGGTTAGGGACCATCTCTGTATTCCTGGCACCTAGTAAGGAGTAAATCATTAATACACAGAGGGAGGTTTTTGTTTATAGTTAGGAGGAAGTAAGTTGCATGCAGGGGCACAATTTGGAGAGCAGGGTCCCTGGTTGCCCCTTTCATTCTCCTTTTATTGTGTATTTTGACTGTTCCCAGCTTCCTCACTTGATTTTTCTTCTCATCTCTGCAGGATCAATAAGCCGAGAGCTGAGGATTCAGGCGAATACCACTGTGTATATCAGTTTCTCAGTGCTCCTAAAGCAAATGCCACCATTGAAGTAAAAGGTACTACCCAACAGAGGCTGCGGTGTGAGCCTCTCACTCTCCTTCTGAGACACTATCTTGGCTTGGGCTTCCAGTCTTCAAGCTTTTCTTGTTTTCATTATGGCAGGCAGTATATAATGTTATGGTTAGGACTGAAGGCTCAGGAGCTCAGCTGCCTGGGTTTAAATCCAAACCCCATCATCTAGCTGCATGACTGTGGCAAGTTATTTAACTTCTCTATGCTTCTGTTGTCCTCTTTTGTAAAACCGACCACATGGCACATGGGAGGGAATACATAAGTTGAAGTTGCTGTTTTTGTAGTTCAAAAAATACTTCAGTGTTGGCAGCTTCATGTGGTTCATCCTTAGGTAAAGCTCTTAGAATAGTGCCTTTTAAGTATTATTGTGTAGTTATCTCCAATGTGCCAGCAGGATTTGGCAAAGTACAGTGTGCACGGTGAACATAAACTATTTGTGGGTAATTCATTAGAATTTTAATAGAACCTCTGGGTGCCTGGCATCTAAAAATGAGATTGTAGTTGGAAGTTGCATGGAAGGCCAATAGCACTGTAAGTAAGACTTAGAGCTAACTAACATTTAACCCAACTTTCCTGTATTATTTCAAAGAAGCAACTGAGACCCAGAAAAGTGAAAACCACTGGCTCTGTATCATACCATCAGTTTGTGGCAACGCTATGATAGCATGGAACCCAAGTCTTGACTCCTATTGCCACGTTTTTCCATTTTATAAAATGACCATGGAGAGGTCTGAGGTCAGACTGAAGAGATGAGGGTATTTTCCAGGCTTTTTCATTTTTGCTTAGAAGGGACACAAACTTGTTGTCTAAATCTATAGGGTGATCTCTAGAAACTGGATGGATTAATTTAGGAAATGGGAATGGCCTATGTATAGCAGGTATTCAGATTTTCCTTAAAATATTTGGAAGACTAAAAATTTGGATTAAAAAAAAAAAAGCTTGGACACAGTTTCTATTACATAGTGTTACTAAATGAAAGTAGCGTCTTGGTGACACTTGCCCTGACTTGTGTCCTTGTTGACGTAAGGATGCAGTGCCTCTAGTGGCTAGATTGAATTCTAACCGCCTGCAGGGATTGAGTCACCGTGGCATGGTTACAGCCCACACAGACCAGAGGACCTAGGATTAGATTAACTCCTTGGCTTTTCTTTGAGAGATCTGGGTTTATCTCCATTTTTAAAGAATACCATATTTCTTCAACATAGGATGAAGGTGTGAGAAAACGTTTTCTCTAAACCAGCCAAGGGCCCTTCCTCACCCAGATGAGTTGAGCTGCATGGGTAGATGTTTGACTCCTTTGACTCTTCCATAAGAGAGTTAAGGCCCTGCAGCATTCCAGACTGAGCCTTTGGCACAAAGTTCAAGTGCAGAGGAAACAGATCAGGACAGGCGAGGGAGGGAAAGTGGTGTGTCTAGTTATTCAAGCTCTCCAAGCCTAAAGAATAAATTACATACAATTGCAAGTCTTGACTAACTCTGATCATATTGATTAGGAGTTAATGATTTCTCTGGAGCCCTTTCAAGAGTGGAGAGAGGTTATTTTTCCGTTGGTTGGACGCTTGAGAAGGTGGGGTTCAGATGTCCCAGAGGCATCTTTCCTCACATTCTGTTTGGCAGGGAAGTGGTCTGGAAGCTTCAGGCAAGAGTGTCTTCTGAGGAAGTTACAGCATACACAGTATCTCACCATAGTGAAGGCATGTACTGTGCTTTATTGCATTTGTACTGTATAATAGTCCTGTGAGGAGAATTGGGCAGGTGGTATTAACATCCTAATTTTAAAGAAGTAGACCTTAAGAGAATTCTGTTTTATATAATGCTAAAACATATTCTGTAACTAGCTTGGGCAGATATGTTAGTCTGTTAAGAAAGTACATATGGAATTCTAGTTATTCTCTCTTCCTACTCTCCCCTGACACCTGAATGGAAAACAGCTGAACACTTAATGTCTTTTGGGTTAGGGATAGTTTGGTCTGGTAAAGCCTGAACGTTTGACTTTTCTTGTGTAAGTTTAAAAATGTTTTCCATAGACCCAGGATCATATTTGAAACTAGCTCCTGATTGTGGTTGGGGTAGAAAATCGCCTTGAATTTAGAGCAGTGTGTGTGTTATTCTCAAAACGTTTTCATGTCAACTCTTGTTTTTTTTGTTTGTTTGTTTTGTTTTTCTCAGTTCCACTAGGGTGGGATAAGAGACAGTTATCTTTTTATAGCTATAATGATTTATAAAAACTCTACTAAATAATAGGCAAGAGGTGGTGGTACTCAAGAACAGAGAAATTCAGGGGATTTTCAGGAAACGTAAGTGACCTCTGCCAAAAGGAGATTCATAATCTTCATTTGTGGTTTTAACTAAATTGGCATTTAAGGGCAATACAATTCAGCCCATATGTATATATTTTGTTAGCCCATACTCTACACTCAGACCCCTTCTTCCCCATCTGGCTTTCTCTGTAGTTGAGAACTTCCCAAGGTGGTGTTTGGCCTTAGCCCTGTGGGGAGTTAAGGACTTAGACTAGCCAGGGACAAGGCATTGTATGTCACATGACCAAATCTTGAGTTACTTGTTATTACAAAAGAAAAGTCTGAAGGAACCACAGGGAGGGACACATATTTGAAAACAGACCTGAGGTGGCAGTGCTTTTCTACCCTAATCTGTAGATGCCTGTTGAGAAAGGAATTTGGGTGATGATTGTATATACATGTAGTAGGGAAGGCCTTGCACCTGAAGTAGAGTTTGTTCTTTCTTTCTCTTTTTTCAAAGGACAAGCATGAGGCACAGTGTAAACAAGAAGATACTATTACTGTTGAGGATTACATTTCTTAGGTATTTGGCAGGTGACCCGAGCAGATGCTGGGGGAGGAAGATGGAGCAGGGCTGGCCAGGGGGAGAGGGAACAGTGATGACTAGACCTTGTAGGACGACTTCTGTCCCATAAACAGCCTGTCTTGGGATCTTCTCCTTCCTTTTTGAGCCTTTGGACTCTCAGAGTCTTCTATCTTCCAGAGACTCCACACCTTACCCATACAGCATTTGTGAATGAATAAATGTTGAATTTTCTGTCCCTGAAAGTTTTCAGCTTTTCTAGCCCTTATTCCCTCTTTTCATCTTACTTGTTTTTCTGAAATTAAAAAATGTGCTTACAAAAACAAGTTAAAATGTTCTATGTAGTTTACAAAGTTGAAAAAATACCTCTCATGACTCCCAGACCCTGTCCTCACCCTTTAATCATTTTGATTAATCCAACAAACAAGGAGTTTGAGTTTTATTGCTGTTTTTGGAAAAGGATTTTGGTGGTCTTCAAATTCTCTGGAACAGACATGCTATCACCTCTTGTGAAAGGTCCATCCCAGCACCAAGAAGGTTTGGGTCTGGTGTCTTATTAAGCCCATCATTATGTCTCGCTGCTCATTGGGCATTTCAAATGAGTTCAATCTTTTGGTGACAATGAGAGCCAAGATTGATCTTGTTTTTCTTGTCCCTACTCATTAGCTTTCTTTCTGTTTGAATCTTATGACTGAATCTTAGAGTTTCTGTGAGTGACCTTGTCCTGACTCCCTGCTTCTTATTCCGTTGCATGGACTTAAGACTGATATATCAAAGTTCAAACTGACTGAGGCAGACTGTATGGTGATGGTGACAAATATCATTATTAAGAGTAATAATACATCTCTCACATTTGTACAGCATGCAGAGTGTTTTTGTGCTCATTTGTTTGTTTAATGGGCAGCTAGTTTGACAGGTGAAGATGCTTTGAGGTTGTATCATGGTTAAGTTCAAGCTGATGTTAAAGCTGGTTGTCTCAGAATTGCCCTGACTTGAAAAGTCTCTGAAAGCAGAGCTTCTTGAACATTTTGGACATCAACCATAGCCCAAATAACCATACCTGTTCCTTTTTCTCTCTTCAGGGTGCTACCCTGACCTACTTCATTGTTATAAGAATAAGAACAGCTAACGTTACTGCTTGCTTACTGTGTGATAGGTTCTGTGCCAAATATATTCCTTGTCCCGCTCCTTTCTTGTAGTCTTCACAACACTCTGAGGTAAATGCCATTATTCTCTCTACTTTCCAGGTGAGAAAATTGAGGCTCAAGGGCATTGAATGACTTGCTCAATGTGACAGAGTCAACCAGTGGAATCAACATCCTCACCCAAGCACTCTCATGCCACAGCACACGTTCCTAAGCATTACGCCACACTGCTGTGTTCAGAACATATTAAATAACAATGAAAGGTATTGACTGAGAGAAGATATGGGTTCTAATCCTGACTCTGCTGTTAAAAACTTGCCATGACCCTGACTAGTCACATTCCTTTTTTGGGCCTCAGACTCTCCAAGTATATGATGAAGTAGGCTGAGGTAGATGATCTAAGGTTCAATAAGGCTCTAAAGGTCTGTGGTTTCCTTATATGGACACAGATGAAAAGCTGAGTTAGTGAAGGAAGTGATTTCTAAGCTTCTTTTCCTAATAGTAGTGACTGTCAGGTTCTTAACCTTGCAGCTGTCACCTCAGTGCCCCCTGTACTTCCAAACATACATCTCCCTGTCTCAGACACTCCCTCTAATCCCCTCAGACACTGAGGCCAGGAAAAGCGTTAGAGTCAGTTCAGTTCAGTCGCTCAGTCGTGTCCGACTCTTTGCGACCCCATGAATCCCAGAACGCCAGGCCTCCCTGTTCATCACCATCTCTCGGAGTTCACTCAGACTCACGTCCATTGAGTCTGTGATGCCATCCAGCCATCTCATCNGTTCAGTTCAGTCGCTCAGTCATGTCCGACTCTTTGCAATCCCATGAATTGCAGCATGCCAGACCTCTCTGTTCATCACCATCCCTCAGAGTTCACTCAGACTCATGTTCATTGAGTCTGTGATGCCATCCAGCCATCTCATCCTCTGTCGTCCCCTTCTCCTCCTGCCCCCAATCCCTCCCAGCATCAGAGTCTTTTCCAATGAGTCAGCTCTTTGCATGAGGTGGCCAAAGTACTGGAGTTTCAGCTTTAGCATCATTCCTTCCAAAGAAATCCCAGGGCTGATCTCCTTCAGAATGGACTGGTTGGATCTGCTTGCAGTCCAGGGGACACTCAAGAGTCTTCTCCAACACTACAGTTCAAAAGCATCAATTCTCCAGCGCTCAGCCTTCTTCACAGTCCAACTCTCACATCCATACATGACCACAGAAAAAACCATAGCCTTGACTAGACGGACCTTAGTCAGCAAAATAATGTCTCTACTTCTGAATATACTATCTAGGTTGGTCATAACTTTTCTTAAGGGGTGATTAAATTACAATGAGGCCTTAAAGGAAACCCTGAGGGGTGGTCCTAAGATGGCAGAGGATTAGGACGGGGAGACCACTTTCTCCCCCACAAATTCATCAAAAGAACATTTAAATGTTGGGTAAATTCCACAAAACAACTTCTGAATGCCAGCAGAGGACATCAGGCACCCGGAAAAGCAGCCCATTGTCTTCAAAAAGAGGTAGGAAAATATAAGACAAAAAAAGAGACAAAAGAGGTAGGGACGGAGCTCTGTCCCGGGAAGGGAGTCTTAAAAAGAGAGAAGTTTCCAAACACCAGGAAACACTCTCACTGCCGAGTCTGGTGAGCCTTGGAAGCACAGAGGGCAACATAACAGGGAGGAAAAATAAATAAATAATTAAACTCCGCAGATTATGAGCCCAGTGGTAACTCTGCCAGTGGAGAAACAGCGCAGACACTTGCACCCGCCACTAGCAAGCGGGGGCTGGGCAGGGAGGCGCGGGCTGCATTGCTTAGAGTAAGGATCTGGCCTGAATGCACCAAGGGCAATCTGAGTGAACTAACTTGGGATAGCAAACCAGACTGTGGGATAACTACCATGCAAAAAGCCAGCCCTAACCTAAGACACCACCAGGCCCACACACAGAACTAAGGACTGAACAGAACTAGCCGGCTGCAGACCATCCCCCTCCGGTGACAGGCAGCCAGAGCCGGAAGGGGGCAATCGCAGACCCAGAGAGACATAATCTACCAAACTGCAAGCAGGCTTCTTTGCTAACTAAGACTTCTTGGGGTTCTGGACAGTCATCATCCGCCTGAGAAGGTGCACCAGTTGTACACCCAGAAAACAGAGCAGCAGGGATGGGGGAGGCAATAAGTCGCAGCGACCATGCTCACCAAACACCTCATCACCTGAGCTGCTCGGACCTGAGAAGGGCACAAAACGCACGCCCAATAGAGTCTGTGCCTCTGAGGACTACCCGAGTGCCTNAGAGCAGCAGGGATGGGGGAGGCAATAAGTCGCAGCGACCATGCTCACCAAACACCTCATCACCTGAGCTGCTCGGACCTGAGAAGGGCACAAAACGCACGCCCAATAGAGTCTGTGCCTCTGAGGACTACCCGAGTGCCTGAACCTGAGAGGCTTAGACCTGGGAGGTGCATGCAGCCCAGGGCTGGCCTCGTACAGTTCCTGGCAGAGCAACCTAGAGCCAGTGTGGGCAGGAAGTGCACACGCGCCGTGAGCAGGGGCAGGCCCAGTGTGGCTGAGGCACTGCGAGCACACGCCAGTGTTATTTGTTTGGAGCGTCCCTCCCTTCCCACAGTGCGACTGAACAAGTGAGCCCAAAAAGAGTGTCCACCACCGCCCCACTTGTGTCAGGGCAGAAATCAGACACTGAAGAGACCAGCAAACAGAAGAAACCAAAACAGAGGGAACTGCCTTGGAAGCGACAGGTGCAATAGACTAAAACCCTGTAGTTAGTATCAACTACATAGGAAGGGGCCTATAGATCTTGAGAAATATAAGCTGGGCCAAAGAACTATCCGAAAATGAACTGACCCCCACAATACCCACAACAACACCAGAGAAAGTCCTAGATATATTTTTACTATCATTCTTTTTTTAAAAAAAATTTAAGTCCTCTTTTACTCCTTTAATTTTCACTTTTATAACCTACTATTACTTTGCAAAAAAAAAAGACCCTATTTTTTNCATGGCCTGTCAAGTGTCTTCCCAGTATGGCAGCTAACCTCCCCCAGAGTGTGTGACCAGGAGAAAGAGAGAAACAGCATATGTGTGCACAGAAAGCCACTTTGTATTTTGTGAACTAGTTTCCAAAGTTGTACACATTTATATATGTATATACATATATATATATATATAACATTTTATAAATATATGTATGTATAACATATGCTGTATTTTATTCTTTAGAATCAGGTTACTAAGTCCAGCCCACACTCAAGGGGAGGGATATTAGGCTCCACCTCTTGAAGGAAAGAAAAATAATTTGTGAACTATTTAAGAGATAGACTCTGTGCCTTAAGAGTCCCCTTCTTTGACCACTGCTGACATGTGTTCTGAGAGTTCAGTTACCTTGCTTGCAGTTAGTCTGCCATCTAGCTCAGCTGGTGGGGCAAGAACAGGCTTTCTGATTGAGCAACTCCCCTAAAGAACAGAGAGATGTGACCTACTTCATCGACCCAAAGGCTGAAGTGATAGTTGTTATAATCATTTCTTATAAGGGTGAAGTGATGTAACCTGCATTAATTTCCTGTCTGCTTAGTATACTAGTGATACTTCAACCAATCCAAGGGTGAATAATCAGGGCATTTTTCTTTTGAGTACATTAGGAAGAGGGGATATTATTCCTAAACTTCACTCAGTATTGTTTGTTGAGTTGAGAAAGCAGCAGTAGATCTAACCATGAAAACTTGCAGGCTTTACTATGTAAACATGGCCAATAAAGGAGGGGGGTGCGTATTAAATTCCTATTGTCTCTCCATCTGATAGCCTTTAAGGGACCTTCTCATCTGTAAATAGAAGCCTCTGTAGAATCTGGAAGTAGATGAATGAAAGGAGGGTGTGGTGTTTTCAACCTGAGCACCAAGGCGGGAGTGAAAGACCAAAACCCAGGTCTTGGTCTTCAACAGTAGTAGCTTTTTAGTGACTGTATAGCCATAAACCAACTCAGGTTTAAGCCTTCTAAGTGGTTCTTATGTATAATCTTGGGGATGAGTCTCCAAGGCAAAATCTGAGGTTGCTGAATTTACAGTACTATTGGAATTAGTCAAGTAACTGAAAGTGAGAGTCACTCAGTCGTGTCCTACTCTTTGTGACCCATGGACTATCGAGTCCATGGAATTCTCCAGGCCAAAATACTGGAGTGGGTAGCCTATCCTTTCTCCAGCGACTCTGCAGCGACTCTGCATTGCCGGCAGATTCTTTATCAATTGACCTAACAGGGAAGTACTTAACTGGGCCAGAGTAAATAGAGTTGAGTGTTCTCTGTGGGGCAAAGGAGAATGAAAGTGGGGAAAAAACAGCACATGTAAGCTGATTGCTGAAAGTTATATCAACCATTTCCCTGCGCTCTGGACTTGATATTCAGCTGCCTACTTGACAACTTCACTTGGATGTTAAATAAGTCCTAAACTTAACATTTCCTAAACTTTGAACTCCTGGTTTTTTACTACCGTCATTGCTCTGTCCCTAAGCAAAACAAAATAAAAACAAACCACCAGCAAAAAAATACCCATGCTAATTCTACTGCAGTCTTCCTCATCTCAGTAACTGGCAATTCCATTCTTGAAGTTACTCAGACCAGAAACCTTGGGGTCATGCTTGGCTCCTTTTTCTCTCACTTTCTACATTCGGTCCATTAACAAATATATTAACCTATAAAATATCCAGACTTCCTCACTTTTACCGCTGCTGACCTCATCCAAACTCCCCCTCCCCCTTTCTGGATTGCTTTCAATTGATCTTATATCCTCTCTCTACAATTGTCCACATAGTAGCCAGAGGGAGCCTGTTAAAACATACAGATAATTTCATACCTACACTTAGTATTCACCAGTGGCTTCCCAGCTGACTTAGAGTAAATGCCAAAGTAATTTCATCGTCCTACAAAGTCCTAGCCAATCTAGGCTCTATTCTCTGATTTAATCTCTTAACCATCATCCCCTTGGTTACTGTTTCAGCCAATTTCTCCATGCTGTTCGTTACACATAACAAGCACTCTCCTGCCCCAAAGCTTTTGCCTTTCCCTCTACTTGGAGTGTTCTTCCTGCAGATACATGTGGCTTACTTCTTTATTTTTTTCATGACTCTGCTAAAATTCACCTCATCAGAAAGGCCTTCCCCTGCCACTCTGTGACAAATTTGGCATATAATGAGTGCTCAACAAATGTTTGTCCAATGAGTGAAACATACTAGAGGTACAGTGTGATAGCTCTTCTGCTTATTGTCTCTCCCTGCTCCCCCATGATGATGTGTTAGTATGCTGTGGAGCTTGCTCCTTGGTGTGCTTGTTGCTGCTGCTGCTAAGTCGCTTCAGTCGTGTCCGACTCTGTGCAACCCCATAGACGGCAGCCCACCAGGCTCCCCTGTCCCTGGGATTCTCCAGGCAAGAACACGAGTGGGTTGCCATTTCCTTCTCCAATGAATGAAAGTGAAAAGTGAAAGTGGAGTCACTTAGACATGTCTGACTCTTAGCGACCCCATGGACTGCAGCTTACCAGGGTCCTCCATCCATGGGATTTTCCAGGCAAGAGTACTGGAGTGGGTTGCCATTGCCTTCTTTTAAGAGGTTCTTAATATTTACTGACTGCAGAAAGCTCTGAGGAAGAGTGACCAGGTTAAACATTAGGCCTGAGAGGTGACTGATTCACTGTGGGAGAAATTTGGCATGTTGAGAACTTGAGCCAGCCTGACTCATTCCCTTCTGTAGTGAGGAATTGTGCCTGGGAAAACAAAAAGACATTTCCTTTATGATATCCTATCTGGAAGACACCTCACACTGAGTGGTAATGACCAGGCTTTCATTTGTCAGGTGTAGAGGTGGCTTGGGGCTTTGCTCGTTCTTTTCCTATCCAGGTGCCTCAGGGAGGTGGTCTAGGGAGCACAGTCTGAGAGGAGCAGGACATTGGATTGTTTTTAAGCTGAGAAAACCCAAGCCAATCAGAAGGAAAACATGAGATTCAACCAATGGTATAATTATACAGGCTTTTACAGTCTCAAAATGACATCTGTCTGTTTATGCAAGACACTGAATGTAGGCAGGGGCTAGAAATAACTCCATCTGATAATGGGTATAAAATTCAAGCATAGAATAATTAAATAACTTGCAAAACTGGAATTTGGACCAGGCCTATTGATTCTTTCCCATTGTGGCCAACAAAGTGATATCTGGCCTACTTTGAGTTTTATTGCTTTCAGATTAGTAGAACTGATGTGGTAAGGTGGAAATTTATAGGTAAGATCAAAGAAGGCCAAATTCAAATTAGCTCTTATCTCAGGCTTCTCGGGTCCTTGAACTTTCTCTAATTTTTAAACCACATATGCTGTTTATTTCTTCCTAAATGATCATGAAAAGCAGAGACCGACAGCTTCCAGCATGTCTGGAAATTTCCCCAAGATTTGGTTCATTGAGATAATTGCAAATCAGGTGTATAAATCAGATTCTTAAGTCGTTAAAACAACCTCATGAGACACTGGTTGAATTTCCTGTTCATTTCTTTCTTCTCTTGTGAAGACTAGTTTGCTGGATTTCCTTTTTTCTGGGAGAGCCTTGGCTATTGATATTCTTGGGTAGCTTCTCTAAGCATTCATCATTTATTGTTTTTATATACCTTACAATAGGACTTGATTTTAGGTGTTTGATCTCAGGGCTCTCTCATTTCCTTAACATAATGTATAGCATTTGATATAATATGTAATTACTGCTCATGCAGGTATTGTGAGAAAAAACCATGACTGGCAGAGAAGATAATAACTTCTGTTTGCATTTCTTTAAAGGATGACTTAATTTATGCAGTTGCACCTGTATTGTCTTCCAGTAGGTTGTAGAACCGCCCATATTATTAGTAGAGCTTCACATACAGTAATCCTGGTACCTGCTTTGGTGGGTGGGAGATTAGGGCATGGGATTGGTTCCATTGCTCTGTTCTGACCTGAAATGCATGTTATCAAAGCTGAATATGAGGGTGGGTCTAAAGACTGACTAAGAAGCAGGGCTCTGAGCCAGTAGTTGGGGCTTTGTATCTTGTTCAGCATAGGCTCCCATGGTAACTGTATTCAACACTTTCTCACAGCTGCTCCTGACATCACTGGCCATAAACGGAGTGAGAACAAGAATGAAGGGCAGGATGCCATGATGTACTGCAAGTCAGTTGGCTACCCCCACCCAGAGTGGACATGGCACAAGAAGGAGAATGGTATGCTCGTGGTGAGTAGGAGGCAGCCCTGGTCCTCTATATGTGGGTGTCTGTGGTTGCTGGAGTTTCTCCTGGGGTGCTCCAGATATCTGGTCAAGTTTCTGCAACCTGCCATACCAGCTGCCATGGCTTGGGTCACCCTTTCTGGGGTCATGGTTATATCACAAGTTGAAGGGCACTGATAGTCTCTGTTTAGCATGGAATCCCTTCCCTACCTATGAATTTATTAAAGCTGTCTGGTAAAAGGCTTGGCTCTTTGCCTTTAAGATAAGACACCAAGAAGAGCTAACCCTAGTCTTAAAATTTTACTATTATTCTAGTCCATTTATCCTAGAGAAAATACTGTTCTTGAAGTGGTCTTAATCTATTTTTCCCGATTTTTGGGAAAGGCAAGGCAGTAAGAGCAGTTAATAGTATTATATATTCCTGAAACATATTTAATTACTGATTAGGAATTGAGACAATCTAAGGAGGCCCACTGGCAGCCTTAGACATTGGAATCTGACAGTATCTGCTCCAGAAAAGGTCAAAGGGGAGACATCTTTTCCAATCTATGGGATGACTCCTGATGGCATTGGGAGAGTCAGAACTTTAGACTCTTGATTAATGCTTGACCAATCTCCTGTTCTCTCAGATGGGAAGTCATACATTCCTCTCCAGGCTTTGTATGCCTAGAACTCTACTTTTCAGGCATCCTCTTTGGTTATCAGTCTTCAGAATCAAAAGGGACCCTAGAGATCATGTAATCCAGGTTCTTTAGAAAGATTATAAATATTAACCAAGGTAAATTTGTGGCAGGGCCACAAAAGTTTCTTGCATATGATAGTACTTTAAGACTACCCTTTGAAACTATAAGCACGGTGAAAAGACAGCTCTCAGAATGGGAGAAAATAGGAAATGAAACAACTAATAAAGATTAATAGTCTCCAAAGTATACATGGCAACTTATGCAGCTCAGTATCCGAAAAACAACCTAATCAAAAAGTGGGCAGAAGAACTAAACAGACATTTCTCCAAAGAAGACATAAAGATGGCTAAAGAACACATGAAAAGGTGCTCAACCTTGCTTATTACGAAAGAAATGCAAATCAAAACTACATTGAGGAAAAAAAACACTACATTGAGGTATCATCTCCCACTGGTCAGAATGGCCATCATCAAAAAAGTCTACAAGCAGTAAATGCTGGAGAGGGTGTGGAGAAAAGAGAACCCTCTTGCACTGTTCGTGGGGATGCAAATTGATATAGCCACTATGGAAAACAGTAAGGAGATTCCTTAAAAAACTAGAAATAAAACTATCATATGACCCAGCAATCCCACTACTGGGCATGTACCCTCAGGAAACCATGATTGAAAAAGACACATGTACTCCAGTGTTCATTGCAGCACTATTTACAATAGCTAAGACATGGAAGCAACCTAGATGTCCATCAACAGATGAATGGATAAGGAAATTGTGGTACATATACACAATGGAATATTACTCAGCTATAAAAAGGAACACATTAGAACATCAGTTCTAATGAGGTGGATGAACCTAGAGCCTATTATACAGAGCGAAATCAGTTAGAAAGAGAAAGACAAATATCATATATTAACACATATATATGGAATCTAGAAAGATGGTACTGATGAGCCTATCTGCAGGACAGCAGTGGAAACACAGACATAAAGAACAGACTTAGGGTCACAGGGAGGGAGGGAGAGGGTGGGATGACTTGAGAGAGTAGTATTCAAATATATTCATTATGTAAAATAGATAGCCAGTGTGAATTTGCTTCCTTCTCTACTGTTTCTGATTACCCTTTAGTTGCTGCATGTGAACTGACACAAGAGTCAGATTTTTCCCCTGCTAGTATCCCATGAGATCAGAGCTGCAAACCTGTCCCAGCTCTACCCAAACCCCTGGTCATACTCTCGCCCCTGCCTTCCCACACATGCCTGGAGCATTCCTGTCTTGCTTGGTCAGCTCTCCTCTCCCACAATCTAGTTTAAATGTTAGCTCTTCTCCAACTTTCCTTGACTCTCTCCAGCAGTGTCTACTCAGTGCAGTGTGGCTCTACACATACCCTCTGTTGGTGCTTCTTACACGTTCCTGGAACTGTCCCTTTGGAAGTCTGGTTCCCTCTGGAGGTCATTTTTATGTCATGCTTTCCCTTTCTCACCTTCCTCTTAGGTTGGATATAAAACATGTAGCATATATTAGTAAATAATCTTTCTTTTAACCTTGTAATTTTAGAAGGAAGTGGAAGTTATGAATTTCCTCCATTATGACCAGTAGCAAGTTCTTGGCATTGTTTCTAGAGGAAGTTTAGGGAAACTCCAGAATTCACCAAGTGTGAAGTAGATGTGCTGAATCTGAAGTCATTAAATAGGGCTGATGTTACCAGATACATACCTGACCACGGAGGTCACACCCTTTCTCCATCTTTCTGGTTCCTATGGAGTTCCTATCTGGTGTTTGGAGCAACATCTAGATTAAGTCATCTTTTCTGGGTCTGCAGGAAAGGATGTCACTTCATTAAAATTGGTGAAGTCCTGATTCTGCTAGAAGCTTATTGATTGGTTGTTGTTGAGATTGAAGGGAAGTCAGTGATCAAGTATTCAAAGTTCCTTGGACAAAAATGACCCTAGACACTGCTCCCTGATCCCGTTCAGTGTTTTGCTAAGGATGGAGAATAGTCTCACCCTGTGTTGGGCACTAATTCACCTACTCTGATCTTTGTGTGTTCCCCCTTTTTCTGCTCCTGAGTAGGATATTGTCAATACCTCTGGCCGCTTCATCATCATCAACAGGGAAAATTACACTGAGCTGAGCATCACTAACCTGCAGATCACAGAAGACCCTGGCGAGTATGAATGTAATGCTACCAACTCCATTGGCTCTGCCTCCGTTGTCACCATCCTCAGGGTACGGAGCCACCTGGCCCCACTCTGGCCTTTCTTGGGAATTCTGGCAGAAATCATCATCCTTGTGGTGATCATTGTTGTATATGAAAAGAGGAAGAGGCCAGATGAAGTTCCTGATGGTAAGAGCATCCCTACAAAATAGCTGTAATGTTGGGGCTGGTTCCTTGGGGGTGGTTTCCAAGCACCCAGAGAGGACTATAAGGATGTTGGGATTCACTCCCAAAAGGAGAGAAGGAAAAATTCTTATACTGGTTCCTCATCCCCCTACCCCTAAGATTAGCCACTTTGAACTATAATTATTAGCTCTGTCCTTCCATGTGGGTGTTCTCGAACCCCAGTCCCTTCTGCCCTTCAGGCCCCTTGTGGGGAATGGGCAGTTGTCAGTCTCTTTGTTCAGCTCTGTCCTCCTCCAATACAGATCATCAGGCAGATTGAGCTTGAGGAGAATCCAAGTCAAGCCTAGAAGCCACCCCAAGATCGCAGGCCACCTGGCCTTTTCAGGCAGATTTAAGGTATCTGATTGGTTGTCACGTGGTTGCCTGGTATAGCCCCTCTAGGTAACTGCACCAGTCCAGTCAAACTATTCTTGGGAAAAGCCATGGGAACAGGTCACCCTTTGGTTCCCTTGGTTGGCCCCTTCAGAAGGTTTTTAAGGTTCCTGGTGAAGCAGGCCCCTGCCATTTGGCTTTTTTGTGTGTCTCACAAAGAATGGTGGAGAGCATCTGACGCATCACCACCCCCGGTTAGAACAAATAGCTAAGCAGTACCGCCTGGCATCCCTGCCCAAGGTGGCACTCTCAGGCTGGCCCCGGGTCAGAGAAGGGAGTGAATAATAGCAGAACTACAGCCAATTGTTAGGCATTGGAAAGAACAAGAATCTTAGATTGATAGACATACTTAGAGTCAGAAAAGGTTCTGGAAGTTTTTGTTTTTTGTTACGGATGTTCCATTGCTAACTCTGTGATTGTAATTGGTGGGGGAGACTACTGATTAAGACTTGCACCCATAGTACTTCAGATTCCTAACTAGCTCCGCAGCTCCATCCTCCAGCCCTATAACATCATCAGCAAAAACAAATAATTGACCAGCCAACCATGATCACACTTGCCTGTCATTGATTGGACTGGAAGAGTGTGCCCCTAGGCTGAGTGGAGGCCAGCTTTGGGTGACGGAGAGGTTGTTAACTCCAGTCTGGCCATTCTGGGCCCATGCTTGTGTACTGGAGTGCTGTGCCCTGCCCCAGAGAGTTGTCTGTGTTCTTGTGGCTGGCCGGCAGGATGCACTGCCTGCCATGTGTGTCAGTGGGGAATGCTAAGGGAGGTCTGGTGCTCCCTTAGAAAGAGTGCAGCCCTGAAGGCATGACATTGGTTTCAGGTTCTCTGGAAGGACACGTCTGAGAGCAGCAGCCACCTCCCCTTCTTTTCCTCTTTGCTCAGCAGCTCCTTAGTCTCTTTGCTTGTACTCGGTAGAGGAAGGATTGTAGTGAGGTTGGTGACAAGGTTTTTTGTTGAAACAAACTGTATTTGGATTTCCATCCAAGTGTACATTTAGCAATGAACTAGATGGAGAAATGGGATGGACTCAGCTGGAAGCAGACGGGCCTTTGTAAATTCCTGGGCTTGTTCTGTGTGACTAAGAGTTTCCTGGGATTTTTTACTTTCCTTCTCTTGGATCCACAGAACTGCTATTCTGTGAAGTAAAACTGCTTTCTTAGGCTTATTGTGTATGAGTAATGCTTGTTTCTCAAAATTTCTCTTTATTACAAATTAGGACTTAAAAAAGCAGATCTATGTTTAGATCTGAGAGTAAAGGGGAAGAGTTGCCTGTCAGTGTGTGTTTTCAGTGTTGGCTTACTAGGAGTGGTTTTGTCTCACTGCGGAAAAGAGGTTTTTCATTCCCTCTGAATGGTTTTGCTTTGTTAAATATCACCTTTCTTGGCTTCTGTTTTGGAAAGGTTGAGAAGCAAAAAGTCAGTAGAAAAAGGTAAAAATGAGCTTCAAAACTTGATTTTTTAACTTTTAAGACAAGGCTGGCTGCCCCTCTGTTGGCAGAGTGACACGTTTGCTTAGCCTGTCCCTGTCAGAGATTCTAGTCGTTTCTGCAGGAAGCCATTTCACTTACCAGGTTGCTGTCCCAGCATGTACGGAAGACCTCAGTGCTAAGCTAAGGAATGGTTAGCATTGATTCTGACAACTGCAAGCACCTGCCCAAGGTAGCAGCTATCTTTTTTTTTAAGAGCTCTATGGCTATTGAACACAAATGGGGATCAGTTTCTAATAAAAGACATCTGTGGCCAGCAAAACTCATGAACAGCTTCCTAAGGGGAAAATACTTCTTTTAAGATAAATTGTTATGGAGAATGAATGAATCCTATGTAAAAGAGATGACTGCAGGGTAAGTGCAAAGTAAAACCTTCTTGCTCTAGTGTCTTAGAAAAATGCTGTAATGCAAGCAGCTTTTACTTTGTTGTTGTTGAATTGGGGTGAAAAATCTGGGATACTGGGATTATTGCAATGTTTGCCTTCTCTCCATTCCCCTCCTGATAGCCAGCACAGTCCAGGCTCCATTCTCTGTCATGTCCCTTGCCCTTGCTTGAGCATTTCTATCCCATAGTTTTCTCCTTTGTCTTCCTCCCTCTTTTTCTCAGACTCCTCCCTATTCCTGCCCTCCCCCTTTTTCTTTTCTTCTGCAAGTAATTTTTTTAAAAAAAAGTTCCTCCATGACTTTTCCTCATGCTGTGTCTTTTTCTTCTTTAGCCAGTTTCCCCTCAACTCCTGTGCAATTCACAAGAGCAAACTCACCTCATGTGCTTTCCTCCCATCTGCCCTGCCTCAGATTTACATACAGATATATGCATACACTTCTTTTGGGAATGAATGAAGAGGTACATTATACCTGATACAGATTTGGAATTTTAGAGGTGATAAATTTTTTTAACCTATCAAATCATAGCTCTGTGTTGACTTACTTATACCATTGTGAAAAATTGTTTTTTTTTTTTTTAAAGAGGCCTGACATGCTTTTTCTCTGCCAATGGGTATACTATTCCAAGATACAGCAATAATGTATTTCTAACTCAACCTTTTTTATATGAAAAAAGTTTTTATAAAAGTCATAGTATTCATATTTGGGCAGTTTGTGAGTTTTTTGTAACTTGGCACTATATTAGAAAAGCATTAAGGGAATAATACAAAAGTATAAAAACACACAAATTTCAATTTACATAGTTCAGCTTAAGTTTCACTAGAAAAGCAAATACTGCTTTAAATTTCTCACATAGAAAATACTTAGGGTTAAGGTTTAGCAGCTTTCAAAGGCCCATGACTTTTTGTCTACTAGAAAAAGTAGAGTATTTTTAGGACATTTTGTAAGTGAAACATATCTAAATCCCTTAGGTCCCTATTACGGTGTCTTTGAGGATTAGTGCCCCAATAGGTTGTCTTGTACACAGATTATCTGCTTGTCACCTTTTACTGTCAATATTTTTAGTAACAGATGAATCATGGAGCCAAGTGAGGGGCTTTGTCTTTTGTTTACTCACCTCCTGACTACATTCTTTGAAAATGTTAAGTGATATTTCTCTAAAAAGACTAAATACAACTAGCATCCCTCTAGTCTTCCATCCACCTCGCCGCTGGACCCATGTTTGGAGCACACCCTCTGTGTTGCTTCCCTGCTGACTGAACCCAGAGGGTGAATAGAGTATGCTCTCAGCTCTCCCCCCCCCAAGTGCCCTGAGGAGATGGGGAGTGAGCCTGCTCAGCTGGTGGGGCCTTCAGTTCTCCTGCACATTTTACTGACCTTGAATGAAAACAGAAGCTGATTTAAGAAAAATGTTGGCATCAAAAAGAGTCTTCTGTATTCACCATTAGGGAGATAACCTTTATAAGCAAGTACAGGCACTTTTCCTTTAAGTTACTGGTACGAAAGATATTTGCAGTTTTGTGGGAACCGTTTTTAGTGGCTGTGATGTATCCAGACTCTCTTTGACACTTCAGAATTACGAGCTAGTCTAATGTGCCAAAATCAATTAGATGATCAAAACATTGGTAGCATTTGAAGCTTTATAAAGGCCAGGAATGTTGGGAAAGAAATACGAATTTTAAAAATGATACGTGAAACACGTGGTGTCTCTTAAGCAGGGGTCATCTGAGCCAGTAACAGGTTACCTTATGAAGAAAATATAATAGGACTGGACAAGGAAGCAAATTGGAAGTAACTGTTAATCTTTCTTGGATTTTGTGCTACTCTGCTGAGATCTGGCAAAATTTAAGTGGTTTTAGAAACCATAAAAACTCATCCTCAGTGAGATGAGGCAGTGAAAAAGGAGCTTTGACCAATCAACTCATTTTGACATTAAAGCCATCTTTTTTGAGATGGTGGTATATCAAGTAAGCTGCTATTTACTAGGCATCGCAGAGCACCCTTCCAGATTCTGGGGCAATGTAGGTGAAGGGGAGTGAGGGTTCTAGTGCATTCGATTGGGTAGAGAACATTCAGCTGAATCAGTGTGTGCAACAGCCCCACCAGGAGCTTCACTCATAAGATGGATTCCAGAAGTGTCTTGCTTCCATTATCCCCCAGCCCTCTTCCTCATCTAGTCAGTGGCTGTGAATAATACCCAGCTGGAGAGAATAGTCATTGTTTAAGTGGCTGTCTTTTGGCCTGAGGGTTTGGGGGTTTGTTGATACTTGTCGGTTACTATGACTTCTTTTTTTTCCCCCCTCAATTGCATCAAACCCTTAAAACATGGTGGTAAGTGAGTGATATGCATGCTTTTGGAGTTTGTTTAATCTCCGCTTCAGTCTATACGATGCACAGTTCATAATGTTAACACTTTTCTTCAAGTTTACTTCATTCACTTTCACAACTAATTTGGATTTCAGTTTGCTGTTTAATCCTCATTTACTTTAATTTTCGTACCTTTTTTCTGTAGTTCTGTTCTTTCCCTCTCTGCTGATTTCCCTGTTAGAGGTCAAGTTGTTATTCTGTTTGACCTGTAAAGAGAGAGTGGTACTGCAGATAGTGGTTCAGGTTAGGGAAATGGGAGACTTGAGGCTCTTTGTTCCTTGTAAATGTGAAAGTGAATTTGGGGAGAGAGACGAAGGGGCTGTGAGATGTAGACACTCACTTGCAGGCCTGGTGGCAGCTACA
The DNA here is from genome assembly GCA_006410875.1 of Neotragus pygmaeus. Lineage (NCBI taxonomy): Eukaryota > Metazoa > Chordata > Mammalia > Artiodactyla > Bovidae > Neotragus > Neotragus pygmaeus. The sequence continues at coordinate 1,575,537 of SJYV01007223.1, forward strand.
CCAGAGCCACTCTTGCTAAAACCCTTCCATGCAGCCCTTTGCACATTAATCGGCTTGTTGGGCTGGGAAATGACGTTATTAGTCAGGCACCAGGGTGTACATACATCCATATTACTGAAGAAAGAAAAGCTCATGGTGTGAAGTGCTTGGGTTGGTGCTGACAGTGTCACGCTTTGAAAAGATGAGCTTGGCGGGATCGCGATTCCCTCTCCCCTGCTTTTTTTTCTCTTAAAATTGGGAGTAGATTGGTGATATTCTTGAATCAGCTATCTTGCTTTAGAATTTTGTGTTTTCGGGTACACAGCCAGAGCACTGAAAATACTCTTTAAGTCTGCTCCCGTCAGTCCTGCAGTGCTTAGTTCCTAGCATGTAGCTGAGCTGGCGTGGCCGGGGCGCTGAGAGCATTGGGCGGTTGCGCTGAGGGAGGATCCAGGCCAGGCTCGAGTGTCTCAGTGCCCGATGCATCTCTGTACAGTTCCACCATATAACAGCGCACAGCTGTCTTGGGTGTCTAAGTCTAGTGCGTTCTCTGTACTGTTCAATAGTGTGCTGTTTTTAGTAGTAGAATCCTGTGGACACTGGTGTGTTACTAGCTTATTGTTTTGGCTGATAAGTCATTGGTTTGTGGTTAGTTTTGTTTCCGTTTTTGTTATTTTTTGTTTTGTTTTGTTTTGTTTTGAAATCTTTTTTGCTCCAGTCACTGTGTGTGCTGGCGGTGGCTTTGCCTCTCCGTTGCCTCGAAGGAACAGGTGGAGCAATGTCTCCCTCTGACAGACATTACTCCTGACGTGTGCTCCTGCAGATGCCTACACTGAGACTGTAATCTCCATAACTGCTTCATGTGCACCAAGCCCCCTTGTGGAATCCTGCTGAGAGTTTTTCTAGAAGCCTTCAGTTCTGAATCATTTAGTCTACCTGACTTTTGTAAAATAAAAAGAAACTAAGAGCGCTTAACTTGTTCTCCCACCTTTATGGGCCTTTAAAAAAATCTTGTGTGTCTGTGTACATACACACACACACACACACACACACACACATATATACACACACACACATATAACCCTGATTAAAGGGAACCAAGTTGCCCTTAGTTGAAACAGGGAAGAAAAACTTGGTAAATCAGAATCAGAAAATACCAATTTAAGAAGGCACCTAAACTCAGATAATGTAAGTGTTTTGATTAAAAAAAAAAAAGATATGGCTCATCTGGGTTCAGGTTCTGGTTTTGGCCATGGCACAAGAATGAACCTGTTTTTCTGTCTGAAGTCTTTTCTAGAGGGATGTCAGCACTACTCAGCTTTCTCTGGTTTGTCACAGAGCATCTTCTGGTCTGCATACGCTTGCTGCTGGCACAGCCCAGCCTGAATGACCCACTATTAGGTTGAACTGTTGTGGCTTCCTCTATCTTATTCTCCAGACTACAGACTCTTGTAAAGATTACAGAACAGCAAGAACAGTGTCCTGTGGGGAAGAGAGGATGTGTGGCTAAACGTATGGCTCATACACATCCATCTTACATTGCAGGATTGAGTCAAAACTATGCATGCATTCACCACAAGAAAACAAACAGCAGGATTTTACAACTGAAATGTTGGTTTGTCTTCTCATCTATTTAAGAGTGAACCACTGGAACTTGGGGACAAGATGAGTATAATAATATTGCAGCCTATCTGTCCGCTACAGTTGCAGTTTTTCATGACAAGCATTCACAAAGTGTTAACTAAAACCATTGAAACAACATACCTGCCATTAAAAACCTGAATCTAGAAATGATAACTCCATGAGTGTTTTGCACCTCCAAATGGAATGGCCTTGAATAAATGCTATGAATAGCCATGTTTGCCACTTGCTGTTCTATTAACCGTGATAAAGAGTCTCACAGTTTTCTCCCTTCTTTTCCTGTCTCTCAATGGATTATTAAAACCTGGATACCTGTGTAGACGATGAACTAGCTGGGCCAATGTAAGTACTTTGTTGGACTTTGGTTCAGTCGTTTCTGGTTGGGTTATTTTATATTTACAGTATAATTAAAGGGCATAGCTAAGACTGTAGGGGAAGACAGTGGATGGAAAGCAATGTTGCAGTGTAGACTTCTTAGCTGGACATGGAGCTGACTGATAGCCCTTTGATTCCCAGGACAGGCTGCACAGTTTTGTTCTTAGTAGCAATATAAAGTGGAATACCATGCAAAAAAAAAGTTTAAAATTTTGCACACCCCATATGTTTAAATTGATACTATGGGGGAAATGACCATTGTATCTGAGGCTTCAGGTTTTGTTCAGGCTAGACTGTAGCATGGATAAACTGCCTGGCTCCATTAAATTGTGGGTATTCAAGAGAGACAAAACTCTACAAATTTTGAATCAGTCCAAGATTTGCAGTCTTTTCTAGAGCTGGGGACTAAGAAGTCAGAGGCAGAAGTATGCCCAAATTAGTTAAGTGCCAGAGAGCACAGCACTGCCCATATATAATTGAGAGACAAGACAGTGGTTTTAAGTAGAGAAGAAACTAATCACTCACTTTTGTCATAATTGTAGTTTATAAATCAAAGCCCACGTTACCTGGGTATTATCTGCCTTGGGAGTCAAAAGGATTGATTAAGGTTGTTAGGCACTTTACACAGGGTGTATTAATTGTGTATTAATATCATGCAGTAAAATTTCTTACTATACCAGGGATGGCAGTAAGTGAAAGAGTCCCTGTATTTCCATGTGTTATACTTTGAAAAGTTGCTACTGACCTTGAGTTTAACTCTTGTAATGCAATTTTTCCTCCAAAGGAAAACCAACTCTACCAACAATCACAAAGATAAAAACTTGCGCCACAGAAACATAAATTAAATACTACTTATAATGTAAGTATGGACTTCTAACTTTAGAAGTTTTAAGTTATATTCAAATGAATGTGCCTCTTTTGACTTTATCACAGAGTCTTCAATAGCTGATGTTATGTTGCTAGATCTTTTCGTTGATTTCAGAGCTTCCAATACTGATGGAACAAGTTGTCTGTCCAGTGAAGCAACTGGAAAGGAACATTTTCAGCTGAGTTGTAAAAAACATAGATGCTTTTCAGAGTGTGTATGATGTTTCAAAGCATCACCTTACCACTTTACTTCTTTAAAAAGAGGTAAAAGTTAAATTGTCACCTTCTTAGGTGGATTATTCCTGAGGCCAGTTGGTCCCACTTTGCTTCTGGGGACAAGGCAAAAATGGTGGCCAGGCACAGGTGGGCCAGAGTGCCTACTGCTTAGGCACATGGAGATCAGAATTTCACACCACATCCCTGAGCATGCTGTTTGAACCAAAGCTTTATGTGGTGCTTGGTGAACTATTAAGTAATAGTGCATGTTCTCGTTTAATTTCTACTTTCTTCACAGATCTTTAGGTTCCTGAAACTGGTGGCAACATGACCTGCTAAATTTTCTGCTTGGACCTCTTTGGTTCTTTCCCCTTTCAAGTGAGCAGCACCACGATGACTGTCTAAAGCATGCCTTATTTAGCCTCTCCTGTAAGGGTGATCTAGCCAGGTACATTTTAAACAATGCTTCCGTGTAGAAGGTGTAAACTATTTTGGGCTTGATGTGCTGTGAATGTTGCTTTTATTTTTTTGTTAAAATATTTAAATAGAAGTGAAAAGGCGACCGCTGAGGGTCAGATCATGCATGCGCCATTTTTTACTTAATGCAGCTGTTAAATTGGCAAAGCTCTAAAATGCACTGCTGCCATCTAGTGATACATTTTTGTAAAGTACTGCAAAACATACAGATATATACAGTATATAAATATATATATATATATTTATATTTTTGGGGGTGGGAGAAATCCAAAATAAATGCTTGTTTCATTTTTAAGCTGCTGATACTCATTCCTTATTGTATGTTGTCAGATGAGAAAACTGTTCAGTTCTGGTACATAAAGATGAGTTAATATAAACTGAAATCTATAATTTTAAGGGCTTAACATGACTTTGATAAGAAGCTGGAACAGTTCACTGAATGGATATAATGAGTTACAGTATATATGTATGATTGGTTTTAAAGTGATTTTTTTCTTCTGTTAAATCATGTAAATTCCTAAATTCTTTTGCACTGATGTGTTAAAACCTAATTGTACATTCAGTTAAGGCAAACTTTTATAATTTACCTTTTGTTTTCAGTGATCTTGAAATGTTAAAGCATGGTATTCTATGCAACTAGTTATTCTTTGAGGTTGACTCTGTATTTTTTCATTGATTGAGTGTAGATTTTCACGCCCAGCAGGGTTCTCACGCGGTGCGTAATTGGTAGATGCATGTACTTGTGTTTTGTGTAATTGCTGAAGTGCAATGATGTAAAAAAAAAGTGGATTCACCTGTTTTTAAAAATAAAACTGATAAAAGGTGTTGGAATAATACTCTTTATTCTCTATAATCTTAGGAGAAAGCCTTTTATCCCATTGCTCCCAATTTCTGTATGTACACAGACTGTTAACCACTCAGCCCTGTCAGCTTTTTTAGTTCCTTTTCCACTTCTTCCACAAATGCTGGGAAGTTCTGATCCATGAGGCACAAGCGTAGAAAGGGGCCTAACCCTTCCGCATTCCATGCAGATTGTTCATAGACAAGTGGCAGCTCCTCTGATGCCATGAGAGACTGTGGGGATTCCAAAAGAGTAGTTTATTAGAAATTACAGGGGAGAGCAACAGCCTGAATACTAGAACACAGAAAAACTGCCTTAAGGTAAAGTTTGGGAAGTAAGACACCAAAAATTAGTGTTAATTAGCTTTCCAAGTTCCAACTTCCTTTATATAATGTTTCTAAATATACATAAAAAGTGAGATAAACTTGTATCCTTAAGTATTTCAAGTATGCTAATAAAGTGATTTGCAAAGATACTGACCACTTTAATGAAGAGTACAGTGCTGATTTTGTAGATTGAGAAGTCTATCAATGAATGAACTCCACTTAGTTCATCCTTCCCACCTAATAGGTGGAAGAATGGGTGTGAGCTGTTCATCATATGGAAATTGGGTTCTGAATGTAATAAAGGTTACAAATTGAGTATCCCAAGGACACAGCTTGCTGTCTTTTCTGGTTCTGTCCATGAGGCTTGACAAGTAGAGGCCTGTGTCCATTGCTTCAATCAAGGCAGAACATTTCCATTACCCCCAGAAATTCCCTCATTGCTATCTACTCTTATTGTCAAACCCTCAACTCTTGGCAACTATGATCTGTCCTCCATACTGTATATAGTTTTGCCTTTTCTGGAATGTCATATAAATGATGTCATGTAATACTGCACGTTTTTCACATGCTTATTTGTCATCTCTCTGTCTTCTTTGGTAACCTGTAATATTTTAAAGTCAGTTGACTAAGCTGCCAATATTTAAACATTAGGAGAGTTCAAAGAAAATTCTGACCGTGCTTGGCAATTCGGAAGATTAGGCAAAAGATACACCGACCCAAGCAACGAAGATGGCTTCAGCTCTATGTGGTCCACCTACTTCAGAGCCTTGACTTAGCCGCCTTATTCACTCCTCATGTTAATTCTACTAGGTAGGTAGGTTTTCTACCCTTTCCATGGATTGCATGGTTTGGTGTATATGTATACAGTTGACATTTCTCAAGGAACCATCTATAGTAGAAACTGACTTTTCTAAATTCAAACCAGCTTTTCAGACTATCTAAAGGTAGAAAGAAAATGAAAGTCAAATGACGCCTGTTCTCCAGCGAAAGCCACTATTAACATGGTAGTGTATCTCCTTCCAAACTTTTTTTCTGTGTTTGTCTTTACTACAAAAGTCAAATCATGTGTGCTGTTTTGTAGCCTTTAAAAAACAATGTACTATGAATATCTTCCAATGTCAACAGATTAAGACAGACATCACTTTTTATTGACTATATTTTATCCCACTTATGGTTATGGCACTTTTTAACCACTCAGTATCCCATTGGTGGATAATTGTTTCCTATTTTGTTACTATTAAAACTACTGACAAACATCTTTGTATGTATATTTGTGTAGATGAAAAGGTATTATAGGTAATAAGATATTGAATTTTATCTACATTGCTAAATTGCTTTCAAAGAATTTTACCAATTTATATTCAAAGAATGACTTGTTTAGAAGGTTATAACAAACAAGTAACATACCTGAGCTTCTAGCCTGACGCTTTTTCTTTATACTTGGTTCTTCTATATAATGTACATAAGCTGGGCCAAGGCTCATCTTTTGTAACAACTGACGCTTCCTGAATAAGGAGGTTGCACCCCGCTCTGCTCATGCTTTTCTGGGGCTCAGTCACTCTGGTTCAGTTAACCTAGAATCCTGGTGGAGAAACAGGGCTACAAACTGGGAACTATGAAGTCTGCCCTGCTTCTGGACAACGAGGTTTCTAAATTTTTTTCTGTCATAGTTGCTGACTTACTAAAAGAAATAGACATGAATTCTTAATTTAGTCTTCTTAATTTTCAAGTTTTAAAATCTGTGATTGCCCATTTATTTTGCCTGAGTGGTATGCCAGGTGGAGAAAACAACCCATATCTTCTTTCTTATACCGCTGTTAGCACAGTTTAATAGATAAAATAGAAAGGAAATGTATGAAAATTGGATATTCATGAATTCCGTGCAGAATTTTAGGGAAAGCATAAACTGCTGGCTGAGAACCTACTGTCAAGCACAGCAGGGAATGCAGTGAGGAGACCAGCCTCAGGAACCCTGAGCCTGAATGAATAGCTCTGCAGGAGTGTTTGGTAACAGCAAAATTCAAGTGGAGAGGCCACGTCCAAAAGCAGTTCTGTGGTACAGAGTGGAGTCTTCCTGGGGCTCCGTACATCCTTAACGTGAGATCCTCACACTGAAGATCTGCCCCTACAGAAACCATGGTTGATCCAACTTAAAATTCATATTGCTGTTTGTCTTAGAGTTTCCAAATTTCATTTCCAAAGTTAAACAAATTCTTAGCTTTATTCCTCTTTTAGGAAGGTGGTGAATAAATTCTTTATCTCACGTGTTTAAAGTCTAACATTATAGACCACTTTCTGTCTTTTATTTCCTCAGGAAGATAGTTGTTCAATATGTGCCATCATGTCTAATCTCACAGCAAGGATAGGTGGAAATGGCCTGTCTCTGTGTTTAAGTTACTGTTCTGGAACAGTGGATTGAACCGAGGGATACAAAATTCTTCGGGATCACTGTTTTTCCTGACATGAAAACTGAATATGGAAATAGGCCCTACCTGAGCTAACCAGGCCACTGAGGTCCTTTCTCCTGGACTGCTTATGCCAGCTGGTACCCACTGCTGCTGCTCTGAGTTCTGCAGTGAAACAACGTGCAATTAGGAGACTGGCTGAACATAATCATAAATACCGTAGGCCACTGAAGAAGTGGAACACATGCATTAATGTTAAAAGAAAATCAGTAAAGGTGCTAAAGTCATTGTTGGTATAGTCTGTCCTGGTTTAGGCTTGGCTGTTACCTGACTTACCACAGCAGAGACAGAGGTAAAAATTGAGGCGTCTGCCCTGTGCCTGGCGTTCGTTACGTCTCACAGGCTGGTAATGCCTTTTCCTGCATGATACCATGGCATACTTCTGTCTTAAGAGGCCCAGCCCAGGACCATGTGCTGGTACTGGAGTTCTGATAATCATGATTTGTCACCTTCTATAAATTATTACTCAGGTAATATACATGTTCCTTGTAGAAAAGCAAAATGGGGGCAGGGGGATAACCATATCTTGTAACTTTAAAAAAAAATCTCATTTTAGACATTCTGAGGTTATGAATAAGTTCCTCTGTTAGTAAAATTCCTAGGTATATTCATTCAACAATGTTTGTGTCTACTGTGTCGACACTGGGGTGAAAAAAGGAAGGGAGCCACAGAAAACAAGGTAAGAGGTCTGGCTCGCAAGAACCCACAACTCAGTAAGAATCTAACAAGTAAAACAACTTGAATGCAGCTGAGGAAGTGCTGGCATGAAGGGGAGTGTAAGACTTGAGGCTTGCAGTGGAGGGCACTACAGGAAGGGTGTGTGTGCTAACAAGCATGAGGGGTAGGAATGCTCCAGAGCCCGAGCTACTTCTTATGGGAGGGGCTGTTCTTGAGCGGAACTTGGGATGTTTTCTAGGCAAACAGAATGAACAAGGTGTAGGAGAAAGCCTGGAGGCATAAGATGGTGCTTCTACCTAAAAACAAAAACTTCTCCAGGAGCCCCACCACCCTTCCTTCCTAACCACATGTCTGCAGGCTTAGTTGTGTTCTGGATAGCAGTGGCACTTAAAGTACTAATAATCTCCAGACAGTTGTGAGCTGCTGGTGTCACACAGGGAGAATCCAAGGCCTGCCCTGGAGGGTGTGTTTATCAGCAGTATGTTCTGACTGCCAAAGTAAATGTCCTGCTAAGTGGGTGTTAGCCGAAATGTGTATCTGGAGGCATCAAAAATGGGGTGGTGGGACAGAGAGGAAGAAAAGAACAAAGGAAAGAAAACTAGTCAGGAATACTAAATAAAAATGAGCTAAAAGGTAAGGGGCTTTACTGAGTCTGGAATCCTTAGGCAAACCTCATTTTCCCTCATCCAGAAAAGTCCGATTCCACTGCCTAGTGTTTCTTCCAGCTCTGAGGTTTTCCTAGGAGACATCAGTTCAGCTCACACCATGTTTTTCAAACAACTAGGAAAGAGTAACCAAAATTCATGTGCCACATACACTGATCGACAGCCAAGTGTGATGGAAGCAGTGGAAGTCAGTGGGGTGGCTCTAAGGACGGGACAGCCCTCCACCTAAGTGCACACAGATGGCAGGTTCTGTGCACGCAGGAGCGAGCCCTTGGCCGCCACCTCCTGGACTTCTGGTGCTAACAGAGGAAGAGCCAGGAACTGTCATAGGCTGGGTTGCCTCAGAAGCCCTCAGGTTTAGAAACACCTGGTTAGGCCACAATTAGCAAAATTACAAGGCAGAGGCGAGCCAGGAAGTGACTCAAGAACCTGAAATAAAAAGATACGGAATTACCTCTAATTTGCAAAAAAAAAAAAGAACAGAAAAACTATTTTAGACAAAAGTAATACAGGTACTGGAAAAAAGACACCTGAATGAGAAGAGCTGCAAGATGACTAAAGCTTGGCCAGAGCTTGCACCTCTGGAGCTGTATTCTGAAAAAAGGAGCATGATACCAAATTTGAACAGCGGCAGCTAAGGGCAAGCCTTAGGAGTTTTTGTCTCCTGCTCTGCAGCCTCAGACACTTCATCTCACTATGGCCCTACTGATTGGTGAGTGCTGACCCTTGATAATAAACTGGTATGCTTATTTGTTCACCTGCAAAGAAAGGCAGATCTGAAAAGGTAACAGGACTGGCAGTAATAATGAATCATCTTAAGTATTTGCCAGGAATTGTCCTAGGTGCTTTACAGACAGAATTTCAGTCTCAGCACGTGGTAAGTGACTTGCATGAGAACACATAGCTACTAACAGGGCAAGGATTCAAACCTAAGTCCATTTGGATTCCAAAACCTATGGTCTTTTGTACAACACTACATTTTATCTACCCAGAACACCAAACCACAGATCCAAAGAGGCCTTGAATACAGAATCAAGAAAAGACATGAACATTTTCTAGCCACTTTGGGGATATTTCTACCTCGGTATTTGGGATGAGCTTAAATAGAGAGCCAGGGCCTTCATCTGCCACTGTAGTTAATGACCCACAGCCTATTTTAAGGTACTGTCTCAGTTTTTCTTTTCATATTTAGATAGTTGTATTTAGGTTCTACCCTGATGTGTGTATGTCTTTACTATATGTATGTCATGTATATCATTACCTTTATGGGGCATTCCGGACCTAGTTCCCAAATTCTGGGACCCTGTTTGGTTCCTGTCGCACCCCATGCATGCACTGGGTACTATAATCTCAGTCTAATAGCTGGTCAGTGACACCTACAAAGAAAGGTGATCTATTTAAGGGGTAAAAAGGGGTAAAAGATCGTAAGTAACAAAGTATCTTATAATAAGCCATATCATTCCATTTTTTAGAGAGGAGATTCTTAATAGAATCTGATGAGGCAAAATGTTTTCTGTTAAATCGAAGGTTTGTAAGAAAACCAGCTTTACTGTTAAGACATGTTCACAAAAAGTCATGCAGAAGCAAGTGAACGGGAAGAATTCTTAAACATTAAAATATGGTATGGCAAACTAAATATAATCAAAGGGAAACCACACAGGACTTGTTTAAAGAAAAACTTTTTATGATAAATAATATAAAATCTGTTTGCCCCAGATATGCTATGAAAAGAAAGTTGGTGATAAAACAGTAAAAATGAATTGTCTTGGCCCAGTTAGTTTAAGGGGAACTTTCAGGATGAAGTAATGGAAAGCCAGGTTTGGAAAGTCATTGCTCAAAATAGAAAATAAAAAACCCAGCCTGAAACTGGAATTTCATCCTAAGAGCAGAGGTAGCTTATGCTAGCAGCATATGGGACTATGCCAACGAAATGCTTGAAGATGTACCTGCAGGAGAAATTCTGTAACTGATGCTCAAAAGTTTTATCACAAGACTCCTTTACATTCCTACAAACTACTGAGGCCCTCAGACAGCTTTTGAGTCACATCTATCTGATATTTATATGTTAGGAATTAAAACAAGTTTTAAATATTCATTTAAAATTAAAAATATATTATACGTTAGTATTAAAAACATTTTAATGAAAATAACTTTCCTAACAAAAATATAAGTTTTGCTGTTCCCTTTTAATATCTAGCTAGACTCTCATATTTACTTCTGCACTCAATCTGACAACATGTTGCTTTGGTTGAAGTACATAAAATCTGGCTTAATACAGATATATAGATGGAAAAAGTTATTTTTAAAAAATTTTTTCAGCTAATTGTGGATACTTTTTGATCTGATATCAAAATTCAACAAGTGATAGTTTCTTAAAGGCTAGTTTCAACACAGAATCTTAAATCATAGCAATGAACTTTTTATACTCTTGTTATATTAAAATCCTTTGGTCTGTGGAATCTCCGGACTGGTTTCCATAGCAGTTGTGCCGGTTTACATTCCCACCAAGAGTTCCCTTTTCTCCATGCCTTGTCTTTTTGACAAGAGCCATTGTGATAGGTGTGAGGATATCTCATTGCGGTTTTGATTTGCATTTCCCTGATGATAAGTGACTCTAAGCATCTTTTCATGTGTCTGTTAGTGTATGTCTTTGGAAAAATGTCTATTCAGGCCCTCCATCCATTTTATAATTTTTTTTTTTAACGTTGACTTGTATGAGTTTTTTGAATATTTTGAATAGTAACCCTTTATCAGATATACCATTTGTAAATACCTTCTCCCATTCAGTAGGCAGCCTTCTTAATTTTGTTAATAGCTTCCCTTGCTGTGCAACAGTGATCAGAAAAAAGTGTTGTTGTTGTTTTTTTTTTTTTAGTTTTGCTTTTATTTTCCTTGCTTGAGGAGATCCATAAAAATATTGCCAAGATGTCAAAAAGTGTACTGCCTATGTTTTCTTCTAGGAGTTTTATGCTTTTAGGCCTTACATTTAAGTCTTTAATCCCTTTTGATTTTATTTTTGTATGATTTTATATGGTATGAGAAAGTCCAATTTTTCCCAACACCATTTATTGAAGAGAGGAAAAAAAAAAACAGGACTAATATATGATACAGTAATCCTACTTCTGGGTATTTTTCCAAAGAAAATGAAAACATTCAAAAAGATATATGCATCCCTGTATTCACTGCAGCAATATTGACAGTAGCCAGGATGTGGGAGCAGATTAGCCCTGAGTGTCTATTGACAGATGACTGGATAAAGAGAATGTGGTAAAAAAGATCTCGTCACTTGTGACAGTAGATGGATTTAGAAGGTATTACGCTAAGTGAAGTAAATCAGAGAAAGACAAGAACTGTATGATTTCACTTATATGTGGAAATTAAAAGGCATCGATAAACAACTAGACTCATAGATTCAGAGAATAAACAGATGGTTGCTAGAGGAGAGGGGAATGGGACAGTAAAATAGAGAAACAGGTGAGGGAAGCTAACAGGCACAAAAACAAACAGAATCCAGTGATCGAGCTCACACTTTGGATCTTTCGTCCATGTGTGGTTTTGTAGCACCATGTATTTGCCACCTGAAAAATACTGGTTCACTGGATTGTACAGGTCTTCCACGTGTTGAAACATTTTGTGATGTAGTTATTTTAAAAATCATGTTCATTACCTGTACCATCAAGAAAGTCTTCTGGGTTAGGAAGCTGTGAAGTTCAAGTGGCAGGTACAAGTTTTCCAAGATTCTAATTTTCACTTATTTCATCATTGTCAGTAAATACTAGCAATTGTTTTCTTGAAGTACTTTTCTTGTAGTTACCTGAAGTAACTACATTCACTTGAGAAAATGTCCACCAGCCACCCAAATCTAAATAATCATAGTTTGTCTGTTGTTAAGTAATCATGGTGTTCCATAAAGAGAAGCTGGTTCAGTACCCAGTTCACGCAGGTGCTTTCCTAGGAGGAGGCCGTCGTGCTTCAGAACGCAGATGGTTTTGTTAGTTGGTTCTTACTGCAGTGACAGTGAAGAAAGAACATGACTGCTGGTACGGCTAGCTGCCACTGCCTTAATCTATGCTAAGGTGAGAGCAGCTTTGCTCACACTGTTTCTGTCCCATTAAATAACAAGTATCAATACAGGAAAAGGACAAATAGTATGTGAGTATTATGACAAAAATAATGTGGACTTTGTGGATTCCTGAAAAGGTCTCAGGGAAGGGTCCGTGGATCATACTCTGAGAACCACTGTAGTATAGTAACACCCATGATACACCTGAGACTCCCAGTTAATCTAATTTCTAGGCTTATACGTAACTACAGTGAGAATCAACCTTGAATTAAAAAAATAACTCAGTGTCTCCTTTGGAATAATGTCTATTCAAGTCCTCTGCCCATTTTTAATCAGATTGTTTTATTTGATACTGAGTTGTATGAGTTCTTGTTATTTTGGGTATTAACCCTTTACTGGATGTATCATTTGCAAATACCTTCTCCCACTCACTAGGTTGTCTTTTTGTTCTGTTGATTTTCTTTACTATGCAAAGCTTCTTAGTTGGATTTAGTCCCATTTGTTTATTTTTTGCTTTTGTTGCCCTTGCCTGAGGCAAATGAAAAGATGCTCAACATCACTCATCATCAAGGAACTGCAAACCAAACCACAAGATAGTACCTCACAACCGTCAGAATGGCCGTCACCAGAAAGACAGGAAGTGTTGGTGAGGATATGGAGAAAAGGGAACCCTTATGCACTGCTGGTGGGAATGTAAATTGGTGGGAAAAAAGTATGGTGGTTTTTCTAAAAATTAAAAACAATTATCCTATAATCTAGTAGTTCCACTTCTGGGCATTTATCCAAAGAAAACAAAAACTAATTTAAAAAGTTATTTCCCCCTTATGTTTACTGCAGCATTGTTTACAGTGGCCAAGATATAGAAACAACTAAGTGTCTGTCAATAAATGACTGGATAAAGATGAGGTATGTGTGTGTATATGTATACACATACACACACTGGAATATATACAAAAATGAGGTGTGTGTATATATATGTAAGGTGCGCCAAAAAGTTCGTTTGGGTTTTTCCCTATGATGTTACAGAAAAACCTGCATGAACTTTTTGGCCCACCCAATATACTATAAAATATGTAGTATCTAAAAACAAATATAAAATGACTTGTAAACACAGAGAACAAACATGGCTGCAGACCTGGCAGGATAGGCAAACCAGGTGACTGAGATTATGAAGCACAAACCTCCAGTTACAAATGAATGGGCTTCCCTAGTGGTCCAGGGGTTAAGAATCCCCCTGCCAATTCAAGGGACGTGGGTACAGTCCCTGGTCTGGGGTCCCACATGCGCTGGAGCAGCTAATCTCATGTGCCACAACTACTGAAGCCCACGTGCCTAGAGGCTGTGCTCTGCAACAAGAGAAGCTACTGCAATGAGAAGCCCACTCACTGCAACCAGAGAAAACAAAAGCCCGCACAGCAATGAAGACCCAGTGCAGCCAAAAATAAATGTCTTTTTAAAAAAAAAGACAAATGAGTCACAGGGATATAATGTACAGCACAGGGAATACAGTCAATAATACTGCAATGCTTTTGTGTGGTGACAGATGGTAACTAGATGTGACCATTTTGTAATGTATAAAAAAATCACTATACTGTATACCTGAAACACCATAATTATATGTATGTCAATACAAGTAAGTCACTCAACCTTAGATATCTTTAAGCTACAAATGTGGTGGACTTGGCAAATCCCACTGTGATTTTGGCCCCCACAGAGCATTACCTTCTCAGGTTTCTCATCCACCTTCTTGCATACTTACGCCATTCTGTCGTGGGACGCTCTGCACAAAGCCCTTCCCTTGGCCAGGGCTTGGCCTGAACTCCTGGCTGATTTCATCGGGCACCTGGACCGTGATGTACTGGGCTAGGTTCTGCACGCAGCTGTAGCAGTGTTCCAGTGCCTGCTCTCTGGAGCTTCCACTAAACTGTACCCGGAACATACGACTCTTGTTCTGTGTGATAAATCAAAAGTTATCCTCAGCAACCCTCGTCATATCACTTTACTTTTATTTACTGTGGGGTTTGCAGGGGAAGAGGTGTCAATAAGGGAGCAGTTACCCTAGATTGTTGATGTGGGCATAGGAAAGCCAATAATTAGTTTTCTTTTCCCTTTTGGGAGCTGTGCCTCATAATATATTTATTTCCTTCAAGGGACTGACATCAGCAAAAATGGAAAAGCCCATCATAAAGACTAAGAAGGTCACTATACTGACTGCAGTAAAAGATCCATGTTTCATCTTACTTTGGAACAAAGATTGCATACCGTCTAATTGCTTAGATGGAGAATCAGTGACGCTAATAATCCTGGCTGAACGAAAATTTCCAAACCTGAGTATATAGAAGAGCTAGCCAGAGAGCTACCACATTAAACAAGCCAGTGAATCTGAAAAACAAAACTGGGGATCTGGGGACAGGCAAACACTGACAGCCAATGTATCATTAATTTGCAGCGCCCTTTTATCCTTAAAGAGGCCAGACTTACTACAAATCACACAGACAAATCAATCACGTGCTGCCTTTAATTAGCTGTATGATTTATATCCCCTGGCAAACCAGCAAATGTGGGAGAGATGCAATTAAAATTTTTAAGTGTGGCAACTACATCAAATTTATTTTACCGTAAGTTTATAAATAGAACTAAATTGTATCAATAACAACAATAAACCTATTATTTTAACAGAAGTAGGTTCCTCTTTTTTTCTAGTCTGATATCTTGTCTAGTTTTAGAAGACTCAGCTTATCCAAAAGCCACCCAAAATAGGTGATATGTATTGTGTACCTTTATTCAATTTCTTCTGTAAAGAAATTAGGATGCTAGCATAGTAATAGCATTTTGTATTTTTTAAATACACAAATCACATTGCTAACTGGAAAATGTTTCTAACTATAGTTAACAAAACCCTGAAAGTTGCTGTAAGCAGAAATCCTAGATTTTCGTGTTCACAATTTACACGATTCAAATTTTTAGATAAAACCATCAAGCAAAGCCACATCTTTAGGATACAGAAGACTTGGCACGGCTAGGCAGTGGTAAGGTGTCACGTCCATCGACACTGCTCCCGCTTCACTGCCTCTCTTGGGTTCTCTTCATTTTTTAATTCATTAAACTTCTTCCCCTGAGTATAAAGGTAATCCATTATCATTGCCCCCTCCAACAATGAAAAAATATGAATACTTTTGATTATTGCCTATTCATTTCCTTAGCCATTTTTCTCTTGGATGAAAAATCCCCAAATTATCAAGAGTCTTTGAAAGCTAACTTTCCTGAAGGAATGGGGAAGAACTGATAAGAGAACTCCACATTCAGTTTTTGCTAATTCTATGAATCTTCGTGAAACTGAGCTTTCTTGTTTATAATTAATTAGCTATTTCCACCTCTCCCTAGTTTAGACTGTAAATAGGGACATCTATATGTAGCACCTTTTGTATCAGCCATTTCCATGATGATTCTGTAAGTAACCTCTTGAGAAGTAATCACATAAAAAATTGCGGCTCATCGCTAGATAGGCTAGAAAACTATACACAGGAACAGATGATTATTAAGGATATAAGCAGGGCAAAAGTCTCAGACCACTTGTCTGGAGGCATCTGTCTGTCTGTGTGAGTGTACACAACAATGAGTTTGGACAGGTAGTGTTTCTTTGGAATGTAGTTCCAGGAAATGACAGGGAAAGTTGTATGTCTGATAGCCTAACTGTTGATTTGCTCCATGTTCCGTCTATAAAATTCTCAGACAGAAATTGAGCTTATCATCTGAAACCAGAAATACCACTTCAATACATGTGGACCCAAGATAAAGCCAAGGTACATTAGAAGAAGTCTGAAAATGAGCTACATCTTCATCCCACATCCTCAGCATCAAAATATCACAACAGAAAACCTGCCACTTGGTTAACCAAAGGACTCCTAGGCTGAAAATCTTGAGGCGATTTCTTTTTACGCCAGAGTTAAAAATCAGAAAGAGCTCCTTGTGAAATGAAAGTCTTTCATGCATATGTAATAGCCACTACTACTACTACTGCTAAGTCGCTTCAGTCGTGTCCGACTCTGTGCGGCCCCATAGACGGCAGCCCACCAGGCTCCCCGTCCCTGGGATTCTCCAGGCAAGAACACTGGAGTGGGTTGCCACTTCCTTCTCCAGTGCAGGAAAGTGAAAAGTGAAAGTGAAGTCACTCAGTCATGTCTGACTCAGCGACCCCATGGACTGCAGCCTACCAGACTCCTCCAGATAGACCGTCTCTGGTGTCTATCATCTAAGGAAACTACTGGCCATGCCACATGGCTTGTGAGATCTTTAGTTTCCCAGCCAGGGATTAAACCTGGGCCCTCAGCAGTGAAAGCACAGAGTCCTAACCACTGGGAAGCCAGGGAATCCCCCAAATTACTATAGTTTAAGTGCCTTCAAGAAAATTATAGAGTTACCAAGGGAACATTTCATGCAAAGATGGGCACAATAAAGGACAGAAATGGTATGGACCTAACAAAAGCAGAAGATATTAAGAAGAGGTGGCAAGAACACACGGAACTGTACCAAAAAAAGGCCTTAAATGATCCAGATAACCATGATGGTGTGGTCATTCACCTAGAGCCAGACATCCTGGAATGTGAAGTAAAGTGGGGCTTCAGTTCAGTTCAGTCGCTGAGTTGTGTCTGACTCTGCTACCCCAAGAATCACAGCGCACCCTGTCCATCACCAACTTCGGGAGTTCACTCAAACTTACATCCATTGAGTCAGTGATGCCATCCATCCATCTCATCCTCTGTCATCCCCTTTTTCTCCTGCCCCCAATCCCTCCCAGCATCAGTCTTTTCCAAGGAGTCAAGTCTTTGCATGAGGTGGCCAAAGTACTGGAGTTTCAGCTTTAGCATCAGTCCTTCCAAAGAACACCCGGGGCTGATCTCCTTTAGAATGGACTTAGGAAGCATTATTATGAATAAAGCTAATGGAAGTGACGGAATTCCAGCTGAGCTATTTCCAATACTAAAAGATGATGCTGTCAAATTGCTGCATTCAATATGCTAGCAAATTTAGAAAAGTGAGCAATGGCCACAGGACTGGAAAAGGTCAGTTTTCATTCCAATCATAAGGGCCGTGCCAAAGAATGTTCAAACTACTGCACAATCGCACTCATTTCCCATGCTAGCAAGGTAATGCTCAAAATCCTTCAAGTCCGGCTTCAGCAGTATGTAAACCAAGAACTCCCAGATGTACAAGCTGGATTTAAAAAAGGCAGAAGAACCAGAGATCAAATTGCCAGTATCCACTGTGTCATAGAAAAAGCAAGCTAATTCCAGAAAAACATCACTTCATTGACTACACTAAGGCTGTTTACTGTGGAATCAAAACAAACTGGAAAATTCTGAGAGTTGGGAATACCAGACCATGTTACCTGCCTCCTGAGAAACCTGTATACAGGTCAAGAGGCAACAGTTAGAACTGGACATGGAACAGCTGGTTCAAAATTGGGAAAGGAGTATGCCAAGGCTGTATATTATCACCCTGCTTATTTAATTTATATGCAGAGTACATCATGTGAAATGCTGGGCTGAATGAATCACAAGCTGGAATCAAGACTGCCAGGAGAAATATCAATAATCTCAGATATGCATATGACACCACCTTAATGGCAGAAAGCAAAGAGGAACTAAAGAGCCACTTGATGAAGGTGAGAGAGGAGAGCAAAAAAGCTGACTTCAAACTCAACATTCAAACAACAAGGATCATGGCACCCAGTCCCATCATCAGCAAACAGGTGCAGAAAAAATGGAAACAGTGATAGATTTTCTTGGGTTCCCAAATCAATGCAGATGGTTGAGTGTGGCCATGAAGTTAAAAGACGCTTGCTCCTTGGAGGAAAAACTATGACAGAACTAGAGAGTGTATTAAAAAGTAAGACATCAGACATCACTTTGCTGACATAGGTCCACATAGTTGAAGGTATGGTTTTTCCAGTAGTCATGTACAGATGTGAGAGTTGGACATAAAGAATGCTGAGCACCAAAAAAAAAATGATGCTTTCGAACTGTGGTGCTGGAGGAGACTCTTATGAGTCCCTTGGATAGCAAGGAGATCAAACCATCAAGCCTAGAGGAAATCAACCCTGAATATTCATTTGAAGGGCTGATGTTGAAGCTGAATCTCAATACTTTGGCCACGTGATGAAAAGAGCCAACTCACTGGAAAAGACCTTAATGCTAGGAAAGATTGAGAGCATGAGGAAAAGGGTGTGAAAGAGGATGAGATAGTTGGATGGTACTGACTCAATGGACATGAGTTTGGGCAAACTCCAGGAGACAGTAAAGGACAGGGAAGCCTGATGTCCATGGGGTCGCAAAGAGTTGGACACAACTTAGTGACTGAAGAACAACAACAAAAGTGGTGACTTATATGTTAAAGCGTTCCCATCCTCCTTCAAAATACTTAATTTCAAGTTCTTACAACTAATAGAAAACTCCATGAAGAAACGTTAAGGATAAGTGGGTCTCTTTACACTTATCTTCATGTACACACAAGAAAATGAGGCTTCACCTTCTGGGAAGCATTGAGCCCATTAAATACTGACTCACAAGTGTGAATGGCATCTCCATGCAGAGATCTTAAGCAGTAGGCTCTGTAGCTAACGTATTAGGGTATCAGCAACAAGAAGACATGGGCCCAGTCAGCACCACGTAGGAAGACAGCCGAGGAGATGGGAGAATCCTCACAAACATGGTCATGTCTTCCTGCTAGTTTTAGATTCATCACCCAGATCTCTAAGAATTTCCCATCATCACTAGGACCCCAACTGGAGCAGTTTACCCCACCACTAGCAGTGAATTCCTCTAAGTAGAAATTGGAGGTGGGGGAGTATGGAAAAAGGACTTCAACGTTTTCTTTGAGCCCTTGCTTTGAAACCAAGAGGTGATACTCAAAGCTGAGGCCAGAGAAAACCATGAAAATATTCTTTGGTGAGTTATTGGAGGTGAGTCACAACAGTGGTTTAGGATTATTCCTTTGAATCAGTCTTTTCATATAAGGAATTACACGTCGACTGTTAGCCAATCAGCCAAGATCATTTTGATTACAATTACTGAAAAAAAAAGAAGCCCATATTACAAGTAGGCAGATCTTTTACAATCTACTTCAGCCAAAGAGAAAAGAAACATAATCTTTATGGCCCCTTGAATTTCTGTTAAAGGAACATTTTATTTCTAAATATTTCTATTTATCAATTTACAGAAAAATGTTTGTTTTGCAATACTTGTAACTACAAGTTATCCAAGTCAAGAAACAAAAAAGTTGTGTACCCTTTGCCAAATAAGGCAAAAATAACAGTGTGTTGGCTCAGTATTAATATATCAAAAGATTTTTAAAAAGTGAAACAAATAATGATCTTGATAGGAGTTAAAATTTAATATGTAATCCTGACTATAGTTGAAGGAGTATCTCCCTAACATGGTAAAGAATATCCAATCAACAGGCAGAAATATTCTTAATGTCTACACACTTGTTCCCACTCAAGTCAGCAAGATGTCAAGGATGACTGTATAATTGTCAAATTACAGTGTTCTGGAAGATCTAGATAATCCAGTAAGGTGAGAAAAGTAAGTATAAACTATGGGAAGAAAATTATCCTTGTTTGCAGATTATAAAATTACTTTCCTAGAAATTAAATTACTAGAGCTAATAGCAATTTAGTAAGGAGGCTAAATTTAAAATAATTCAGAAAAAATCTAGTACTAGACAGCTAGAAATATCTTTGGATAAAGAATACCATTCCAATAACAATAGGCAAAAGGATCCTAAACTTGAATATTTAAAAATCTACATATAAAGTATATGGTATATACATAATCACTTTTAAAATTATATAACTACACAAAATACATGCATTTTACATGTAATCTCTATACATAGAGAGTAAAGACTTTGAAGAGAAAAATTAGGCAAAAGCAGTAGACGGTGATTCACAGAAGAAATACAGATGGCTGGCTAACAAACACACACAAAAATATTCATTCTCACTAGTTACCAAAGAAATGCAAATTAAAGGAAGATGCTCATTTTTGTTTAGCGTTTTTTAAATCTAAATTATATCACCCTGTTGGAGATGATTTGGACAAATAGGCATTTTTACAGATCATCAGTGCTGTAGAAACAGGGACAACCTATCCAGAGGGCACACTTGCGAAATACACATTCATACTTCTAGTACTTTTATCTCAAGAACTCTAAATAAATCCTAATGAAAATCAAAACATTTTTACAATAGTGAAAAGTCCGGAATTTGTTAACCGATTCATGGGGCATCCAAACAATAAAAATACTAGGTAGTCACGGAAAATCACGTCTCAAAGACTAAGAAATGCCTTGGTGTAATGTTCCAGATACAATGTTAAGTGAGGAAAGCAGGATACAAAGCCCTCTGTAAACCACAATCCCCAAATTATAAATTATCTATATGGCAGACACTGTTCACTGCCATGAGGCAATCCATACCAGAGGCTGGATAAGCCAAACATTCATTGGCTAATCTTGGCAGTTCGGGATGACCACATTACATTGTTCTGGTCCCTGAGACAGAAGCAGACATCTTTCAGGGACTATGGGAGGTAGAGAGCCTTACAGGGAAGTTTATGCTTTCCTTATAAAAGGAACGGATGAAGCTGGTTTCCCATGAATGGAAATATGACAGAGCTGTAGTAGCCATTTTGAAAATGTGAAGGCAAGGCCAGGGAATTGCAAAGGCACTGACTTTGGCACAGCAGAGCTGCTGAGCCAGCTGCCAGCAACTGCCCGCTTCTGGCTTTTCCATTTAGTGAAAAAAATAACCCTTTATTTTGCAGGGTGGGGCCATTACACCCAGAATTTTGGTCACATGCATCTGAACATTATTCTGACTGATACAATATATATGCCTAGAAAAAACTTTATAATGTTAGTGATTTTTTTGAGCAGTCAAATTATTTTCCCCTTTACAGTTATTTAAAAAGATTTAATAACAGAAAAAAAAATTAAAACTCAAATATCAGACACGTGGCATAACTTTTTAGAAGACATACATTCATTCAACGTGACACCATCGATAGGAGTCAGGAGAACAATGGGTGGTCCAGTTTTCTGATGGCCAGTTGGCTACTGGCTCATGCTGAATTCAGTCCCCTCATGTAAAATGAAAACGGGCTCCTGAATGTTTTGAATATGTGCTTCAGACCCCTTTGGCAGTCAGATGAAGCCAGAGGACCCCTTCTCAGAAAAATGTTTTTAATCACATAAAATATATCCGTTCAAAGGAAACCAATTATACTGAAGTATACTTAGATAATTTATCACACTATTAACACTAATTTATACTCTAATAAGATATATGCTTCCTTATTAACGTACTCAATAAAAAGATCCAGCAGCAGGACTAACCACCACCATAACATTGGGGTGTGATGAGCATAACTGACATTGAAGATATCTGAAATAGCTAAAAAGTAATATGAAGACATTTGATTTCTACTGGTGCAAATGTGGTCTGATGCCAACAAGCATCGTTGAATGAAATTATAAATTTCAGTTAAAGGTCAGTGAAAATCCATACAGTTCATGGACCCTCTGAATTCTCTGGGGATCCTCTGGAGTGGCTGGTGCTCTTGAAGACCTCTTTCAACCCTCAGTTTATGAGCCCAATAAAAATTAGGATCTTTTACCTGAACTTCAGTTATTATCTAGTCAGTGAATGTTAACAGATTGGTTTTTACAGTTATTTCTGAAAGAAAATAATTCAGGTGATTAGTTTTCATGTTGCTTTCATGAGGATTATTCTTTATGTTTAATACAGCCAAGTAACCAAATAAAAAGGAATTTTATTATTTAGTATTAAAGAGAGAAAAATGAAAAGACACTCAGTGAAGCATTTGAAAGCACACCACCTTTAAAAATCTAAATAGCAAGACAAACAATGATGTAACTCCACCTTCTCCCCATTTGTTCTGGGAGATGGAGAATGGTCGCAGAGCTCTGTCAGGCAGGTATCGACAGAGCAAGCACAGCCCTGGTTCTTCAGCAACATCCCCTTACTTACTATGCTTCCGCCTCTCGATAGTCCTTGTTTCATGTTTTGCTCAGAATGCAAACCTTTCTTAAACAAATGTGTTCTTCCCAGTACCATTTCACCTGCAAAGAGAAGCTCCTGCACCCACTCCCATACTCAATTAGCAGATGGGAAGTATACGAACAGTTGCTTAAAAACAGTTCGCCACACAGAATCTTACCTTTACTGTGGTTCCAAACAACAGACAATCCATGCGTCTTACAATCTTCAACCAGTTCTTGCTACCAATGAGTGAAAACCCCTCCTGAAACAAAATAATTAAGCAAAATTAGCAACAGAAGCGAAAGAGACATGAAGAATAGTTGTGATGCTGCTCCTTCATATTAGAAAGTTGTCTGTTTAGTTATTCTCTAACTTAAGCACAATAGAAATGACTCAATATCACCAACTGCCAAGGATGGCCCTTCCGATGAGTCCCAGTATCTCAGTGCTCTTCCTGAGTCATGATCAACATTAACAGGCTCAGCCTGTATTGCTTTTCTTAACCTTTTCATATTGAAAATCAACAAACCATTAAAGATATTTGCTATAAAATACAATGTTACGCCTCTAGGATTTGGCAAAATACAAGTTTATAATTCCTGGAAGCCAAAGGTTTCCATTATACTAATTCATTAAGTTATCTGCCACATCGCCAACTATATAGTGAGATTTCTCTTCATGAGAATCTTATTTTCAGATTCCTATGAATGGAAAAATGGAAGCAATTTGCTTTGGGATGCTGAATATCTAGTTCTTCACTTCAATCTGGAAAAAACAAAAAAGGCAGAGCAGTGGAAGGAGGGCACATACATCTCAAGGGAGGGACAACTGCTGGATCCTAAAGGTGTGAAGATAGACTTTTCTGTATTACTAACAATGTAAATAGAATGGGCTGCCTGATGACTGTGGCCGCTCATGAGACATGCTTAGCATTTAGTAGTAACAACTCCCTCGGGGAACTGACAGAACGACAGGATACAGAACCGAGCAACTGCATTTGCCTTGCAGTGTTAGTCCACAGCCAGTGGGGGCGCTGGAGGGACGCGAGATGTCTACAGCTCTTTCTAAAAAAGGTTTCTGAACTCATCAAATCTCCCTAGATCTGAATATGAGGAAAGCTACAGCCTGCAAAGAAATTTGTTGTTCAGGAAAACTGTGGGTTAATTTCTTGACTTTTCTTTTTCTTAAAGGAGAAAAACAAAAGAGAGAGACCATTCTAAAATGTTGATTCTAAGAATTCTATCATTAATAGGAGTCTTTTGTTTTTTTTTGTAATGAAAAAACAAGTCAGGCAAACCATTTGCGATTTGTTTTTGAAACTCTCTCAGAATCAGCAAAAAGAAACATATTCATTATTACCTCCAACATGTAGAAACTGTTGTTTAAAATGGAAGTATGTGGGAGACTGGTGCACACACATTGCTAGGAGGAGTGCAAACTGGTACAGTCTTATGGAGGGCAACACGGTGCTATCAGAACTACGAATGCTTTCAACCCAGCAGCCTCTGCTGGACCGAGGATTCCCTTCACAGATCAGCTTGCACATACGAAGTGATGCATGGATGGGGTTAAGCATCTCCATATTTTTAATGGTAAAAGACTGGAAACAACTCAAATATACACCAATAGTGGACTGGCTAAATAAAGTATGATAGTCTATGCAATGACACACTAAACAACTGTAAAAAAAACACATGATGCTGTATATCAGTGCTGTCCACCAGAAGTATAATTTGAACCACCTATGTAATTTTAAACTACTAGCTACATTTTAAAGGCATAAATAAACTGGTAAAATTTTAGTATTTAATACATCAAAATGGAGTAGGAAATAGCAACCCACTCCAGTATTCTTGGCCTGGAGAATCCCATGGACAGAGGAGCCTGGTGGGCTACAGTTCATGGGGTCATAAAGAGTCAGACATGACTGAGCAACTAATATATCAAAACATGATCAAACACTGTAAAACATTATTAAGATAGTTTATGTTCTCTTTTTTTGGGTACTAAGTCTTTGAAATCCAGTGTGTGATTCACACTTATACCACATCTCAGCTGAGATGCTGTATTTTAAATGGTTAACATGAAATGCAATCCTACCAAATCAATTGAGTTTAAGTGGGAAAATATTTTACAGTGTTTTAATTTTTAAAACTAAATTTTAAATAAAAGTTAAAATTCTGTTTTTCAGTTGCACCAGTCACATTTCAAGTGCTTAGTAGCCACGGATGGCCTACAGCTCCCTTCCCGGACAGTGCAGGGCTTTATGTATTGATCTATGAGGTACACTGTTCTGCTGGTAAGCAAGCTACAGAACAATGTCCATGATGTGATATCTTTGTATAAGGAAAGGAGGGAACATACCAGGTATACTTTCAACCACATTAAGCCTCCTATGCATGCATGTGGGAATATTTGGGTAAACAAGAATTCCCATTCCAATATGGCATGAACTCAAGGAAGAGATGAAAGCAGGACCTGAATAAACCCATCTATGGGAACTCTGTACTATCTTTACAACTATTCTGTAAAGCCAAAGCTATTCTAGAATAAAAAGTTTATTAGAAAATAAATGAGTGGTCCCTGGCCCTGGCCTGACTTCCTCTAGTCCTCTGACTTCCTCTCTCGAGTCCACTGTGGGTTCGCTGAGACTTCACTTGGCTACCTCACACATCCCTCCATGTCAGCTCAGCCAGGTTGGGAGAGTTTTCTCCATAGACACTGCCGTTCCATGCGGCTGTCTCCACGTGTGGCATCACACATCCCAGTCACCACTCCGAGTGATCAACCTGGCATCCCACTGGGCTCCTTTCCTCACTGCGCCCTCAACACCAGTCAATGCCCAGGTCTCAGAGAGCCAATCCCCAAACAGCTTTCTCATCCCACCACCCTCCTAACGTGCAGTCACTGCTGCATCAGGCTGCTCCTCACACACTGATTTTGTTGTAGAGCTTGTTCCTGAAGTGGCCTTCCTTTTTCACTGGTCTTTTAAAACCCCACTTTATCCCAACCAAACCCAACAAGGCAAAGCTGGCTGACCTCTCAGAATTCTATGCTCTCTCAGGATCTTGTACTTACCATGCTATACTGTAATTAGTTACATTTCTTTGTCCCTGATAAGAATGAGGAGGAATCCCTAGGCAGTGCAAGGCAGGTTCTAGAATGTGTCTTACTACCTCTTGATCCTTGAGAACTATTACAATGTTTAGCAAATGTCACTAGATTAGCTCCTGCAGCTCTCAGTTCAGGACTCTGGAGTGGCTGTGCGGGAACAGGTATGGCCTTCCTCCCTGACAACACCTTTGAGATGAGCCATTTTGTGGCTCTTACTCTTCAGCTTAGCCAAATCACCCTTCCTTAGAACTTCACAAATCTCTTCCCTCTGCCTCTTCTCCCCGACTTTTTACCAAGTTAACCTCTAACCACTGTTCATTTCACCCTAACCCAAATCTCAGCTGGGTAACCCCTAGGACACTTTACAATAGCACTGGACTTTTTTCTTTCATAGCATTTATCAGTTTGTGTGTGTTGATTGTTTAACGTCTATTTGTTCACTAGACTATTAGCCCAGACAGGTAGGGGCTATGTTTGTTTTGCTTACTATTATACATACAATGGGAAACTCTGGTAGCTCAGTGGTAAAGAATATGCCTGCCAAGACAGGAGACTTGTGTTCAATCCCTGGGTAGGGAAGATCCCCTGGAGAAGAAAATGGGAACCCACTCCAGTATTCCTGCCTGGAGAATCCCGTGGACAGAGGAGCCTGGAGGGTTACAGTCCATGGGGTGGCAAAGAATCGAACATGACTTAGTAACTAAACAATCACAACAATACATATAACACTCATTATAATCTTTGACACTTAAAAGATGATTCAGCAAGCTTTACTGAATCAAAGAATGAAATTTCATGAAAATCAACAAAATGTTTCATGTCAATGTAGTTTCTTGGGAATGAGATCCACAAATTTATTACCTGTCCAATGATGTAGAACATTTTGCTTTTTTTAAAAATTTACACTTCATCTTATTCAAGATTCAGAAAGCTTTTTCATTCTAATGTTTTGGGATTTAGTAGAAAGAAGTCTGTACACCTAACTACTTGTCATTCATACATTCCTACATTTTAATAGTTGATCTCCTTATCTTTGAAAATCCACCTCTTGGAATCTCCTTTAAGGAGATAGCTCCTCTGTGCCACCTTTTCTAACTTTCTCAGTTAAGTGACTTGCTCTGTGCTCCCACAGCACACTGCACCTGCTGTTACTGAAACACACACCGTCTGTGAGCTCCTGCTATGGCCAGCCACTGTGCTAGGGTTTACAAAAGACCCAGAAGCCGCCCAAAAGGAAGGGAGGATGCATCACACTCACCCAGGGAGCTTGCCTGGGATGCTGTCCCCCCACCCAGCCAAAGGAACCCACTGTTAACTGATCAGTCTGCCAAATGCCCTGAAAGTGCTGGGGTAGAAAAATGATTTGGAATTGATAATGGGAAGGAAGAGAAGTGGAATACTCTAGGAAATACCAAATTTATTATAAGACAAAAAAAACAGAAGCCAATATCCAGGACTTGAGTCTCAGATAAGGAGTGTGGAAGCTTAGAGGAGTGAGACTGTCTAGTGAAGAAGGATGCTTGGGGCTGGTGTATGGGGATGATCCAGAGACGTTGTGGGGTGGAAGGTGGGAGGGGGATTCAGGATTGGGAGCTTGTGTACACCTGTGGTGGATTTATGTCGATGTATGGCAAAGCCAACAGAGTATTGTAAAGTCAAAAAAAAAAAAAAAAAAANATCCCATAATAACATAATCTAGATGGCATATATATATAGGTATATATATATATATATCCAAAAGTTTATAAAGCTTCAAGAAAAATGACAAACACTCAGAATTTTAAAACTCAGCCTGTAGAAAAAACAAGAAAATTACTCTGAAAACTTGAATTTAACATCTCTGAATAAAAATACACTC
Source organism: Neotragus pygmaeus (assembly GCA_006410875.1). NCBI lineage: Eukaryota > Metazoa > Chordata > Mammalia > Artiodactyla > Bovidae > Neotragus > Neotragus pygmaeus. The sequence goes on from SJYV01007223.1 coordinate 1,603,165, forward strand.
TATAAGATGGAAAAAGTGAAAGGGATAGATAAGAAAATATGCCTTATTATATTAAGATTAAAATTTGCATAAAACATATGCTATGTGTGGTTTCAAAATGTGTTATCTATTATGTATGAGTGTATGCATATGTATTGTTCAATTGCTCTTGATGTGTGTGCTGTCTTAAGAAATAATATTTAAATGAAAAATGTTTCAGAGACAATCAAGTTCATTGAAAATTACTTAGGTATAGTCTCCAATAATCATCTTTAATTATAATTGAAACAGACTCAAAAGAAGCTATTGCATTGTACTATGTTCAGAGAAATAAAATCAGTCCTTGAAAGTGGAAACTCAACACTTTGGCCACCTGATGCAAAGAGCCAACTCACTGGAAAAGACCCTGATGCTGGGAAAGATTGAAGATGAGAGGAGAAGAGGATGAGAGAGGATGAGATGGTTGGATGGCATCACTGATGTGATACATATGAGTTTGAGTAGGCTCTGGGAGTTGGTGATGGACAGGGAAGCCTGGAGTGCTACAGTCCATGGGGTTACAGAGTCAGACATGACTGAGCAACTAAACTGAACTGATGTTCAGAGAAATATAATGTTAACAAGAGGAAGATGACCTGAACTAAACTTTGAAATAGGAAACTGAAAAATAAATAAATAAGTTTGCAAACATTTCCAGAATAATACTATGGGGACCATGTGTATCCCACAAATAGACCAGGACAGTCCATGAGCAAGGATATTGCTTTAACAGTGCCCTATGTGATAGTCAGTAATAGTGTGGAAACATGAACAATTAAGATTTTTTAATTCTTCTTGCAGAAGAGTTAATTTTATGTAGCCAGTTCTTCTTAAGGTATCTAAAGGGGGGAAACATCATTCTAAGAAACATAATGTTTCAGCTCTTTGGGTGGTTTTATTTTCCTTATAATGCTATTATTATTATTGTAATTTGTATTGTCATTCTCTTTAAAGTTTATTAGTATAAACCATTGTCACTCTACTTTTTGACCTCTAGACATACTTGATAAAAATGAAGTTTCCAGGCTTAAATGTCAGATCTCAGAAGATTTTAGTCTCAGACATTAAAACATGGCTATACCTTTCATCAGAGAAGGCAATGGCACCCCACTCCAGTACTCTCGCCTGGAAAATCCCATGGATGGAGGAGCCTGGTGGGCTGCAGTCCATGGGATGGCTAAGAGTCAGATACAACTGAGCGACCTCACTTTCATTTTTCACTTTCATGCATTGGAAAAGGAAATGGCAACCCGCTNAACTGTGGTGTTGGAGAAGACTCTTGAGAGTCCCTTGGACAGAAAGGAGATCAAACCAGTCAATCCTAAGGGAAATCAGTCCTGAATATTCATTGGAAAGACTGATGCTGAAGCTGCAGCTCCAATACTTTGGCCATCTAACGTGAAGAACTGACTCATTAGAAAAGACCCTGATGCTGGGAAAGATTTAAGGCAGTAGGAGAAGGGGATGAGAGAGGATAAGATGGTTGGATGGCATTACTGAATCGCTGGACATGAGTCTGAGCAAGCTCCAGGTGTTGGTGATGGACAGGGAAGCCTGGCGTGCTGCAGTCCATGGGGTCACAGAGTTGCACAGGACTGAGCAACTAAACTAACTGACTAATCATGGCGAGAGGGGCCATAAAGAAGGCTGAGTGCTGAAGAACTGATGCTTTCAAACTGTAGTGCTGGAGAGGACTTTTGAGAGTCCCCTGGACAGCAAGGAGATACAACCAGTCAATCCTAAAGGAAATCAGTCTTGAATATTCGAAAAGCTGACTCACTGGAAAAGACCCTGATGCTGGGAAAGATTGAAGGCAGGAGGAGAAGGGGATGACAGAGAGTGAGATTGTTGGATGGCATCATCGACTCAATGGACATGAGTTTGAGCAAACTCCAGGAGATAGTGAAGGACAGGGAAGCATGGCGTGCTGCATTCTGTGGTGTCACAGAGTCAGACATAACTGAGCGACTGAACAACAATATAGTTTTATAGTGACTACAAAGTGTCCTCTAAGCACTCCTTAGACTAACAAATACTTGACTTTGGCACTTACATTATACATACTTTAAAATGTGCATGCAATCATTTTGGGTACAGTGTTGTATGTATGTTGATTAGGTCGACTGTTCATTGTTTTATACTCTAGTGCTTACTGACTTTTGTCTGCTCCACTGTTTGCTATTAAGAGAGGTATAATAAAATTTCCCACCAAGACTGGATTTGTCTACTTTTTCTTAAGTATTTTTTTTGTACGTTGAGAAACTTTTAAAGTTTATCCCAGTCATTTACCTCTGCTAAGACTTTCTTTATACCTTGTGTACACTGTCGCTGCAGCACACACCCCTCTGTCCTATGCAGCTTTCCGGTCCATAAGTCCTTTGAGAGCGAGGACCACATGCACATTTCTATCTCTTAGTTCAAGAGTAACATTCAAATGCTTGAAGAGGGTCAAAATGTACAAATTTCCATGCTATGAAACAAGTCATGAAGATGTAATATATACCATGGTAACCGTAGTTAATAATATTCTATAGTATGTTTGAAAGTTGCTAAGATAGTAAATCTTGAAAGTTCGCATCAGAAGACAAAATAATTTAAACTGTGTAAGATGACAGATGCTTAACCAGATTATTGTGGTCATCATTTCTCAGTGTATACAAACATCAAATCAGTACGTCATATACCTGAAACTAATAAAATGTTAATGCTATTTATACCTCAATAAAAGTAAAATTTTTAAAAAGAGTGATATTCAGTAGGCATTTATTGCTGAATGAATAAAAATGCCCAATGACATAAAAGAAGCCGTGGATTGATTTCTTATAAACAAATATAATGATGAATTACAAACTCTCGGGAACTAGACTTGAAGTACTCTTTTAAAAAAGGTAGTTACAGATAACACAACACAACTGAACCACATAAGGCTAGGAAAATGAGGGTAAGTGGGTCATACAAATCTATCAAAGTCATTGCAAAGTAAAGCTACCATTTGGTTCAGAGGTACATCCAGCACAAAATGGAACGAGGTGGTAGTGGTGGCGTGCTACGCGCAGCTTCTGATAAATTGAACCCCTAATGTTTCCATGGCTTTGGCTATATGCACCAATCCTTACTGCAAAATGTCCTTAAGATTTCCTTAAGGAAATCTATATAATTTGCTGAATTAGTAAATATTTCTTTAAATTTTTTAAAATTGTGATAACTAATACAAAACAATCACAATCATTTTTAAGTGTATGATCAAGTGGTACCAAGTACATTCACAATGTTGTACAACATATCCCCAGAACCTTCTCATCTTACAAAAACTGAAATTCTGCACCCTTTAAACAATAGACCCTCCTTTCCCCCTCCCCCGGGAAACCACCACTTTCCTTTCTGTCTCCATAAATTTGATTACCCTGAGGACCTCACAGAAGTGGAATCATATAGTGTTTGTCTTATTGGGACAGGCGTGTTTCACTTAGCATAATGTCTGAGGTTCATTCCCGTTGTAGCATGTGCCAGACTTCCCTTCCTAAGGATAAATATTATTCCATTGTCGGATACACCATTTTCGTTTATCCACTCATTTGTTGATGGATACATGGGCTGCTTCCACCTTCTGCCTATCTACTGTGAATAATGCTGATAAAACATGGGTGCACAAATATCTCTGAGACCCCCTGCTTTCAATTCTTTCAGATATGGACCCAGAAGTGGAACTGCTGGCTCATAGGTTGTTGCTATTGCGGTTGTTCAGTTGCTCAGTCCTGTCCGACTCTTTGTGACACCACGGGCTGCAGCACGCCAGGCTTCCCTGTCCTTCACCATCTCCCAGAGCTTGCTCAAACTCAAGTCCATCAGGTCAGTAATATCATCTAATCATCTCATCCTCTGTCATCTCCTTCTCCTCCTGACTTCAATCTTTCCCAGCATTAGGGTCTTTTCTAATGAGTCAGCTCTTCGAATTAGGTGGCTAAAGCACTTGAGGTTCAGCTTCAGCATCAGTCCTTCCAATGAATATTCAGGACTGATTCCCTTTAGGATTGACTGGTTTGATTTCCTTGCTGTCCAGGGACTCTCAAGAGTCTTCTCCAACACCACAGTGCAAAGGCATGAATTCTTTGGCGTTCAACCTTCTTTATGGTCCAACTCTCACATTCAAACACGACTACTCGAAAAACCATAGCTTTGAGTATACATACAGACCTTTGTCGGCAAAGTAGTGTCTCTGCTTTTTAATATGCTGTCTAGGTTTGTCATAGCTTTTCTTCAAGGAGCAAGTGTCTTTTAATTGCATGGTTGCAGTCACCATTTTACAACCCTGCTAACAGTGCACCAGGGTTCCAATTTCTCCAAATCCTAATAAACATTTATTATTTTCTGTTTGTTGTTTTATGGTGGTCATCCTGACTTATGTGAAGTGATTGTCCTCATGGTTTTATCTGCATTTCTCTAATGACTGATGATATTAAACATCTACTCAAATACTTGCTGACGATTAGTTATTATTTGGCTTCCCAAACGGGTAGCAGTACATGGGGCAAAAATAATTACCTTTCTCTAGCCATAAGGATCAGACCCAGGGGCCCTTTCTGTAAGTTATAGTAACAGAGAGATCTAGTCATCCTTTATGCCAGAAAGTTGCCTACAAAATACACTGCAGAAGCAATTATTCCAATATATTGAGCCAAAGGCTTACTGTACAGTTGAAGTAGATGTCTGTTGTTTCCACCGCCCAGCATATCTTCTTCCTTCTTCAGGGAACACATCTTCATCTTCCTTTGGGAAATCACCTTATTTATAACCCATGTGATTCAGATAAGACTGACCTTCTTATCTGGCCCAGATCCAGAGGTGAGAGGTGACTCAGGCCTCACCTGTCAGCATATCTAATTGCTTCTGACCCAGGTGATTAGTTTATGGATAAGCCTGTGATATAAATGAGAAAAATCCAAGTAAACCCTGAGGTTGTTGCCAAAACTGGGAAGGAGGGATACTCTTTCCAATAGAATTGTAAGGATTAAAAAAAGGCCTTAAGTTGCCAGGGACCACCAGGAGAAATCCTTCCTTAGAAGAAAGCAGAGCTGAGAGATAAAGAAAGAGACACAGAGACACACAGCTACACAGCTAATGATACTGTTGGAGCCCCTAGATTCAAGATCCCAGGGGCCACTGCTATCCTTGGACATGAGAGTTCCACAGGGCAATAAGTCATTTTGTTTAAAGGAGATTGAGTTGGGTTTCTGTTATTTGCAACCCAAAGAATTTAATTAATACATGGATTAAAGCAAACATAATTCTCTTTTTAAGAGTTCAATTGTCTATCCAGATTTCCCTGTTCAATTGTCACACCATTTTCAAAACTCCACATCTTCTTGCTTAACAACACACTAATTAACTCATTTTTAAAAATGTTACTCTTACTCAATGTCTTGGCAGTATTCACCATAGCTGACCTCCTTTTCCTTTTTGAAACACGATTGCCTTGGCTTCTATGACCCCACACTCTCCCAGCTTTCCTCCTATCCCTGACAGCTCCTTCTCTGCCACCTCCTCTATCTTAATCTCCTCAGCCTCCTCTTTCCATTGTTCATCTTTTTTTTTTCCCCTCCCCAGGATATTCTCACCACATTCACAGCCTCAATTACTATTTAAATACCTGTGATTCCCAAATCTTATCTCTAGTGCAGACCTCTCTCTGACCTTCAAAGAACCCCTTTAACTGTTAAACAGTAAAGAGAATGTTTATGGAACTGACATCTCTGCTTGAGTGTTTCAAAGACACCTCAATTTCCGACTGTCCAGAACCAGAGCTGTAGTAATCACACACACTCGCTGCCAGCCTGGCTCTCCTCCGGAGTACCCTAACCAGAACGAAGGATGCCACCTTCAGCTGAACCAGAAACCTAGACGTTCCCCGTCACTCCCCTCTCTACCACTGCCATTTCCAATCTGCCACTAGTTACTGATTCTACCTTTAATATCTCCTCAATCAACCCACTGAATCAACTCCAGTCCTCTGAGTACCAGCCACCATTTTCTTAATTTAGTAACTAGCTTCCTAAAGTATCTTCTTGCCCATCCAGCCTTTTTGCTGCACAACTGTGAGAAGACTGTTTTCATTTAAAAAATCACAACTGTCACTCCCTGCTTAGAATCCTTCCAAAATGTCCTCCTGTAACAGAGCAGGATGAGCACAGCCCTTAGCAGGCAGCCATTGCTGTGCCTTATCACTCTGCACCTGTTGCTAGGGAACAAGGTTTGCTCAGCCATTGCTCAGCCTCGGTGGGCTCCACCCACAAGCAAGCAACCAACCGTCAATGAGCACCTGTTAGTGTCCTGCTCAGCTACTGGGCAGCGCCACAGTGGGCCCTGCCCACTGGCAACTGTCAATGAGGGACCATTGGGGAAGTGATTCAGTCAAGGCTTAGTGGTGGGGTCAGATCATCAGGTGGAGAGTGAGGTAAAAGGCAGATTCAGGTCTTTTCCTGGAGGCCCCTACTGCTCACCCAGCTTTGGGCCAGTGGGTGAGTTGGAGGGCCCAGGGAAGAGACTGGGGACTATATCCTGCAGAGCTCCAGAGCCCTCACTAAGGCCGTCCATTAGCCATGACCCAAGTCTCCTCCCTGTCCCTGTGACCTACCAGCAGTGGCCGTCTGCCTGGGCTGCAGTCTGTGATACCTGGGGTCTCCCATTTGCGCAGCCCGAGGAGACAGGGCCAGTCTGGGTTGGGTGCCTGGCTCCCTCAGGGATGACAGCTGGGCAGGGTGCAGGAACCTGGCCCTGAAGGAGCTGCCAGCTGAGCTCTGCCTCCCCTTCGTCAGGACCAGGACCTTGGAGGGTGAAAGCTGTGCCTTGGGACTTTGCCCTTTCTGGTCAGGACAGAGAATAAAATTCATCCGGTAGAGGTTTACAGGAACATCGTTACCCGACCATGTCTGCAACAACCAATCACGCCTCTCCCTCACCTTTTGCTTTGAAAGGGGCTTGCTGAAAGCTTTCAGTAACTTTGGGGTTCTAGGGCATGAGCACTCATCTCCTTGTAGGAATCTTTCTCTGTTCCATACTCTAATGTTTAGTATTGATGGGCCTCATGGTGTGTCAGGCACAAAGGCTTGTGAATTTGGTAACACTATTTATCTCAGAATAAAACCCAGCTCTTTTCTATGGTGTGCAAAGGCATAAGTGGGAAGGGTGAAGTATATAAACATCTACATATCTAGTTTATAAACAGAAGACTTTTGAAGATCATAAACTGCCATGAAACCCTAAGGACTATTAAGGACCCGAAATTTCTTAAGACAAAGGTCTAAAGACAAAGAAGACACCTCTGTTCTGGTGAAGTTCTCTCAATCCTTGCCCCCAAAAAACTGTTGGGAGCAGTGGAATCCATAGGTGTGGTCTCAGAAAACTATAGCACCTTGGGGGCTTATACAAATCCTTCACATCTCTTTGCGTAAGGCTCGGCCCAGACTGCTGTCTCATTTCCACGGTATGGGGTACTTCATTCATCAATATATTCTCCAAAGTTTTGCTGGTCTACCTTAATTTACTTTTTCTTAGGACTCAGCCTGGTAGCAGTCTTGTCTCCCTGGGAAATGTTTCTGTATCTCTATTTTAACATAAAAAATACACATATGCATATGTATACATACAGATAGAGTAATATATAATGGAAAACAGTCAAAATGTTAAAAAGCATTTCAAGTAAAGAGTAGATCCTCTTCGAAATGCAGATGGTCAATTGGCATATGAGCAGCATTACTAATCATCAGGGAAACACAACACCATGAGCTATCGCCTCACACCTGTCAGAAAAGGTATCAAAAAGAACATACATAACAAATGTTGGTGAGATGTGGAGAAAAAGGAACCCTCATACACTTGGTGGGAATGTAAATTAGTGCAGCAACTGTAAAAAAACAGTATGGAGATTTCTTGAAATAATAAAAGAACTACCATAAGACCCAGCAATTCTACTCCTGGGTGCATATCTTAAAAAAAACCAACAACATTAATTAAAAAAGATACATGCTCCCCAACGTTCACAGCAGCATCATTTACAATCACTAAGATACGGAAGCAATCTAAGTATCCATCAAAGGATGAATGGATAAAGAGAATGTGGTGTATATATACAACATATATATACTACTACAATATATACTGCTGCTGCTGCTAAGTCGCTTCAGTTGTGTCTGACTCTGTGCGACCCCATAGACAGCAGCCCACCAGGCTCCCCCGCCCCTGGGATTCTCTAGGCAAGAACACTGGAGTGGCTTGTCATTTCCTTCTCCAATGCATGCATGCATGCTAAGTCACTTCAATCGTGTCCAACTCTGCTACCCTATGGCAGCAGCCCAACAGGCTCCTCCGTCCACAGGATTCTCCAAGCAAGAAAACTGGAGTGGGTTGCCATTTCCTTCTCCAACAATATATACTACTCGGCCATAAAAAAGAATGAAATTCTGCCATCTGCAGCAACAAGGAAAGGATGGACTTGGATGGTATTATGCTAAGTGAAATAAAGTCAGAGAAAGACAAATACTGCATGATATCACTTACATGTGTGATCTAAAAGGTACAAGAAAGTGGTGAACATAACAATAAACAGGCAGACTCTAAGATACAGAGAACAAATCAACGGCTACCAGTAGCAAGGGGAGGAGGGGTTACACATGGCTTAGGGGTGGGAGTTACAAACTACAAGTACAAGGTAAGCTACAAGGATATACTGTACAACACAGAACAGAGCCAATATTTTATAATAACGATAAATGGAGTATAACCTTTAAAAATTGTGAACCACTATACTGTATACCTATATCATAATATAGTAACTCTAAAGGAAAAGGAAAGTGAAGTCGCTCAGTCATGTCTGACTCTCTGCAACCCAATGGACTGTAGCCTACTAGGCTCCTCCATCCATGGGATTTTCCAGGCAAGAGTACTGGAGTGGGTTGCCATTTCCTTCTCCAGGGGATCTTCCCAACCCAGGGATCAAACCTGGGTGTCCTGCATTGCAGGCAGACGCTTTACCCTCTAAGCCACCAGGGAAGCCCCTAAAGTATAGTAACTATACTTCAATTAAAAATAATAAATTTAATGAGATTAAAAACTCAGCTCCTCGGTTAAACTAACCACATCCCAAAAGCTGATTCCAAAGGCACATGTGGCTATTATCATATTGGACAGTAAGAATTTTCATTATCAAAATTATTTCTATTGGACTGTGCTTATCTATGGTAATAATCATTTAAAACCAATTTTTTAAATGGTAAATTAAAAATTAGTAAGTTCTCTTCTTTTCTCTGTCCTCAGCCACCCACTCCCCCTCCCTGAGCAACCACTGAAACCAAGTTTTTATAAAGCCTCTACATAAGTAAGCAGATATACATACATGATATATTTTATCTAAAGTGTACACATACATAGTCTCCATTTCTGTGGATAATCTTTTTATATCCTTTGCCCATTTCAAACAGGGTTATAATTAACTGAACTGTTCACATTCTTTATATAACCCAAGAAATGAACACTTGGTCTTAACTTGAAAATTTTTTTTTTCTAGTTTGTCATGTATCTCCTTCTTCTTTTTTTTTTATTTTTTTAAAAAACTTTATGGCCATTTTATCCATGCAGAAAATTTTTATTTTTTTAATACAGAAAAACTTTATCAATTTTTTATAGATTCTGGATTTCTATATCTGATTTAGAGTGGCCTTCCTTACACCACTTTAAATTTTTTTTGGTTTGGTTATGGATTTTATCCCCTTCATGGATCACTGCCTTGTCACAGTGAAGGGGCTCATGTAACTCAGGGAAGCTATGGTCCTATAGGGCCACCCCAAGACAGACAGGTCACAGTAAAGAGGTCTGACAAAACGTGATCCACTAGAGAAGTGAATGGCAAACCACCTCAGTATACTTGCTGTGAGAACAAGGAGATCAAACCAGTCAGTCTTAAAGGAAATCAACCCTGAATCCTCACTGGAAGGATTGAGGCTGAAGCTGAAGCTCCAATATTTTGGTCACCTGATGAGAAGAGTTGACTCATTGGAAAAAACCCTGATGCTGAGGAAGATTGAGAGCAGAAGGAGAAGAGGGTGTCAGAGAATGAGAGGACTGGATGACATCACCAATGCAATGACATGAACTTGGGCACACTCTGGCACATGGTGTGGGACAAGAAGGCCAGGCGTGCTGCAGTCCATGAGGTCGCACAGAGCTGGACACGACTAGGAGCCTGAGCAACAACAAGGGATTTTACTGGACACGCCAAAGTTTCCCACATTTACACAGTCAGTACCTCTTGATCTTTTCCTTGGTAATTTAGAAAATCCTTTCTAAGTTTCTAACTTATGAAGTTAGCACAGAAACTTATGTAAGTACCTTCTCTTAGACCTGTATCGCTTTTGATCTCCTAACGGGCACCTAAGTTTGACATGGTCATCGGTTTCTCAGGCATATAAGTAAGACAAGATTTACAAAACCCCTTCATTTATTCCCTGGGTCAGGAAGATCCCCTGGAGAAGGAAATGGCAACCCACTCCAGCACTCTTGCCTGGAAAACCCCATGGACAGAGGAGCCTGGTAGCCTACAGTCTATGGGGTTGCAAAGAGTCTGACACAACTGAGCGACTTCACTTTCTTTCACTTTCATTCATTTACATTTATACCCTCAAAGATTTACCTCTATAACAATGATTCTAAAAATGAATGGATTTAGTTTTGATAAAGAAATAAATATGGCTGAATTAAACTATAACCAAGTATACCCACATTATTCACTGCTGATGTTAATTTCTGATCTAGTTCCTAAAGTACTAAATACAGCACTTCCGTTGAAATCATTCCTAGTGGCACTTCAGCCATGTTGTATCCGCACCACAGGCATCTTTTTAAACTTTTAACTTTTAGATTTCACAAGTAGTAGTAATTATAACAGTGCAGTGAGCCAGCTGAGCTAGGTATAATGCCACCTCTTGCTATTTCAGTGCAGCTTAGATAATACTAAGTGACATTAAAAACAGAAACAAGACAATGTGGCAAAGCTTTTTCAAAAAGAGAAGGGTCACAATTCAGAGTCCTCTTTCTCAGTTCTCTATCTTCCATTATTAGAAAATGTGTGTGACAAAAGACCAAATGCAGACAGGAAAGCTTTTAGCTTCTAAGAAATAACAAAGCTTTCCTTAACTCTAATTCATGGACCTACTGTAAGTTTTCTGCATAAAAAGACTAAATCAATACAAAAACATTTATTTATGAAAAGAAAAAAAACAGCAGTGGGGCATTAATTCTTTTCAGTTTGGAAAGGATGTTCTCTATACAAACCACACCTCAGGCATGCCTTCCTCAAATGCTCCATCAGTAGGAATAAAAATAAAAAGAAAGCTTTTTCACATTAAGGAGTACAACGTTAAAGAGCTACAATAAACAAGATATAATCAGAATTTTTCTATGAACTATAACCACGTTAAGACAGAGAACCATTTAGGACAAAGGGCATTGGTTAAAAAGTAATAATTGTAAAAGGATCCCAACCAGCTTGCACCAAACAGATGGTCAGAAAATTTATATACACAGCAACAGGAAGAAAAAAACTATTTTCATAAGAATCTTGGTGATCTAGCAAATTTGAGATAAATAGGTTAAGTATACACAGTAGGACCTAACCAATAACACATACATATTTAACTGGTAAACAAACTCACCAAATGCCAAATCAAATTATAGAGAAATTTAAAACTTTGATACATGAAGAACACCACAAACAGTGAATGTAGGATCACTCACTCAGGGGCTCCTATACATTGTAGGAACAGTGCAAGGTAAGTGCAATTAAAAGGTAAGTATGACAATGAGAACTCACATACTAGTGAGCGAGGTAACACGAAGCAGAGAACGGGTGAAAAGTCATCCTGGAAAATGAGGACAGCAGACACAAATGCTCAGAGGAGTAAGGGATGTGGCATGACCAAGGAACACAATGTGATTTAGTTTGGCTACCGAAAAGAATGAAATTTTGTTGTAGAAATTTAGACAGCCCAAGGTCCAGGGTTTCTTAACCCAAATTAAAATAGAATACAATAAAAGGTTTATATTCTCCTACAAAATCTGTAAGATTTTTTTTTATGCAGCGTATATGTATAATTAATGCTTTAATAAATAACAAAAAGCAATGTAAACAGATCATTCCAGGGCAGCCCAATGTGTAAAATCAGCAGTAATCTGCTCCTCTCCCTGCCTTCCTCCAAAAAAATATTTCTGAGGAAGAATTTTAAATGACCAATTTCCAAACTGAGGGGAAACAAAGCTAAAGAGCATAAATCTCAAGCTATCTAAAGAAACTCAAGGGAAGGGGAAACAACTGTTAGTTGTGAGCGGGAAGGTAAGACTAGGATTCTTCCTGCCAAGCAGGACCATAGCCCAGGAAGGTAGCCAACGTCAGCAGGCAGCCAGGGATGAACAGTAAGAAAAGGATAATACATGGACAACTGGTTATCCATATAGGAAAAAAAAAAAAACAAAAAAACTCTGTGTTCCTACAACACACTATACACAAAAAGAAATTCCAGAAAGACTGAAAAACAAATGGATATGAAAATATTTCTGCAGAAGCATTTCTGAAGCAAGATATAATAGCACAAAACACAAATACATTGATAAATCCACCTATGTAAAAACTAGAAACTTATATGACACTTACACACCAGTGACACACTTTTCTTGAGGATGGTCTTTATCACAGCCTCCTGTACAATGTCACAAATCTCCATCCATAGTTTTTCAGGCACTCTGTAATCAGATCTAATCCCTTGAATGTATTTGTCACTTTCACTGTATAATCGTAAGGGATTCGATTTAGGTTATACCTGAATGGTCTAGTGGTTTTCCCTATTTTCTTCAATTTAAGTCCGAATTTGGCAATAAGGAGTTCATGATCTGAGCCATAGTCAGCTCCCAGTCTTGTCTTTGCTGATTGTATAGAGCTTCTCCATCTTCGGCTACAAAGAAAAATATCTACTTCTGTTTTATTGACCATGCCAAAGCCTTTGACTGTGTGGATCACAACAAACTGTGGAAAATTCTTGAAGAGATGGGAATATCAGACTACCTGACCTGCCTTCTGAGAAGTCTGTATGCAGGTCAAGAAGCAACAGTTAGAACCAGATATAGAACAATGGACTGGTTCCAAATCAGGAAAGGAATACATCAAGGCTGTATATTGTCACTCTGCTTATTTAACTTATATGCAGAGTACATCATGCAAAGNGCTCAGAGGAGTAAGGGATGTGGCATGACCAAGGAACACAATGTGATTTAGTTTGGCTACCGAAAAGAATGAAATTTTGTTGTAGAAATTTAGACAGCCCAAGGTCCAGGGTTTCTTAACCCAAATTAAAATAGAATACAATAAAAGGTTTATATTCTCCTACAAAATCTGTAAGATTTTTTTTTATGCAGCGTATATGTATAATTAATGCTTTAATAAATAACAAAAAGCAATGTAAACAGATCATTCCAGGGCAGCCCAATGTGTAAAATCAGCAGTAATCTGCTCCTCTCCCTGCCTTCCTCCAAAAAAATATTTCTGAGGAAGAATTTTAAATGACCAATTTCCAAACTGAGGGGAAACAAAGCTAAAGAGCATAAATCTCAAGCTATCTAAAGAAACTCAAGGGAAGGGGAAACAACTGTTAGTTGTGAGCGGGAAGGTAAGACTAGGATTCTTCCTGCCAAGCAGGACCATAGCCCAGGAAGGTAGCCAACGTCAGCAGGCAGCCAGGGATGAACAGTAAGAAAAGGATAATACATGGACAACTGGTTATCCATATAGGAAAAAAAAAAAAAACAAAAAAACTCTGTGTTCCTACAACACACTATACACAAAAAGAAATTCCAGAAAGACTGAAAAACAAATGGATATGAAAATATTTCTGCAGAAGCATTTCTGAAGCAAGATATAATAGCACAAAACACAAATACATTGATAAATCCACCTATGTAAAAACTAGAAACTTATATGACACTTACACACCAGTGACACACTTTTCTTGAGGATGGTCTTTATCACAGCCTCCTGTACAATGTCACAAATCTCCATCCATAGTTTTTCAGGCACTCTGTAATCAGATCTAATCCCTTGAATGTATTTGTCACTTTCACTGTATAATCGTAAGGGATTCGATTTAGGTTATACCTGAATGGTCTAGTGGTTTTCCCTATTTTCTTCAATTTAAGTCCGAATTTGGCAATAAGGAGTTCATGATCTGAGCCATAGTCAGCTCCCAGTCTTGTCTTTGCTGATTGTATAGAGCTTCTCCATCTTCGGCTACAAAGAAAAATATCTACTTCTGTTTTATTGACCATGCCAAAGCCTTTGACTGTGTGGATCACAACAAACTGTGGAAAATTCTTGAAGAGATGGGAATATCAGACTACCTGACCTGCCTTCTGAGAAGTCTGTATGCAGGTCAAGAAGCAACAGTTAGAACCAGATATAGAACAATGGACTGGTTCCAAATCAGGAAAGGAATACATCAAGGCTGTATATTGTCACTCTGCTTATTTAACTTATATGCAGAGTACATCATGCAAAGTGCCAGGCTGGATGAAGCACAAGCTGGAATCAAGATTGCCAGGAGAAATATCAATAACCTCAGATATGCAGATGACACCACCCTTACAGCAGAAAGTGAAGAACTGAACAGGCTTTTGATGAAAGTGAAAGAGGAGATTGAAAAAGTTGGCTTAAAATTCAACATTCAAAAAACGAAGATCATGGCATACAGTCCCATCACTTCATGGCAAATAGATGAGGAAACAATGGAAACAGTGACAGACTTTATTTTCTTGGGCTCAAAAATGATTGCAGATGGTGACTGCAGCCATGAAGTTAAGACGCTTGCTCCTTGGAAGAAAAGCTATGACCAACCTAGACAACGCATTAAAAAGCAGAGACATTACCTTGCTAACAAAAGTTGTCTAGTCAAAGCTATGGTTTTTCCAGTAGTCATGCATGGATGTGAGAGTTGGACTATAAAAAAGCTGAGTGCCAAAGAATTGATGGTTTTGAACTGTGGTTTTAGAGAAGACTCTTGAGAGTCCTGTGGACTGCAAGGAGATCAAATCAGTCAATCCTAAAGGAAATCAGTCCTGAATATTCATTGTAAGGACTGATGCTGAAGCTGAAACTCCAATACTTTGGCCACCTGATGTGAAGAGCTGACTCCTTAGAAAAGACCCTGATGCTGGGAAAGATTGAAGGCAGGAGGAGAAAGGGATGATAGAAGATGAGATGGTTGGATGGCATCACTGACTCAATGGATATGAGTTTGGAGCAAGCTCTGGGAATTGGTGATGGACAGGGAAGCCTGGTGTGCTTCAGTCAAAAGGGTTGCAAACAACTGGACACTAAGCAACTGAACTGAATGACATACTGGGAAAAGCAATCTGCAACCCATATACTAGTGCATGTCAAAGGACTAACATCCAGAATACGTATAGGTCTAACATTGATGAGTAAAAAACAAACAAGCTAATGTGAAAATGGGCATGGTACAAAAAAAAGGCAATTCACAGATGAGGAATCCTGAGTTGCTAATCTAAAAAAATGCTAAAGCTCACTATAATTAGGAAAATAAAAATTTTAAACATGAGATCCCATTCCACATCTATCAGATAAGCAACACTAAAAGTTTTTATTACAGGGCATTTCAAGCACATATAAAAGTAGAGAGAACAGTAAAACAAACAATTCATGCACTCATCCTTCAATCCAACAACAACTCATTCATAGCCAATTTTATTTAATCTATACTTCAGCTGCCAAATCTGAAGTGAATTCCAGGCATTATAGCACTTTTTTTCTATTATACCCTTAAAAGATGGGAGAAAATTAAGTCATAAGTATTAAGTTGTAATTCACATACAGCAAAATCTACATTTTAAAATTTACAGTTCTATGAGTTTGACAAACAACCACAGCAAAACGTCAGGTAGAGGGAACGGCACAGTAGGCCCTCTCCTCTGCTGGCTTCTTTTACTTGCCAAATGCACTCAAGATTCATCTACGCTGCTGTGTGCATTAGCTGAGAGGACTGCTTGGATGTACCACAGCTTTGTTTATACATTCAGTGACTGAGAGACTTTGTGTTCTTTCCAGTTTACGGTGATAAGTAAAGCAGCTGTAAGCATTTGTGAACCAATTTTCATGTGAAAATAGGTTTCCATTTCACTTGAGTAAATATCTAAGGGCTTTCAGTTAGGTCATACGGTAAGCATATATTTAACTTTACAACAAACTGCCAAACTCTTTGCCTAAGCCCTTGCATGATTCTGAATTCCCAACAGCAAAGTGTGAGAACTCCATCTACTCTGTATCCTTACAAATAGTTCCTATTGTAGTTTTGGTTTGATCTTGGCCATTCTAGTAGACATATAATGGTATGTCACTGGTGTTTAAATTTGCATTTCTCTAGTCAATGTAATTGATTTCAGTAAGAATTGATGCAAATGTAGAAAAATATTAGACTGGTTGAAGCTGGGTGCAAGGTGTTTTATTTTTTCCCTACATTTTTCTATTTGAACTATTTTCATAATAAAGTATCTTTAAATAACCCTTAAATCTTCTGTAATTCCTTGTAAATGAAAAAAGCAAAATTACTTAACTTCACTACTAACATATGCCTTGAAGAGATCATCCTTTTTCAAATAATAGTCTTCAAATAGTTTTGGGAAGGAAAGAATGGTAATCTAAATAACTGGCCAGAATTTCACAAAATCAACACAAAATTAACAGAAAATTTTCAATATTTTTAATTTTCTAACAGATTTCCAGTACTAAAACTTTAAGTGGAATCTAACCTTAATTAGTGGGATAAAATGTTACTGTGGAAATTTAGTCTTCAGCTTGCTATTTTCATTTTTTCCATAATATTTGTTTCTTAATAATGACATGGAGTCCACTAAGTATATAGAATGTTACAGTCTGTATGGGCTTCCCAGGAGACTCAGTGAGTAAAGAACCCACCTGCAATGTAGGAGACACAGGAGATATGGGTCCAATCCCTGGGCAGGGGAGATCCCCTGGAGGACGGCATGGCAACCCACTTCGGTATTCTGGCCTGGGGACTCCCATGGACAGGGGAGCCTGCAGGGTGGCAAAGAGTCGGACAGGACTCAAGAGACTGAGCGCACAAGCATGCAGCCACATGAATCAAAATTACCTTCTCTCCTTCCTAACTTCACTCTCAGTGTAGTACTTTGCACAACAGAACTCTCCTAATTCCTGAGCATATTTACAGAATACGATCTCAACAAAACTCATTTCACAAGAAAATACACTATTCCTGAATTGTATATATTTAAGTATTGCCTGCTCCAATGATTACGCTGCATCTTTGCATCTGCTCTCCATTAAATGAAACATTTATTTTGAAAAATAAACCACGAAATCAGCTTTCTTAAAAGTCAATCAATGCTGTCCTTCCTCAATAAAACTGGAAAGACCCACAGGATAAACTTTCATCATTTATTTTGGACCTTCCTATAAATTTTTATGCTTTTTACATTTTCAGCCATAATATGGAAACACAAGGGGTTTCTGTGATGCAGGACACGAAAGTTCAATCCCTGGGTTGGGAAGATCCCTTGGAGAAGGGAATGGCAACCCATTCCAGAATTCTTGCCTGGAGAATCCATGGACAGAGGAACCTGGTGGGCTACAGTCCATGGGGTCGCAAAGAGACAAACACAACATAGGGACTGAGCATGGCATGGCCCAATTACATCAACTTAGAAGGCTTCTAAGAGCAGAATGGGAAGAACACAGGACAAGAGCAGCTCATGTTGCCAGGGAGGTCATGGAGGCTTCAGTGAAGACTGATTGGGGAAAAAAAGTTGAAAGATTTGCTGTTAGTAATCTGCAGTTGGGTGATGGATGCATGGGTGTCCATTATACTATCTTCTTTACTTCTGTGTATGTTTGACAATATCTAGAATAAAAAGCTTAACTTATTTCTTGAAGCATGAATAAGAGCTAATCAGTGAGACAATTAAACAAGAGCATGTCAGGCAGAGAAATTTAAAAGGCAAAGGTGACAAGTAAAACTACAGTTTCCATGGAATCAAAAGTCATTTGAGGAAGTGCAAGAGTTAAAGACAGAAAATTCAGGCAGGGTCAGATCATTAAAGTCCTTGCATTCTACCCAAGAATCCTAAGGCAACAGCAAGCCACTGAAGCAACCATAAGGAAGAAAATGATCTGATCAGACTTGGGTTTTAGAATGATTACTCAGATAATAGTACAGACACTAAATAAGAGATGAGAAGTGATGAGTGGAAGGCTACTGAAATAACCCTGGCAGAAGGTAAGCAGGGCCTAAAATCTATAATTATTTCAAAATAAACTTTTAATTAAAAAAGAAGAGCAATAATGGGGCCTAAACTTGAGAGAGTGGTAATAAAGATGAAGGGAACACAAGTGTTAAAGATATTTTGTTTTTAAATATAATTTATTAAAAATTATCCAGTCATTCTTTGTCAACCAAGCCGAATGATTCAGCATGAAGGGCTGAATTTGACAGCAACAAACTGAATTTCCATGTGAATATTTAATATTTCTATTTAAAAATTTTCCACATGGCCTTGCAGCAATTAAAAAATATTTTTCCACAGTACTTCTTCCTCATAAGGGGTTTCAGTTCCACTAGATGAAAGGATTCGGAGTAAACTGACTTAGCAGTGTCAGCACCTTAGCAGGTGTTCCATGAGAGCCTGATGTCCTCACTGTGTAGACCAGGTTAGAATGGCAGTGGCAACGGGGAGAGCTTGGCTGAGTGCCACCGCGCAAACACGTAAACAGCCAGAAACCAAGTTTCAAAAAAATAAAGATGAAACTCCAAGCTAAAACCAAAAGCTAAGCTAAACCACAAAATTTGAAGTTCACAGCATTTATTGTTGATTTTGAGGTCTCTGTGGGTTTTATAAAACATCCATCCTACAAGTAACTGGCACAAAACAGCAACCTTTGATAACTTCTGTACTTCTTTCTAGCTCTCATAAACATACACATACAGCAAGGTAGCAAGTCTAGCCTCCTGCACAAGAACACAGAAGACGGCAACTGAAACAGCCAATACCCATTAATACAATCATTTACTGTGATCTCTTTATCTCATTCTGGGTCCATGCCTTTATTTGGCCATATTTGTTAACATGAAATAGAAAAAAAAAAAAACACTCCATGGTGTGAAATCTTCTGTTTCCTCAGTTACAAATGTTGAACAAAGTGGAATCTCATTTATCCTTCCTTGACTATTTGCAGTCCAAATACTGCTATTTCTACCCTCTGTTCCCAGCACTAGTAACTGCTGAAGTCAGGAAATCTCATTAGAATTTGCCACCTCACCATGCTCAGGCAAGTCGACCTACTTAGCAGCTTTGTCTACTATTTTTTGCCTGATTGTTTTGACAGGAGGAAATAAAACCTTCATCCCCAAAGACAAAAAATAAAATAAAATCTTAAACCACAAATTTAGCATTCAGTAGATCCTCCAAACACCTAGAGCAAACAGGATGGAAGAATAAATGATCCTGGGCATTTATATATTGATTCAGAAACTAAATAAGAGAAAGTCACATCAAGGACTTCTACACACAGTATTTTCATCACTATCTAAAAAGACTCACAAAACAAATCGGGGGGAAAAAAGCCAAAAGCAGTAGCATCCACACCACCTTATGGCTCCGTGTGCTTCATACATCCATTAATAAAGTACATCAGAGATAAATAACATTTCCAAACCAAACAACAGTTTGAGGTGCAGGAAAAATTAAGTTAATGTTGTTTTTATAAGCCACGTTTAAGTTGGTGATATATTTTGTTATATGAAACAAGGGAGTTTTCAAAACTAATAGTCAAAGAAATACACTTACTATTGCGTAATATTCTAGGGAACTGAGAAGGTGTTTACAGCAGAATGTGAGAATCCATGCTACTTTGTATTTCTATGATTCATTTCTGGCTTTCTTCTAGTTACCTTCATTCTTGGTCCTCCCTGTAGAAATGGGTGAACAGTCTAAAGGAATTAACTCTCAAGGCTGCCCCTGAAAACAGCCTTTGATCTCTACATAACCACAGGCATTTAAAACAATTGACACTATTACCATTTGTATCACATTTTATAGTTTGGAAAACTAATTTGTATACAGCAGGGGAGACAGTATTTCCATTTTATGGCTGAAGGGAGTAAGGACAAGAACAGTTTGATATCTTGCCCAAAGTTGAATTTTACGGCACATGAGGAAATTTAAAAATCCTGATAGCCTAACTCATAAAGTCGTGTGACAAAATAAACAGCAATCTACAGAATAAAGTGAATATCCATGAGTCCGTACTGATATAATCAAATGATTAAATAAATAACGGAAAACCTTTTTTAAAAAATAAGGGAATTTCAACTACTAAGTGTAGAAAAAAATTATAAAGTTACCAGAGAAATAACCATTGCAAGCAAGAATCATCGAAGGATGCTAAAATGAGTGGATAGAAGTACGATGAGGAACAGGAAACTTGGGTACCTCAGAATGTCTCTCCAAAAGACATTTATTAATTCTAAAGGGAGAAACAATAATGTTACAATTACATAACAATGGAGAAAGCTGGTAGATACCATCTTAACCAAGCAATCAAGGTTACTGTCACCGGTAATGAGACATATCAGCATCATGTACCGTCTAGGATGATGAACTGAGAAAGGTCAAACATCTCTGTCTTTCAGAGACATTCAACAAAATGACTGTCCAGTAGAAGTCATAAATGATAAAGACTGAAGAGCTGTCCCAGACTAGAGGAGCTCAAGGAGACATGACAACTAAGTGTACCGTGGGATCTCGGGTTAGATCCTGGGCCAAGGAAAGGACGGTGGGACAGCTGGTGAAATAAGAATGAGATTTGTTAATTAACGGTGTTGTGCCGAGGTCAACTTCCTGCTTTTGGTCACTGTCCTATGTTAAATGTGGGCTTCCCAGGTGGCTCAGCAGTAAAGAATCTGCCTGCATCAATGCAGGAGATGCAGGCTCAATTCCTGGGTCACAAAAATCCCCTGGAGAAGGAAATGGCAACCCATTTGCCTAGCAAATCCCATGGACAGAGGGCTACAGTGCATGTGGTCAAAAAAGAGTTGGACACGACTTAGTGACTAAACAACAAATGTTAAATGTTAAGGAGAAGCTGGGTGAAAGGTATATGGGAATTCCATGTAGAATTTCTGCAACTTTTTTGCAAGTCTGAAATTATTTCCAAATAAAAAGATTTCTTTTTAAGATTATGGTGCTGGTGCTTATAATCTAAACCTCATCATTTGGAACTGACTGCATTTTCTTGGCTTCAAGTATATAAATTTGTGCCTCCTTAACAAGTTCCACCATGAAATTAAAAGATGTTTACTCCTTGGAAGCAAAGTTATGACCAACCTAGACAGCATATTAAAAAGCAGAGACATTGCCAACAAAGGTCCATCTAGTCGAGGCTATGGTTTTTCCAGTGGTCACGTGTGGACGTGAGAGTTGGACTGTGAAGAAAGTTGAGCACCAAAGAATTGATGCTTTTGAACTGTGGTGTTGGAGAAGACTCTTGAGAGTTCCTTGGACTGCAAGGAGATCCAACCAGTCCATTCTGAAGGAGATTAGCCCTGGGTGTTCTTTGGAAGAAATGATGCTAAAGCTGAAACTCCAGTACTCTGGCCACCTCACGCGAAGAGCTGACTCATTGGAAAAGACTCTGATGCTGGGAGGGATTGGGGGCAGGAGGAGAAGGGGACGACAGAGGATGAGATGGCTGGATGGCATCACCGACTCGATGGCCGTGAGTCTGAGTGAACTCGGGAGTTGGTGATAGACAGGGAGGCCTCACATGCTGCGATTCATGAGGTCGCAAAGAGTCAAACACAACTGAACGACTGAACTGAACTGAACTGAACAAGTTCCACCAAAGTATTAAACATTCACCAGTATTAAAAAGACGAGTTTAAGTATGAATAGTAACAGTCAAAGTAAAATCTGCTCATTGTTTCTTTGCTGATATTGCTGTGTTTAGTCACTCAGTTGTGTCCAACTCTCTGTGACCCCATGGACTGCAGCCTGCCTGACTCCATCCATAGGATTTTCCAGGCAAGAATACTGGAGTGGGTTGCCATGCCCTCCTCCAGGGGATCTTCCCAACCCAAGAATCAAACTAGGGTCTCCTGCATTGCAGGCAGATTCTTTACCAGCTGAACTACCAGGGAAACCCAGCTACTAGGGAAGGTAATATTAGTGATCTAAAAAATTACTAGATATTAGGAAATGGTCTCCAATAATAATAATAATGAAAAAATTTATACCAAAGATGTGTTTTCAGAAAGACTAAATTCTATAATGTCTTAAAAAGATAAGGAAATCCAAAAGCCTAGCTGAGAACTATGACTAAACTCACGCCACATAATTTGATAAGAGAGTAATAGGGACATACAAGAATTACTTTGTTACATTCAAAAATGATAAGAAAGAAACATTTTAAAGACTTTTTTTTGTACTGTAAAAGAAAATTTAAGACCATGGTATTTACAATGGTCTGTTTGAACTTATGACATTGATAGTAAAACATATTACAGATATCTGGAGAGCTACACATTAGTGGAGACTTTCAACATTACACAATAAAAATCGACTAGAATTTAGCCCCCCAGAGGCACTTTTCCTTCCAAACTACAAATCTTGTAAACTAAATGGGAGCTCTAAAAATAAAGACACAATCTATGAAATCTGGCAAATTTGACTCTGAGATATTAGGAAATGAAAAAAGGAGGAGGGGAAGGCACTTGGGTTTTAAGTGCCAAAGTAACTCTTTGTGAGTAGCTAATGTTTTTCAAAAGTATTATTCTCAACTTATGGCTCACTTTAGAGAAAAGATGAGAAAAAGAAAGAATGGTCAGTATTAGTGGCTTCGTATGCTTAGGATTTTCATACTAAATATAAAATAGAAGCACTTTTAAAAAATTGTCAGTAATTAGTCTCTGAAGAAAGGATAAAAAACACATAGAAAGACCACAATGATGTACTACAGAGCAAAAGTATAATTATAGTTTTAAAAGCAGAGCAGGCTAGATAAGGCCTTAAATTCCCTATCAGAGTCATTACCATATCAGTGAAGCTAGAGATACACACTCACTTTCCACAAAACACTTAGTATAACAAAGTAGCTCAGGTTTAGGTCAAAGATCACCCAATTAGAGTGCCTCATTTGTCAGATCCACTAAAGTAAGCAGATTATTTTTATCTACATAAATGTTCTTGATTTGTATTTGGATATTCTAGCCCACTGACAACCCACTCCAGTGTTCTTGCCTGGAGTATCCCAGGGACGGGGGAGCCTGGTGGGCTGCTGTCTATGGGGTCACACAGAGTCAGACACGACTGAAGTGACTTAGCAGCAGCAGCAGCTGCAGCCCACTGACAATAGATCACCCAACTACTAAGACATAAGCTCATCTGAAATACCATGAACAACCAAATCTTGCAGAAAAACGCAAAGGAGAAAAGGTATACTTTGGCAGTATACTGTTTTAGTCAGAAAAAATTAGAAAAATAACCTAAAAGGTTTTTATACTTCTAGGGATAAGAACCTCTTGAATGTGGCCATTTAACTCACACTTTCACCCCAGCACATTTAAAATGCCAAAACAAGTCTAAAATAGGAGAGAACTACATCAACACTGGAAGCTAGGAGTGGATGCCATTCACATGACGAAACTGTTGAATTTCTGTAAGCCGTGTTAGATAGATTTGGATGGAAGAACAATGTCAAGAGTCAACGAGTGACTTATCTTCCTGAAAAGAAGTGCTGTGACTCAGAGAGAAAGCAGAAGCAATACTGGCAAAAACACCAGTAAGAAGGACAAGAGCTAGGGAAGAGGTGGTCCAAAGGGAAAACATAAGAGTCCCTCCAGCTGGAACCCACTTCACCACTACCGACCGAGGGCACTGGAAACAAGTGCCCTAGGACAGGTACGGCAGTGCGCCAAATGATGGTCTAGGCAATTTAAGAATCTCTCCCATAGACAGTGAGTGGGCAGAAGGAGCAGGAAGGTGGATGAGCATACCACCGTAGCAAAACACCCATTGAGGAGGAAAAAAAAAATCGAGAAACAGAAGTAAGTTATAATTAAAACTGCCTGTGTGAAATTTAACAAAATTCTTAAAAACTGTCTTTTTTTTGAGATAAGAGATGAAAGATCCGATTTTGGAATAACAAGCTGAGGTTTGGCTAAGACTAAGACAAAAATCAGTGAGAGTTGGAAGAAATAAGTCATGATAAGAAGAAAAATGTGATCACAGAATAATAAAAAGCATAAAAAGGGAATAAAAACATAGTAATAGAAGCAAGAACTGTATCAATGATAACCTAAGAGAAAAATGAGAGGATTTCAACGGATAGTTGACAAAAGATAATATCCAGATGACCAATCAACCTAAGAAAAAACATACAATTTCATTTGTAATAAGAAAAATGCAAATTCAATCCAAAATGAGATATCACTACACACCTACTCAAATTGCCAAAACAAACAAACCAACAAACCAAGCTTTGTCAAGAAGGTGGAGTGCTTTCATACAATATTAGTGGGAGTGTACACTGGCCTAATCCCTTTGGGAAGCTCTTTGGCAGTACCTACCAAGGCTTAATGTAGGCATACTCTCTGAACGTTCACTCTGAGGATGTCCATGGACTAGTAACAACACATTACCTAGGAATTTGTTAGAAATACCCAAATCTCAGACCACACCCCAAACCTGCTGATTCATATTCAGCATTTTACTATGAGTTCAGGTAATTATTATGAACATTAAAGTTTGAGAATTGTTCTGTAACTCATCCATTTTGCTTCAAACTCATCCGTTTTGCTCTTGGTCATATATGCCCTACAAAAATACACACAGGAAGTCAGCCAGTTGAGTCGTTCAGTTGTGTCCGACTCTTTGCGACCCCATGAGTCACAGCACGCCAGGCCTTCCTCTCCATCACCAACTCCCGGAGTTTACCCAGACTCATGTTCATTGAGGTGGTGATGCCATCTAACCATCTCATTCTCTGTCGTCCCCTTCTCCTGCTTTCAATCTTTCCCAATATCAGGGTCTTTTCAAATGAGTCAGCTCTTTGCATCAGGTGGCCAAAATCAATATCGAAGTTTCAGCTTCAACATCAGTCCTTCCAATGAACACGCAGGGCTGATTTCCTTTAGGATGGACTGGTTGGATCTCTTTGCAGTCCCAGGGACTCTCAAGAGTCTTCTCCAACAAGTGTTCACCAAAAGAGATATACTAAGATGTTCACAGCAGTATACTTCTAACAGCTAAAAATTGGAAGTAACTCAAAAACCAACAATACAACTTCTAAGCAAATTGTGATATATTCCCAAATGAGCATGAACAATCTATAAATGCAAACAATAATAAGGACAAGTCTCATACATATAATAAAGAGTGAAAGAACCCAGACAGAGGAGAGTCCTGTATTATTCACTTTATAAAAGTCCAAAAACAGGCAAAAGGAATCTGTTCTGTTAGAGGTCAGAATGGTGGTTACCCTTTGGGAAAGTGGTGGTCTATAATAGTGACTGGAAGGGAACACAAGAGAGGTTTGGGGGCTTCTCAAAATGCTCTGTTTCTTAGGTACAAATTCTAGTTATAAAATAAATAAGTGATGGGGATGTAACATACAGCATGATGACTACAGTTGTACAATACTGTATTGAGAATGTGAAAGTTGCTAAGAGTTGCTATCTTATAAGTTCTTATCATAAGGAAAAAACTTTATAATCATGTAGAGTGAGAGATATTAACTAGACTTATTGTGGTGATTATTAGAAAATACATACCAATGTATGTATTGTATGTATGACAATACATACCAACATTATGTTGCATACCTGAAACTGATATATTGTTACAATGTCAACTATACCTCAATAAAATGTTTTGTTTCTTAACCTGGCAAACAAGCATATGAAAGATGTGCTTCATTAGTCATCCAGAAAATGAGAATTAAACCACAATTTCATACCATTACCCAGACACTAGAATACCTAAAGCTATAAAAATTGATAATACAAAGTGCTTGCTAGCCAGAGTACAGAATAACATGGACTATCAAATAGATCTGTTGGGAAAGCAAAACCATGCAATCACTTTGAGGAAGAGCAGAGCAGTTTCCTATGAGGTTAACTATTCACTTACCATGCAACCTAGCAATTTCATTCTCAGGTTTCACCCAAGGGAAATGAAAACACACGTCCACACAAAGACTTTATGTACATAAATGTTCACTGCAGCTTTACTCATAATTGCCCCAAACCAGAAATAACCCAATATCCATCAACAGGTGAATGGATAAACAAATGTGATACCACTCATAAAATGACATTCTAATCAGCAACAAGAGAGGACATGATACATACAACAGCATGGACAAGACTTGGAAACACTATGTTGTATAAAAGAAACCAGACACAAAAGAGGACGTACTACATAGTTCTGTTTATATAGATTGTTAGCAAAGGCAAAACTAATCTGTAGTGACAGAAAGCAGAGGAAAAAGACAAAACAGTTGCCTGGGGCTAGGGGTGACAGTGTATGAAAAAGTTTTTGGCGATGAAAGAAATGTTTCATATCATGACTCTGATGGTAGTTTATACTGTTGTATACATTGATCAACACTCAATGAACTCAATCAGTACATTTAATGTGTATGAGTTATATTCCAACAAAACTCATTTTCAAAAAAGCCAATGACAAATCAAGAAAAAACATCTCAACATACATTTAAACATAGAATATTCTTACTCTAGAGAGATAATGCCAATAATACCAACAACAAAACCCTAGTAACTCAATAAATAATGTGGATTTCCAGGAAGCTGAAAAACTTACAGAAACACCTGAGGACTGACAGCTTTCAACTTTAGAAAATGATTTAGATGTGAATCTAATACTTGTAAACATCCCTTTAGTCAGAAACTAATGGATACATTTTTCTGGAATGGTAACAGGAATCCCTGCTTTCTTCAATTTAAACCTGAATTTTGTAGTAAGGAGCTCAGGAGATGAGCCACAGCCAGCTCCATGTCTTCTTTTTACTGAATAACTATGGACAGAGGTTTGTAACATTGTATAGGAGGCAGGGACCAAAACCTTCTCCTGAAAAAAGAAATGCAAGAAGGTAAAGTGACTGTCTGAGGAGGGAGAAAAGTGAAAGGCAAAGGAGAAAGGGAAAGACATACCCAACTGGATGCGGAGTTTCAGAGAAAAGCAAGGAGACATAAGAAGGCCTTCTTAAATGAACACTGCAAAGAAATAGCAGAAAACAACAGAATGGGAAAGACTAGTGGTCTCTCCAAGAAAACGGAATATCAAGCAAACAATTCATGAAAGGATGGATACAATAAAGGACAGAAATGGTAAGGACCTAAGAGAAGCAGAAGCTATTAAGAAGAGGTGGTAAGAATACACAGAAGAACTATATAAAAATGTCTTAATAATCTAGCTAACCATGATGGTGTGGTCACTCAGCTAGAGTCAGACATCATGGAGTGTGAAGTCAATTAGGCCTTAGGAAGCGTTACTATGAACAAAGCTACTGGAGGCAATGGGATTCCAGTTGAGCTATTTTAAAATCCTAAAAGATGATACTATTAAAGTGCTGCACTCAATATGTCAGCAAACTGGAAAATTCAACAGTGGCCACAGGACTGGAAAAGGTCAGTTTTCATTCCAATTCCAAAGAAGGGCAATACCAAAGAATGTTGGAACTATCATACAATTGTTCTCATTTCACATGCTAGCAAATTATGCTCAAAATCCTTTAAGTTAGGCTTCAGCAGTATGTGAACTAAGATTCCAGATGTGCAAGCCGGGTTTCCAAGAGGCAGAGAAATTAAACAGCCAACATTCACTGGATCATGGAGAAAGCAAGAGTTCCACATAAATATCTACCTCTGCTTCACTGACTGCGGTAAGGCCTTTGACTATGTGGATCAAAACAAACAGTGGAAATTTTTAAACAGACGGGAGTACTAGATAGACCACCTTACCTGCCTCCTGAGAAACCTGTACACAGATCAAGAAACAACAGTTAGAACTGGACATGAAACAACTGACTGGTTCCAAATCGGGAAAGGAGTACATCAAGGCTGTATAATGTCACCCTGCTAATTTAACTTATATGCAGAGTACACCATGCAAAATGCTGTGCTGGATGAATCACAAGCTGGAATCAAGACTGCCAGGAGAAATATTACCAACCTCAGATATGCAGATGATACCTCTTTAATAGCAGAAAGCAAAGAGGAACTAAAGAGTCTTTTGATAAGGGTGAAAGAAGAGAGTGAAAAAGCTGGCTTAAAACTCAGCATTCAAAAAACTAAGATCATGGCATCTGGTCCCATCACTTCATGGCAAATAGAAGGGTAAAAAATGGAAGAAGTGACAAGTTTTATTTTCTTGGGCTCCAAAATCACTGCAGATGGTGACTGCAGCCATGAAATTAAAAGACGCTTGCTCACTGGAAGGAGAGCTATGACGAACCTAGACAGGGTATTAAAAATCAGAGACATCACTTTGCCAACAAAGGTCCATATAGTCAAAGCTATGATTTTTCCAGTAGTCATGTACAGATGTGAGAGTTGGACCATAAAGAAGGCTGAGCACCAAAGAATTGATGCTTTCAAACTGTGGTGATTGAGAAGACTCTTGAGAGTCCCTTGGACTGCAGGAAGATCAAACCAGTCAATCCTAAAGGAATCAACCTTGAATATTCACTGGAAGGACTGTTGCTAAAGCTCCAATACTTTGGCCACCTGATGGTTAGATAGCATCACTGACTCAATGGACATGAATTTGAACAAAATCCAAGAGACAGTGGAAGACAGAGGAGCCTGGAATGGTATAGTCCATGGGGTTGTAAAGAGTTGATCATGACTTGGTGACTGAACATCAACATGAATCCCAAGTATAAAAAGGCTATGGCTTAGGAAAAAAGAGGTTTTTCCAGAGCCTGGCAGAAATGGTGTCATCAGACAACAGGGTCAGGGAAAGCTCTGCTGAGATTCACTGTATCTACTGCTGCCATGAGTGATCACCTTGCCTTTAATAAGATTCTACTGCCTTTGCCAATTAATTAAGGAAATTAATGTAACTCCACTGTGTATGAATGTGTTCTCTCCCTCCATTCATCTGAAATACATCAGTTGGCATCAGAAGTGAGACTGGACTGGCACAGACATACCACCACCCTCATTTAAAGTTTGGAAGGAATATTGGGAAGACAAGTGAAGAAAATATGGGTGGAGACAGAGAGATGAGAGCAGTTATGTGAGTTTTTCCCTGGAGTAGTCATGGAGTGGAGTTCACAGACTGTTCTCTTTACCTCTGAAAAGTTAAGCCCAGTGAATAATTGAAAAGAGGAAAGATAAAATAGTCTAAGGCCTAATTCACCTGGCACCTCACTAGATGGGGAGAATGATCACAGATCCCCAAAGGAAGCTGAAAAGCCAGGGGATGTGGAGGAGATTCGATAGGGGATGCTCTCACATGTCTCTGGGATGGGTAGTCAGCAACTATTCAGACCAGGAATGCATAAGAGCTGAAATGTATTTAATGGGGGAAAGTTTAAAAACAGAGCAGCAAAATGCTTTATTAACTCTTGCTAGCCCACCTCTTTCTGCAGGAGAAGTAACACACACAAAAACTGGTATTAACTGATGCCAGTAGTTTTAAATGTGAGACATGGGTAATAATAAAATTATGAAGGACTTTGTCTTCCTTGATCCTTCCTGAAGAAGTGACCAAAGACTGGTTCTAATTTTAAAAATTTACTTGATTTTAAAAGTTTGCGCCAAATTTTTCCTCTCAGGAAACTTTGAAATTAAGACTGTGATTGGGACAAATATTTTTAAAAATTAATTTATCTTAATTGGAGGCTAATTACTTTACAGTATTGTATTAGTTTTGCCATACATTGACATGAATCAGCCATGGGTGTACATGTGTTCCCCATCCTGAACCTCCCTCCCACCACCCTCCCCATCCCATCCCTCAGGGTCATCCCAGTGCACCGGCTCATCTCATGCATCGAACCTGGACTGGCAATCTCTTTCCATATGGTAATATACATATTTCAGTGGTATTCTCTCAAATCATCCCACCCTCGCCTTCTCCTACAGAGTCTAAAAGTCTGTCCTTTACATTTGTGTCTCTTTTGCCATCTCGCATATAGGGTCATCATTACAATCTTTCTAAATTCCATATTAATGTGTTAATATACTGTTTTGGTGTTTTTCTTTCTGACTTACTTCACTCTGTATAATCAGCTCCAGTTTCCTCCACCTCATTAGAACTGATCCAAATGCATTCTTTTAAATAGCTGAGTAATATTCCATTGTGTGTATGTAGCACAGCTTTCTTATCCATTCATCTGCCGCTGGACATCTAGGTTGCTTCCATGTCCTGGCTATTATAAACAGTGCTGCAATGAACACTGGGGTACACGTGTCTCTCTCATTTCTGGTTTCCTCGGTGTGTATGCCCAGCAGTGGGATTGCTGGGTCATATGGCAGTTCTATTTCATTTTTTAAGGAATCTCCACACAGTTCTCCATAGTGACTGTACTAGTTTGCATTCCCACCAACAGTGTAAGAGGGTTCCCTTTTCTCTGTACCCTCTCCAGCATTTATTGTTTGTAGACTTTTTGATAGTAGCCATTCTGACCGGCGTGAGATGGTACCTCATTGTGCTTTTGATTTGCATTTCTCTGATAATGAGTGATGTTGAGCATCTTTTCATGTGTTTGTTAGCCATCTGTATGTCTTCTTTGGAGAAATGTCTGTTTAGTTCTTTGGCCCATTTTTTGATTGGGTCGTTTATTTTTCTGGAATTGAGCTGCATGAGCTGCTTGTATANACAGACATACCACCACCCTCATTTAAAGTTTGGAAGGAATATTGGGAAGACAAGTGAAGAAAATATGGGTGGAGACAGAGAGATGAGAGCAGTTATGTGAGTTTTTCCCTGGAGTAGTCATGGAGTGGAGTTCACAGACTGTTCTCTTTACCTCTGAAAAGTTAAGCCCAGTGAATAATTGAAAAGAGGAAAGATAAAATAGTCTAAGGCCTAATTCACCTGGCACCTCACTAGATGGGGAGAATGATCACAGATCCCCAAAGGAAGCTGAAAAGCCAGGGGATGTGGAGGAGATTCGATAGGGGATGCTCTCACATGTCTCTGGGATGGGTAGTCAGCAACTATTCAGACCAGGAATGCATAAGAGCTGAAATGTATTTAATGGGGGAAAGTTTAAAAACAGAGCAGCAAAATGCTTTATTAACTCTTGCTAGCCCACCTCTTTCTGCAGGAGAAGTAACACACACAAAAACTGGTATTAACTGATGCCAGTAGTTTTAAATGTGAGACATGGGTAATAATAAAATTATGAAGGACTTTGTCTTCCTTGATCCTTCCTGAAGAAGTGACCAAAGACTGGTTCTAATTTTAAAAATTTACTTGATTTTAAAAGTTTGCGCCAAATTTTTCCTCTCAGGAAACTTTGAAATTAAGACTGTGATTGGGACAAATATTTTTAAAAATTAATTTATCTTAATTGGAGGCTAATTACTTTACAGTATTGTATTAGTTTTGCCATACATTGACATGAATCAGCCATGGGTGTACATGTGTTCCCCATCCTGAACCTCCCTCCCACCACCCTCCCCATCCCATCCCTCAGGGTCATCCCAGTGCACCGGCTCATCTCATGCATCGAACCTGGACTGGCAATCTCTTTCCATATGGTAATATACATATTTCAGTGGTATTCTCTCAAATCATCCCACCCTCGCCTTCTCCTACAGAGTCTAAAAGTCTGTCCTTTACATTTGTGTCTCTTTTGCCATCTCGCATATAGGGTCATCATTACAATCTTTCTAAATTCCATATTAATGTGTTAATATACTGTTTTGGTGTTTTTCTTTCTGACTTACTTCACTCTGTATAATCAGCTCCAGTTTCCTCCACCTCATTAGAACTGATCCAAATGCATTCTTTTAAATAGCTGAGTAATATTCCATTGTGTGTATGTAGCACAGCTTTCTTATCCATTCATCTGCCGCTGGACATCTAGGTTGCTTCCATGTCCTGGCTATTATAAACAGTGCTGCAATGAACACTGGGGTACACGTGTCTCTCTCATTTCTGGTTTCCTCGGTGTGTATGCCCAGCAGTGGGATTGCTGGGTCATATGGCAGTTCTATTTCATTTTTTAAGGAATCTCCACACAGTTCTCCATAGTGACTGTACTAGTTTGCATTCCCACCAACAGTGTAAGAGGGTTCCCTTTTCTCTGTACCCTCTCCAGCATTTATTGTTTGTAGACTTTTTGATAGTAGCCATTCTGACCGGCGTGAGATGGTACCTCATTGTGCTTTTGATTTGCATTTCTCTGATAATGAGTGATGTTGAGCATCTTTTCATGTGTTTGTTAGCCATCTGTATGTCTTCTTTG
The DNA here is from genome assembly GCA_006410875.1 of Neotragus pygmaeus. NCBI lineage: Eukaryota > Metazoa > Chordata > Mammalia > Artiodactyla > Bovidae > Neotragus > Neotragus pygmaeus. Next base: position 1,635,767 of record SJYV01007223.1, read on the forward strand.
GAGAAATGTCTGTTTAGTTCTTTGGCCCATTTTTTGATTGGGTCGTTTATTTTTCTGGAATTGAGCTGCATGAGCTGCTTGTATATTTTTGAGATTAATTCTTTGTCAGTTTCTTTGTTTGCTATTATTTTCTCCCATTCTGAAGGCTGTCTTTTCACCTTGCTTATAGTTTCCTTTGTTGTGCAAAAGCTTTCAAGTTTTAATTAGGCCCTATTTGTTTATTTTGGCTTTTATTTCCATTACTCTGGGAGGTGGGTCATAGAGGATCCTGTTGTGATTTATGTCAGAGTGTTTTGCCTATGTTTTCCTCTAGGAGCTTTATAGTTTCTGGTCTTACATTTAGGTCGTTAATCATTTTGAGTTTATTTTTGTATATGGTATTAGAAAGTGTTCTAGTTTCATTCTTTTACAAGTGGTTGACCAGTTTTCCCAGCACCACTTGTTGAAGAGATTGGACAAATATTTTGTAAAATTAATTGAGTTAAAATTAATGTTTGACAGTTCCAGAGTGCACTTAAATAGGAATATAACATTTTCACTGGTAAACAATCTATTCCTTTGGGAAGAATATTTGAGCTGAATGCGAAAAGTAAGACAAACCAAAAACTATGAACCCCATTTCCAGGATGACCCGTATTTCCCAAGAAAATAGAACTAAAATTGTCTCAAGGCCATTTAATTTCTTGTTACAGACATAATTTTGTTTAGGTGAAGACACTTGGGCTGGATCAGAACCAACTGAGATAAAAGGGAATGCCTGGAAACAGTGGCTAAAGTAAGTATTAGAGAATAATTTTCCCCATTTGGCTATCTTTGCTTCCCTGAGTTCAGTTGGTAAAGAATCAGCCTGCAATGCAGGAAACCCCAGTTCAATTTCTTGGTCGGGAAGATCCCCTGGAGAAGGGATAGGCTACCCACTCCAGTATTCTTGGGCTTCCCTTGTGTTTCAGCTGGTAAAGAAACCGCCTGCAATGTGGGAGACCTAGATTCAATACCTGGGTTGGGAAGATCCCCTGGAGAAGGGAAAGGCTACCCATTCCAATCTGGTCTGGAGAATTCCACGGACTGTCCATGGGCTCACAAAGAGTTGGACATGACTGAGTGACTTTCACTTTGGCTATCTTTAAGAACCCTAGCTTAAGACTCTGGATTCTGCAACTTTTGAGTTGAGAAGGGAGATGCTGATAAAAGGCAGATCTTTATAGATTTATAATTGTAAACAGAATAGGTTTTTAAAATTTTATTATTTATCTGTTTAGCTGTGCTGGGTCTTCAGGGCTGTGCATGGGCTTTCTCTAGTTGTGGCGAGTGGAAACTACTCTCTGGCTGTGGTGCACAGGTTTTTCGCTGGAGTGGCTTCTCCTGTTGCGGGGCATGGGCAACTGGGTGCACAGGCTTCAGTAGTTGTGCCAGGGCTTAGCTGCCCCATTGTATGTGGGATCTTCCTAGACCAGGGATTAAACCCATGTCCCCTCCATTGGCAGGTAAATTCTTTGCCACTGGACCACCAGAAAGTCCAGAATATGTTTTTAAACATAGAGAACTATTCCAAAAGAAGTTATGAAGTCCACATTTTAAAAAAGGGGTTTGAGAGAAAGGAAACAGATAGCAGCTCACTGAAGAGTAAGCTCAGTATGATCAGTAACTCCAGCACCTGGACAGGAGGAGCCAAGCAGGACTGAGAGGGTAACAAGGAAGCAGGTGGCAAGAGCAATCTTATACTTAAGGGTGGCTGCATGAGCACGGTACAGAACCCTGTGCCCCAGAAAAGCCACACCTCCACGTCCCCAGCCTTAAAAAGGCTCACAGGGCTCATCCTGCCCTCAATGCAAGCTGAAAGAAGAAAATCATGTGCAAAAAACAAAAATAAAAAACACCTGCATTCACCAGCTTAACTGTATGTGTGTGTGTGTATGGTTGGAGACGTATCATAGTTTTAAAAACTTAATCCCACGGTTAGTTCAACAATAACAAAAACCCAATCAGAAAACAGGCAAAGACCAGAATAAGCATTTCTCCCAAGAAGATAAATGAATTGCAAGCTAGCAAATGAAAAGATGTTCAATATCATCAATTATTAAGGAAATGCAATGAGGTATGATCTTACACCCATTATAATGGCTACTATTAAAAATAACTGAAAAAGGGGAGACTAAGAAGACAAGAGGAAAAAATATCAATGAAACTAAGAGCTGGTTCTTTGAAAAGACACACAAAAGTACAAACCTGTAGCTGGATTCAACACTCAACAAGAAAAAGACTCAAAGAAAATGACAAATGAAAGAAGAGACAACTGACACCACAGAAATACAAAGGATCATTAAGAATTACATTTGAGCAATGTAATGCACAATTATGTGCCAACAAACTTGACAATCTAGATGAGAATTCCTAGACAACCTACCAATACTGAGTCATGAAAAAATAGAAAATCTGAACAAATCAGCCACTAGTGAGATCAAACCAGTAATTAAAAACCTCTTAAAAAATAATCCATCAGGATCAAATGGCTTCACTGGTGAATTCTATCAAACATTTAAAGAATTAATATCAAACTTTCTCAAACTCTTCCAAAAAATAGAAGAGGTTCCAAAAATCAAAAAGGCAACATTTGCAGACTCATTTTATGAGGCTAGCATTATCCTGCTACCAAAACCAGACAAGGATGCCACAAGAAAAGAAAATCACAGGCTACTATACCCAATGAATGGAGATGTAAACTCCATATTGAATTAGCAAGCCTAATTCAATAATACATTAAAAGGATCATACATCACGATCAAGAGGGATTTATTTTAGGGATGCAAGGATGGTTCAACATCTGCAAAGCAATGTGATACACCACTTTAAAATGAAGGATAAAAATCAACAGATCATCTCAATATACCCAGAAAAAGTATCCGACAAAATTCAACATCCATTTACCACTTTAAAAAAAAACCTCTCAACAAAGAGGGTATAGAAAGAATATTCTTCAACATAATAAAGGATAAATATAACAAATCCACAGCTAACATCATACTCAATGATAAAAGCTGAAAACTTTCCATCTAAGGTTAGAAACAACACAAGGGTGCCTGCTCTATAGCCACTCTTATTCAACATCGTATATTAAGTCCCCTACTTATGAACACATTCTGTTCTGAGAGTACCTTTTAAGTCCAATTTGTTTGTAAGTCCAACAAAGTTAGCCTAGATACCCAACTAACACAATCAGCTATATAGTATTGCACTGTAATAGGTTTAAAATACTTTTCACAGAAATAATACATAAAAAAAACACAAAAATTAAAAAAAATTTAATCTTATAGTACATTGAAAAGTACAGCAGTACAGCCCAACAGCTGGCACAGGGGCTAGCATCAAGTGAACAGGCAAGAAGAGTTACTGACTGGAGGAATGAAAGGAGGTGGGAGATGGTAGAGCTGAAGGATCCTCAGCGCTAGGAGATGGGGGCAGGGCAAGCTGCAATTTCACTCATACCTAATGTTGATGGAACACACATGTGCCATCTTTAGAAGTTCACAACTTGAAGGTTCATATGTTGGGGACTTATTGTAGTGGAAATCCTAGCCAGATCATTAGGCAACAAAAAGAAAAAGGTATCCATCTTGAAAAGGAAGAAGTAAAATTATCTCTGTTTGCAGGTGACATGATACTGTACAGAAAACCCTCAAGACTCCACCAAAAAACTGTTAAGATTAATAAATTAATCCAGTAAAGCTGGGGGATACAATATCAGCATATAAAAATCTGCTGCATTTCTATATGCTAATAATAAAATACCAGAAAGAGAAACTTTAAAACTCATTTACAATTGCATCAAAAAGAATAAAATACCTAGGAATAAATTTAACCAAGGATATTAAAGACATGTATACTGAAAACTGTTAAGACATTAATGAAAAAGAAGACACAAACAAATGAAGAGAGTCCATGCCCATGGATTAGAAGAACTAAAAGTGTTAAAATGTCCATAGTACCCAAAGCAATCTACATATTCAATGCAATCCCTATCAAAATTCTAGTGGCATTTTTTACGTAAGTAGAACAAACAATCTCCAAATTTTAATGAAACTGCAAAATACCCTGAATAGCCAAAGCAATCTTGAGAAAGAAGGTCAAAGCTAGAGGCACCATGTACCCTGATTTTGAACTATATTACAAAGCTACAATAATTAAACAGTATGATATTGGCATAAAAAAGATACACAGATCAATGAAACAGAATAGTAAGCTCAGAAACAAACCCAGCATATACGATCACCTAATTTACCACAAATGAGCCAAGAATATACAATGGGGAAAGGACAGTCCTTTAATAAACGGTGGGAAAACTGGACAGCCACATGCAAAAGAATGAAACTGGACCACTATTTTACACAATAAACAAAAAATAACTTAAAATGGATTAAAGACTTGAATATAAGGCCTGATACCATAAAACTCTAAGAAGAAAACAGATATTTATAGTAAGCTCCTTGACAAAGGTCTTGGTGATAATTTTTTGAATCTGATATCAAAAGCAAAAGCAACAAAAGTAAAAATAAACAAGTAGGGCTACATCATCAAACTAAAAAGCTTCTTCACAACAAAGGAAACCATCAACAAAATGAAAAGGTAACATACTAATAGGAGAAAATATTTGCAAATCATACATCTGATAAAGGTTAATACTCAAACATATAAAGAACTCCTACAACTTGATAGCAAAATACCCCAATCTAATTAAGAAATAAGCAGAGATCTGAACGGAAATATTTCCCAAGAGGACATACAGATGGCCAATGGGTATATTAAAAGATGCTCAACATCACTAATCATTAGGAAAATGCAAATCAAAACCACAATGCGGTATCAACTCATACCTGTTAGAATGTCTATAATGAAAAAGCTAAGAAATAACAAGTGTTAGCAAAGATGTGGAGAAAAGGAAACCTTTGTGCACTGTTAGTGGAAGTGTGAACTGATGAAGAAAACACTACGGAAGTTCCTGAAAAATCTAAAAATAGAACTTTTAAAGATTAAAAGTAGAACCATATGCTTCATCAATCTCACAAAGTACTTATTTGAAGAAAATTAAAATTCTATCTTGAAAAAAATATATGTACCCCATGTTCACTGCAGCATTATTTTTAACAGCCAAGATATGGAAACAACCTCAAGTGTCCCTCAATGAATGAATAAAGAAGATGTGATTTACATATATAATGGACTATTATTCACTCCATAAAAAAATGAAATCTTGTCATCTGCCAACGTGAAAGCACTTTGAGGGCATCATGCTAAGTGAATTAATTCAGACCAAGACAAATACCATATGATCTTACTTATACATGGAATCTAAAAACAAAAACAAAGAAGCTTATAGATACAGAGACTATAAATTAGCAATTCCGAGGGTTGGGGTCAGGAGTGGGAGAAATGGTAAAAGGGATCAAAAGACTCAAACTTCCAGTTATAAAATAAGTCAGTCCTGGGGATGCTGACTGATGTTGAAGCTGAAACTCCAATACTTTGGCCACCTGATGCGAAGAACTGATTCATCTGAAAAGACTCTGATGCTGGGAAAGATTGAAGGCAGGAGGAGAAGGGGACGACAGAGGATGAGATAGTTGGATGGCATCACTGCCTCAATGGACATGAGTTTGAGTAAACTCTGGGAGTTGGTGATGGACAAGGAGGATTGGTGTGCTACAGTCCATGGGGTCGCAAAGAGTTGGACACAACTGAGTGACTGAACTGAACTAAACTGAAGTCCTAGGGATATAAGGTATACCAAGGTGACTATAGTTAATAATATAGACAGTTGCCAACTTATGATGATTCAATTTAACAATTTGACTTTATGATGGTACAAAAGCAATATAAATCCAGTAAAACTGTACTTTGAATTTTGATCTTTCCCCCCATGCTATCAATATGTTGTACAGTACTCTCTCGTGATGCCTGGCAGCGACAGTGAGCTGGAGTTCCCCCAAATACTACTTGATCATGAGGATAAACAACTAATACACTTAAAATCACTCTGTTTTTCACTTTCAGTGCAGAATTCAATAAATTACATGAGATATTCAACACTTTACAAAATACTCTGTGTTAGATGATTTTCGCAAGCTGTTCAGTTCAGTCGCTCAGTCGTGTCCAACTCTTTGCGACCCCATGAATTGCAGCACGCCAGGCCTCCCTGTCCATCACCATCTCCCAGAGTTCACTCAGACTCACATCCATTGAGTCACTGATGCCATCCAGCCATCTCATCCTCTGTTGTCCCCTTCTCCTCCTGCCCCCAATCCCTCCCAGCATCAGAGTCTTTTCCAATGAGTCAACTCTTCTCATGAGGTGGCCAAAGTACTGGGGTTTCAGCTTTAGCATCATTCCTTCCAAAGAACACCCAGGGCTGATCTCCTTTAGAATGGACTGGTTGGATCTCCTTGTAGTCCAAGGGACTCTCAAGAGTCTTCTCCAACACCACAATTCAAAAGCATCAATTCTTCCGTGCTCAGCCTTCTTCACAGTCCAACTCTCACATCCATACATGACCACTGGAAAAACCATAGCCTTGACTAGATGGACCTTTGTTGGCAAAGTAATGTCTCTGTTTTTCAATATGCTACCTAGGTTGGTCATAACTTTTCTTCCAAGGAGTAAGCTGTAGGCAAATGTAAATGTTCTGAGCACATTTAAGATAGGCTAGGCTGCTGCTGTTGCTGCTGCTAAGTCACTTCAGTCGTGTCNAGATTAATAAATTAATCCAGTAAAGCTGGGGGATACAATATCAGCATATAAAAATCTGCTGCATTTCTATATGCTAATAATAAAATACCAGAAAGAGAAACTTTAAAACTCATTTACAATTGCATCAAAAAGAATAAAATACCTAGGAATAAATTTAACCAAGGATATTAAAGACATGTATACTGAAAACTGTTAAGACATTAATGAAAAAGAAGACACAAACAAATGAAGAGAGTCCATGCCCATGGATTAGAAGAACTAAAAGTGTTAAAATGTCCATAGTACCCAAAGCAATCTACATATTCAATGCAATCCCTATCAAAATTCTAGTGGCATTTTTTACGTAAGTAGAACAAACAATCTCCAAATTTTAATGAAACTGCAAAATACCCTGAATAGCCAAAGCAATCTTGAGAAAGAAGGTCAAAGCTAGAGGCACCATGTACCCTGATTTTGAACTATATTACAAAGCTACAATAATTAAACAGTATGATATTGGCATAAAAAAGATACACAGATCAATGAAACAGAATAGTAAGCTCAGAAACAAACCCAGCATATACGATCACCTAATTTACCACAAATGAGCCAAGAATATACAATGGGGAAAGGACAGTCCTTTAATAAACGGTGGGAAAACTGGACAGCCACATGCAAAAGAATGAAACTGGACCACTATTTTACACAATAAACAAAAAATAACTTAAAATGGATTAAAGACTTGAATATAAGGCCTGATACCATAAAACTCTAAGAAGAAAACAGATATTTATAGTAAGCTCCTTGACAAAGGTCTTGGTGATAATTTTTTGAATCTGATATCAAAAGCAAAAGCAACAAAAGTAAAAATAAACAAGTAGGGCTACATCATCAAACTAAAAAGCTTCTTCACAACAAAGGAAACCATCAACAAAATGAAAAGGTAACATACTAATAGGAGAAAATATTTGCAAATCATACATCTGATAAAGGTTAATACTCAAACATATAAAGAACTCCTACAACTTGATAGCAAAATACCCCAATCTAATTAAGAAATAAGCAGAGATCTGAACGGAAATATTTCCCAAGAGGACATACAGATGGCCAATGGGTATATTAAAAGATGCTCAACATCACTAATCATTAGGAAAATGCAAATCAAAACCACAATGCGGTATCAACTCATACCTGTTAGAATGTCTATAATGAAAAAGCTAAGAAATAACAAGTGTTAGCAAAGATGTGGAGAAAAGGAAACCTTTGTGCACTGTTAGTGGAAGTGTGAACTGATGAAGAAAACACTACGGAAGTTCCTGAAAAATCTAAAAATAGAACTTTTAAAGATTAAAAGTAGAACCATATGCTTCATCAATCTCACAAAGTACTTATTTGAAGAAAATTAAAATTCTATCTTGAAAAAAATATATGTACCCCATGTTCACTGCAGCATTATTTTTAACAGCCAAGATATGGAAACAACCTCAAGTGTCCCTCAATGAATGAATAAAGAAGATGTGATTTACATATATAATGGACTATTATTCACTCCATAAAAAAATGAAATCTTGTCATCTGCCAACGTGAAAGCACTTTGAGGGCATCATGCTAAGTGAATTAATTCAGACCAAGACAAATACCATATGATCTTACTTATACATGGAATCTAAAAACAAAAACAAAGAAGCTTATAGATACAGAGACTATAAATTAGCAATTCCGAGGGTTGGGGTCAGGAGTGGGAGAAATGGTAAAAGGGATCAAAAGACTCAAACTTCCAGTTATAAAATAAGTCAGTCCTGGGGATGCTGACTGATGTTGAAGCTGAAACTCCAATACTTTGGCCACCTGATGCGAAGAACTGATTCATCTGAAAAGACTCTGATGCTGGGAAAGATTGAAGGCAGGAGGAGAAGGGGACGACAGAGGATGAGATAGTTGGATGGCATCACTGCCTCAATGGACATGAGTTTGAGTAAACTCTGGGAGTTGGTGATGGACAAGGAGGATTGGTGTGCTACAGTCCATGGGGTCGCAAAGAGTTGGACACAACTGAGTGACTGAACTGAACTAAACTGAAGTCCTAGGGATATAAGGTATACCAAGGTGACTATAGTTAATAATATAGACAGTTGCCAACTTATGATGATTCAATTTAACAATTTGACTTTATGATGGTACAAAAGCAATATAAATCCAGTAAAACTGTACTTTGAATTTTGATCTTTCCCCCCATGCTATCAATATGTTGTACAGTACTCTCTCGTGATGCCTGGCAGCGACAGTGAGCTGGAGTTCCCCCAAATACTACTTGATCATGAGGATAAACAACTAATACACTTAAAATCACTCTGTTTTTCACTTTCAGTGCAGAATTCAATAAATTACATGAGATATTCAACACTTTACAAAATACTCTGTGTTAGATGATTTTCGCAAGCTGTTCAGTTCAGTCGCTCAGTCGTGTCCAACTCTTTGCGACCCCATGAATTGCAGCACGCCAGGCCTCCCTGTCCATCACCATCTCCCAGAGTTCACTCAGACTCACATCCATTGAGTCACTGATGCCATCCAGCCATCTCATCCTCTGTTGTCCCCTTCTCCTCCTGCCCCCAATCCCTCCCAGCATCAGAGTCTTTTCCAATGAGTCAACTCTTCTCATGAGGTGGCCAAAGTACTGGGGTTTCAGCTTTAGCATCATTCCTTCCAAAGAACACCCAGGGCTGATCTCCTTTAGAATGGACTGGTTGGATCTCCTTGTAGTCCAAGGGACTCTCAAGAGTCTTCTCCAACACCACAATTCAAAAGCATCAATTCTTCCGTGCTCAGCCTTCTTCACAGTCCAACTCTCACATCCATACATGACCACTGGAAAAACCATAGCCTTGACTAGATGGACCTTTGTTGGCAAAGTAATGTCTCTGTTTTTCAATATGCTACCTAGGTTGGTCATAACTTTTCTTCCAAGGAGTAAGCTGTAGGCAAATGTAAATGTTCTGAGCACATTTAAGATAGGCTAGGCTGCTGCTGTTGCTGCTGCTAAGTCACTTCAGTCGTGTCTGACTCTGTGTGACCCCATCGATGGCAGCCCACAAGGCTTCCCCGTTCCTGGGATTCTCCAGGCAAGAACACTGGAGTGGGTTGCCATTTCCTTCTCCAATGCATCAAAGTGAAAAGTGAAAGTGAAGTTGCTCAGTCATGTCTGACTCTTAGCGACCCCATGGACTGCAGCCTTCCAGGCTCCTCTGTCCATGGGATTTTCCAGGCAAGAGTAGTACTGGAGTAGGGTGCCACTGCCTTCTCCATAGGCTAGGCTAAGCTACTAAAATTAAAAGATCCTTGCTCCTTGGAAGAAAAAATAGGACAAACCTAGATAGCATATTAAAAAGCAGAGATATTACTTTGCTGACAAAGGTCCATATAGTCAAAACTATGGTTTTTCCAGTAGCTGTGTATGGATGTGAGAGTGGGACCATAAAGAAGGCTGAGCGCCAAATAATCGATGCTTTCAAACTGTGTGTTGGAGAAGACTCTTGAGAGTCCCTTGGACAGCAAGGAGATCAAACCAGTCATTCCTAAACTCTGAATATTTATTGGAAGGAATGATGTTGAAGCTCCAATACTTTGGCCACCTGATGCAAAGAGCCAATTCACTGGGTAAGACCAATGCTAGGAAAGATTGAAGGCAGGAGAAGAGGGAACAGAGGATGAGATGGTTGGATGGCATGACTGATTCCATGGACGTGAGTTTAAGCAAGCTACAGGAGATGGTGAAGGACAGGGACACCTGGTGTGCTGCAGTCCATGGGGTCACAACGAGCTGGAATGACTGAATGACTGAACAACAACAACAAGGCTAAGCCATAAAGTTTAGTAGGCTAGGTGATTAAATCAATTTCTGAATGAATATTTTAAATTTATGATGGGTTTATCAAGACATAATCACATATTAAGGAAGATCTGTGCTACATTGCATATTCAAAAGTTGCTATAAGAGAACAGATCTTACAAGTTCTCATCATAAGAAAAAAAATTTGTTAACTATGGAAGGTGATGGATGTTAACTAGATTACTGTGGTGATCATTTTGCAATATACACAAATATCGAACCTGTATGCCTGAAGCTAATAATGGTATATGTCAATTATATACTACAATTAAAAAAAAAAAAAACAAACAGAAAATAATGACCATAAGTGAGGATGTAGGGATACTGGAATCTTTGTGCACTGTTGATGGGAGTGTAAAATAGGGTAGCCACTGTGGGAAAAAAGTATGGTAGCTCCTTAAAAAATAGAATTACCCTACATTCCATTAACTCTTCTGGAGTACATACCCAAAAGAACTGAAATCAGAGTCTCAAAGAGATATTTATACACCCATGTTCAAACCTAGTGTCCATCAACAGAAGAATGGATAAACAGCAAGTGGTATATACATGCAACGGAATATTATTCAGCCTGAAGAAAGAAGGAAATTCTGACACACACTTTTATCTAAATGAATCTTGAGGACACTGTACTCAGTGACATAAGCCAGTCACAAAAAGACAAACACTGTATGATTCTACTTACATGAGGTAACTAAAGTAGTCACATTCAGAGACAGAAAGTAGCCTGTCTGTTGCCAGGGGCTAACCCGGGAGAGGGGCGACAGGAGTTATTTAATGAGTACAGAGTTTCAGTTTTTCAAGATGAAATCTGGAAATATTCTGAATTGGCGATGACTGCACAAAATGTGAATGTACTTCAGGTATACTTAATAATGGTGAAGATGTTAAGTTTCATGTGTGTGTATTTTATCAGGATTAAAAACAAAGTTTAAAAACCCACAATATATAAGAGAGAATCTATTCAAAATCTAAGACTGGAAAGGGGAATCCAGTTGAACTTGGGCCACGGCAGACTGAAGATGGAGCCAAGGTCTCCCAGCCCTTTGGTTGTACCAACTCTTTGAAATAAATAACAACAGAATGGCCTAGTGGTGGTTCTGAATGGAGCTTTTTGGCAATAATGTTCTTACATGGATGCAGGTGCCAATTTAACAGGCAACATGGAAACCTATGGTACTACTGTCCCAAGATACAGCTTAATCTGAAGCATTAAGTTCCCATGGACCTCACAGGAGGTGGCAAAGAACTATGAAGTTTAAGGGAAATCAAATCTAAATAGCTGCCCAGGCCCAAGCAGAGAGCTCAAAGCCTGTTTGGATTTCGATAAAATAACATCACAGAGGGAGCTGTTACTGGGCCTGAGCAATTAATCTTTCTGAAAAAAGTGAGTTTGTACTTTTTCAGGGGGAGGAGTTGTGCAGCTTCTACAAAATTTGATAGTATAAATACAGTGCATTTTAATCCATGCCAATAATTAGATTCTCATACTAAAAAGGAAGTGGCTAAAACTTTCCATGGCTATCCTGTCCCTACCTTTTATGGGAAAAATTCTAAAAATATATCACAATCCAGATTAGTATGAAGGGAGAGGGCATGTAAATGTAATACCAACACAAAATTGCAAATGAAATGTGCTATAATCTAAAAATATTTCCTCTTCTATATGTTGGTTCTTGTGGAATCCAGAAAATACTGACCACACTGCATAAACTGACAAAACTATCCTTTGATTTAGGGGCAAAATGTTTTTTAAATGTTGTGGTTCAGTTGCTAAGTTGTGTCTGACTCTTTGCAACCCCCCTCCATGGACTGCAGCATACCAGCCTTCTCTGTCCTTCTCTATCTCCTAGAGTTTGCTAATATTCATGTCCATTGAGTTGGTAATGCTATTTAACCATCTCATCCTCTGCTGCCCTCTTCTCTTTTTGCCTTCAATCTTTCTCAGCATCAAGATCTTTTCCAAAAAGGTTTTTAAAATGTGTTATTATTTTTATCACACACACATACACAATGTAAAAAAAAGAATTTCTATAATAAACATTGATCTGTAAGAGCTAAATATTTTTAAAGTTTTTAACATCAACAGAACTAAAAAAAGGAAAAAAAACTTCTCAATAGATACAGAAGCATCATTCAACAAAATTCAACCCCTATTCATGATTGAAAACTCTCAGCAACCTAAAACAGAAGGTAACTTCCCCAATCTCATAAAGGGTTACTGACAAAAACCCTACAGCTAACACTATACTTACTGGTGAAGACTGAATGCTTTTCTCCCAAGACCAGGAACAAGACAAGGGTATCAACTCTCACTATTTCCATTCAACATCATAAAGGATATCCTAGCCAGTGCAATCTTGGGGGCAAATAGCAGGGAGGTGAGCAGAGTATGTAGACTGAAAGGAGGAATGTAAAACTGTCTATTTAGACAACAGATCACCTATGTAGAAAAAACTACAAATCATCTACAAAAAAGCTGAAGAATAAATGACTTCAGCAAGATCACTGGATATAAGGTGAACATAAAAAATTCAAATATATTTTTACTCATTAGCAACAAATTATTAGATATTGAGATTTTAAAAAATTCTATTTTAACCTAACTATAAAGTATTTGTGGACAAACTTAGCTAAATATGTCATAAGACCTATTGTGAAAACTACAAATTCACTGCCAAGAGAGTTTATGAATAAATGGAATAAATAAAAGATATAAATAAATGGAGAGTTATAACATGTTCATGGGTCAGAAGACTCTATTAAGATGTCAATTCTCCCAAGATGATTTATAGATTCAAAGGAATTCCAATCAAAAACCCAGCAGGCTTTTTTGCAGGAAGGCCGACTCTAAAATTTAAATGGAAATGCAAATAACAGAAAAACTTAGAGAAAGAACATGGAGGAATTACACTACCAATTTAAAAAATTACAACAAAGCTAAAGTAATCAAGACAGTATGTTATTAGAGTAAGAACAGACATTTAGGTCAATAGAAGAGAAAAGAGAGTCTAGAAATTGACCCACACAAACACAGCAAACTGATTTTTTAAAAAGGTGCCAAGGTAATTTCAATGACAAATAGACTGCAATAAATGATGCTGGGACAATTGTTATATATGTGTGAAAAAAATTAACCCAGACCTTTATCCCTCACAATATATTAAAAATTAATTCAAGGTTCCAGAAGTAGGTTCCCTAAAATTCATTATTATGTTCCATAACAGTAATGTTTTCAATACCATATTGCTTTAATTGAAGAGAAGAAAGGATAATAAACATTAATGTTATGAAATGTTACAAAAAATCATAATGGGCTGTAGGTCTAATTGTAAGGACTAAAATCATAAAATTTCCAGAAGAAATCATAGAAAAATATCATTACAATCTCAGAGTAGATGGAAATTTCTTACATAGCATACAAAGAGAATAAAACAGGACTTCATTAAAATTTTAGGCTTTGGCTCATCAAAAGACACTGTTAAGAAATGAAAAGGTAAGCCACAATCTGGATGAAATATTTGCAGAACACGTTTCTGATAAAACAGCTATAATCAGAATAAGAACTGAGAAATGCAAATCAAAACTACCATGAGATATCACCTCACACCAGTCAGAATGGCCCCTGTCCAAAAATCTACAAACAATGAATGCTGGAGAGGGTGGGGAGAAAAGGGGACCCTCTGACACTGCTGGTGAGAACATAAACTGGCATATCCACTATGGAGAGCAGTATGGAGGTTCCTTGGGAAACTAAAAATTGAGCTACCAAATGATCTAGCAATCCCACTCCTGAACATATATCCAGAGAATATGGTTTGAAAGGATCCCATGCAGCATAATGTTCACTGCAGCACTGATTACAATGGCCAAGACCGGGAAGCAACCCCTGCGTCCACTGACAGATAAAGAGGATGTGGTACATATGCACACGATGGAATAAAAGAATGAAAATCAGCCGCTAAAAGAAAAAATCACACTATTTGCAGCAACGTAGATGGTGGACCTGGAGATAGGCATGCTAAGCGGAGTCAAAAAAGACAAATACCATATGATATCACTTACATGCAGAATGTAAAAGAAATGATACATGTGCAGTTGTTTACAAAACATAAACATACTCACAGACTTGGGAGCAAACTTACTGTTGCCAGGGGCAACTGTGGCAGGGACAGACAGATTGGGAGTCTGGGACTGGCCTGTCCTCACTACTGCATTTAGAACAGATAACCAACAAGGACCTACTGCACAGCACAGGGGATGCTGCTCAATATTATATAACAACCTAAAATGGGAAAAGAATCCGAAAAAAGAATAGATAACATATATGTATAACTGAATAACTTTGCTGTAAACCTGAAACTAACAACATTGTTAATCACCTATCTCCGATATAAAAATTTTTTTAAAGAAATGTGAAAAAAGGAAAAAATAAGAACTTATAATTCAAATATGAAAAGACAATTCAATTAAACATGGGAATAAGAAACAAGACACTTCAATAAAATACATGAATGGTAAATACACACAAAAGGATGGTCAATATCATTAGCCTTTAAGGAAATTAAAATTAAAACCATCGTGAGATACCACTACATATGTACAAGAACAGTTAAATAGTTAAACTTGACAATACCAAGTATCAGTGAGGACATGGAACAACCAGAACCCTCATACATGGCTTGTAGGAATGCAACCCTGAAAAGCAGCTTTGCAGTTTCTTATAAAGTTAAACACAGATGTATAAGATCCAACAACAGTTCCTCTCTTGGGAATTTACTAAAGAAAAATGAAACAAAGGACTGTACGTAAATGTTTATACCAGAATCATTCATAATAGTAAAAAAATGGAAACAGCCCAATGTCTATCAAAAATTGAATGGATAAACAAATTGGTCTTATCCCTATAACAGAATATTATTCAGTAATGAAAAGAATGAACGATATGGATGACTCTCAAAAGTATTACACTAAGTGGAAGAAACTGGACACAAAAGGACTACACATTGTATGATTTTATTTATATGAAACTCTAGAAAAGGCAAATCTATGGTGATGGAAAGCAGATGAGTGGTTCTGCCAGATGCCAATGGTGGCAGAGAGAACAAACTGCAAAGAAACACAAGGAAACGTTTTGTATTAATTGAAATGTCCCATATCATGACTGGTGGCTATACAAACACATGTGTTTATCAAAACACATCAAACTGAACACTTAGAATTAGTGAGTTTTACTTTATGTAAATTACATCTTAAAAATGTATCTTTTGAAAGTGTTTAAAGAAGACTTTTAAAAATATTAACTAAGTTATACACATATGTGCAACATGTACCAAACGGTAGACATCTCAACAGTGATGTCTTAGAAGTTTATAAACTTGGTTTAAAGCTGTTCAGTTCAGTCGCTCAGTCGTGTCCGGCTCTTTGCGACCCCATGAATCGCAGCATGCCAGGCCTCCCTGTCCATCACCAACTCCCGGAGTTCACTCAGACTCACAACCATCGAGTCAGTGATGCCATCCAGCCATCTCATCCTCGGTCGTCCCCTTCTCCTCCTGCCCCCAATCCCTCCCAGCATCAGAGTCTTTTCCAATGAGTCAACTCTTCGCATGAGGTGGCCAAAGTACTGGAGTTTCAGCTTTAGCGTCATTCCTTCCAGAGAAATCCCAGGGCTTATCTCCTTCAGAATGGACTGGTTGGATCTCCTTGCAGTCCAAGGGACTCTCAAGAGTCTTCTCCAACACCACAGCTCAAAAGCATCAGTTCTTGTTATTGCCATCCAAAAATCATTCAATGTATGATATAAAGTTTGTAACAACAACTACTATTGGTACAAAAGAATGGAGCAGAGACAGAATAGGATGGGACCCTATGTCTGAGGAAGTCAAACTGCATTAATGTCATCATTCAGCAAAGATCCATGATACTGACAAGAATTAGTTTGTGCTAGACATCCATCAGTTCACCATCTGGAACATCCTACTTTCGAAGTTAAACAAGAAATCTTGTCTCGTGGCAACTGATATAAGCCCTAATAGAGGCTTATAAAGCACAACCATCCAAGTAGTGCTAGAATTTTAAAAATAACAAGGAACACAAAGATGCCTTTGCAGGCCATTTCACATTCAAAGATAAAGATATCTTCCACTAGAGTGGAGAGATGAATTGTCACAATATACAGTTGTGGGATGCTGCCATATTATAACAGAACGTGTAAGGGATTCACTAAAAATTCATATCTTTTAAATATATTCGACCTATTTATTACTGCTTGTCCCCACTAGAACAATGACACTCCATCATGACAGGGATTTTTGTTTTTGCTGTTCCCTGCTGTATCCCTAGCACCTAGAACAATGCCAAGCATACAGTAATTGTTCAATAAACATTTGTTAAATGAATATATTATGTCTACATAGTCAATATCTATACAAATTTATTATGTCAATATAGATATCAATCACAGCTAAATGATGTAATAGCTTTCTCTTACATTTCTTTTTTGGTACAATTTCTTTGACTAGAAATTAATAACTATCTTGTTTCTCTACTCATTTGGTTTCTAAATACTAATTCAAACATAAACTTTCAAATAATAAATGCTGTAAAGGATGTGGAGAAAAGGGAATACTCCTGCACTGTTAGTAAGAATGTAAAGTAGGACAGTCACTATGGAAAACAGTATAGAGATTCCTTAAAAAACTAAAAATAGTTACCTTATGATCCAGCAATCACACTCCTGGGCATATATCCAGAGAAAATGAAAACTTTAATTTGAAAAGATGTATGTACATCAATGGTCATAGCAACACTATTTACAACAGCCAAGATGTGGAAGCAACTTAAACATCCGTCAACACATGAATGGATAAAGATCCAGTACACCCAATGGATATTACCTGGCCCATAAAAAGAATGAATTTTTGCCATTTGTAGCAACATGAATAGACGTAGAAGTTATCATACCAAGTGAAGTAAGTCAGATAGAGAAAGACAATTAAATGAATTTATTCATAGAACAGACACAGACTAACAGACACAGAAAATAAACGTATGGTTACCAAAGGTGAAGGGGGAGAGCAGGATAAATTAGGAGTACGAGATTAACATATACACACTACCATATTTAAAACAGCAAAGCAATAAGGATTTACTGTACAGCACAGGGAACTACATTCAATATGTTGTAATAACCTATAATGGGAAGATAATCTGAAAAAAAAATATAACTGAATCATTTTGTCATATACCTGAGACTAACATGATATTGTAAATCAACTGTACTTCAATTTAAAAAAATGAACCTTCAAACAAGGAGATTTTTATTTTTCCTTTATATATTTCTTTATTCCATAAGTTTTCTATGATATGTCTGTGTTTATGTGTATTCAGAATAAAAAACATTTTAAATGTTATGCATTTTTATAAAATTAGAGCTTTTGGAAAACAAGATTTAAAATGTTAATAAATACATATCTATCAATAATTACTTTAAATTTCAATGAACTAAGTGTTCCAATAAAAGATACAGAGTGGCAGGCTGGATATAAAATAAGAGCCTACAATATGTTGCCTACTACCCATTTTAGGGTGAAGGAAACCCATAGACTGAAAGTGAGGAAATAGAAAAAGATATATTTCATGCAAACAGAAATGACAGGAAAGCAGGGGTAGTGATATTCATATCAGACAAAACAGACTTTAAAACAAAGGCCATTAAAAGACTTAAATATCAGATATGACACCATAAAACTGCTAGAAGAGAGCACAGGCAAAATATTCTCTGACATAAATCGTAGCAATGTTTTCTTAGGTCAGTCTCCTAAGGCAATAAAAACAAAAACAAACAAATGGGACCGAATCAAAGCATTAAAAAATGAAAATACAACCTATGGAATGGGAGAACATATTTCCAAATGATGCGACCAACAAAAGTTTAATCTCCAAAATATACCAACAGATAATATAACTCAACAACAACAAAAAACCAAACGACCCAATTTAAAA
>SJYV01007225.1:0-13507 GCA_006410875.1 Neotragus pygmaeus
TAATTTACTTTACAATACTCTATTGGCTTTGCCAAACATCGATGTTGTCTCATTTTTTAAATTTTGCTATATTTACTCTGTCTTTTTACCCTTATGTGTCTAAGGACAGGACAGAACACAAGAGGGAGACTTCTGATGCCAAAATATCCCATTAACTTCTTTCTAGGAGGCTAAATCATTAGAATAAATAAAGTTCTGTTTAAGATTTACTGTTTAGTAAACAAAATTGTTCAAAAGTAATTTATAAAATTTTTATTCGTCTTGATTGCTTTTTGTTCTTAGCAACCAGAATTGTATCTGTGTGTAAGCTCTTATGAATATTTATTTTCTTTTTATAGAATGAACTAGAACAGTCAACAGGTGGTAAGTATCAAAGCTCATATAGTGCCTTCATTTGCTCTTTAAGTCCTTCCTAACAATCAGCATTTTCTTTCTTTAAGAATAAACATATTTTGTTATACATATTAGCAAAATTGGCAGATCAAAAGGCAGAAACTATTGTGTCTTGAACAATGATTGAAATATTAAAATACAAAATAAGTAATAGTAAATATGTTAAAGCAATTTATTCTGACAAAATGAACTTTTGGATGGAAAAAAGGTGAAATACACATTTAAAAACTGGGAACATTCATACTTTCTGATACATCTAATGATTCCAGTCAGAAATATAATCCCAGATTTTCTTTATTTACTTAAAATAAGAGATGTAATGCATTTTTGTTATACTTTAGGAGATTTTTTGGTCATTATCTCTTCCTTGTCTCCCTTATATAACAGTATCTTACATAGAGAAAACACAGGCTTGATTTCATTGATATTTTCTACAAACTCTGCTACAAAACTTTGTTTTTCATTTCTTTCATCTTGCCATATAAAGGTAAATAAACATTGTCCTGACTGAAACTTTAAGAAATTACTCTTGTAATCCTGAGAGCTCTTGAAGGAAAAGTTCAAGAAACACTGCTTAGTGACTGGAAGGTAAAACATATCAAAGCTCCCTGGATAAGATGAAGACTGACTATTACCAAAAGATCAAACAATTTTACCTTCTTTGGTCACTGCTTAAATCTCTAAAACCAGAGGGATGATAGAAAGGGTGTAAGAAGAGATAATTCAAGCGATGTAGTGATGTCATGACATACACTTTTCCAGAAGCTAATGAATAGAACAGGATAAAAGTAAAAGTGTGCCAACCAGTTGGTTTTCCTTTGGTTGCACTTAAATTTCTCTAATAAGCACATGGCAGTCAGTCCACACTTGGGAGGTAATTTATCCTCAGTTCTTTTGCGGTGGATTGAATATAGGGCTGAGCTACACCACAGTGGACCCTTCACTAAGGGTAGTACCTATGTTTCATTCATTTTCACATCTCCGCCAGCACAAAGTGGAATGAATGAATAAAGAAAGCATTTTAATATCCTTAAAAATAAGAAGAGTACTTGAAACTTTAGTATTTTTCATTCTAATAGTTACATATGCTTAATGTTATGAGAATCAAGTATGAGAGAACCAGTATCAAATCAGCACATTGTGACTTATGGGATGACTTTTATGTTTCCAAATGAATTTTTGTTTGCCCACAAAGCTTAAAACTATATGTTATTACATTTTTGTACTGTGTTCTGCTACATATTTTTCTATATATTCAGCTCTATACATAGCCACCTTCACACTCTTTTCCTTTATTTTCAGTTGATAATATGCAATGGATATTATTCATTGTCAGATTATCTAGATGGAACTCATTATAATGATTGCATAGAATACCAGAGGAGATGTATATAATTTGGTAATTTCATTGCTGATTGAGATTTAGGGAATTAGCCTGCTACCAGCTTCACATCATTGGTTACAATGTGGTCTATTTTTATGCATTTTTTGCATACAAAGAAGTATTGATGTAACATATATACTAAATTTTGATAGATACTTCTAAATTTCTCTCCTGCAGACAAGAATGAATTCTTTCAGTGCATCCTAATCAGTACTGGATCCATTCCAAAATTTTATAGAAGGATGAAAATGATGCCACAATTAATTTAATAAAAATATCATAAAGACCACATCATGGTGCCTAGGTGACTAGGTTTTGAGGTTAAGGAGAGCCAAGATCTTTGTAAACTTTCCAACTTGATTTAACCTGCAGAGATTGCTCTGCCCATAAAATGAGAATCCTAACAGTCCTCATTCATAGTATACTGTAAAGATTAAAGTGATAATGTATAAATTAGCAGAATAGTCCCAACTCAGGGATCGAACCCAAGTCTCCCACATTGCAGGGAGAATCTTTACCAGCTGAGCCATCAAGGAAGCCCAAGAATACTGGAGTGGTAGCCTCCAGTGGTATTCAATGGATAAGATAGGGGAGCCTATCCATTATCCAGCAGATCTTTATGACCCAAGAATCAAACCGGGTTCTTCTGCATTGCAGACGGATTCTTTACCAACTGAGCTGCCAGGGAAGCTCTAGTAGTGTATAAATGTCAATCTTACTTTAAACTTCATATTCTGAAATTAATAGATCAAACATTTTTATTTCTATTTCTCATCCACTAATGGTCTATTTTAACTTGTGTTCACTTTTTCCTTGGCTTTGTTGTCTTTTTATTTATGAGTAGGATATATCTGTTATGAATGGTAACCCTCAATAATATCTGTGGCAGGATGTTTTCAGAGACAAGCCTTCCTTTTTAACTTTTAATGGAGTGGTTCAACTATGAAAGTTGTACAGTCTGTCATGAATTCTTGGTGACCTATTCTTCTCGGTACATCCTTACATGTATTTCAAAATTCTATAAATATCTGCTTATATTCACCACTTCTATGACTTTGCTTTCTACATTTCTGTCTTTGGTCCATCCAGAATTTATTATTATATCAAATATGGATTTTTTTTTGCTTTTAAAATGCATAACTGATTGCCCTGACATCAATGAGCTAGAGACAATATGAGAGTTTGAACAGTGAGTTGCTAAAAGCATCAATGTCCTGTTATCCTGTTAACAGATTTTGTCTAGCTCATTGTTCTCATTAACAAGATTTGTATGTCATCTTTCAGCTGAGAAAATAACTGACTCAACTGAAATATTGCTTTGCCTATGAGAAANACAGTGAGTTGCTAAAAGCATCAATGTCCTGTTATCCTGTTAACAGATTTTGTCTAGCTCATTGTTCTCATTAACAAGATTTGTATGTCATCTTTCAGCTGAGAAAATAACTGACTCAACTGAAATATTGCTTTGCCTATGAGAAATCATAATTCTCATATTCCAAAAAATGGAGGTTTCTTTGACTTCAATATAAAGAGTCTAATTTTAACAGAGTCAAAGTCCTGTAAGATTGGATTCCCTCCTTCCATTCAGACCTACCGTCTTACATCTACCTTCACTTTTTCATTGGAGCATACTTGTGTTTTTTGTTTATTTGTTTCAGCAGTCTGATGATCTGCCTCTTGGAACTGGTTTTTTTGGAACTTCAATTCTCTTCTAGTCATCCGATAAATCTACTTCATTCTTTATGGCAGTATTCCCCGAATCTTTGATTTTCCCAAACTCTTACATGTTTCCATTATACCTTGCACTTTATCTTTGGAGTAGTGATTATATTTTAATTGCTAACATGGTCTCATTCTCACTAGACTGTAAGTTTCATGGTATAAGAGATAAGCCACATGTGTGGTTATTTAAATAAAAATATGAATTAGTTGCACTGAGACGACCCAGGGGGATGGTACGAGGAGGGAGGAGGGAGGGGGGTTCAGGATGGGGAACACGTGTATACCTGTGGTGGTTTCATGTTGATGTATGGCAAAACCAATACAATATTGTAAAGTAATTAACCTCCAATTAAAATAAATAAATTTATATATTTTTTTTAAATCTAAAAATTCAAATCCTAAGTTACATTAATTTCATTTCAAGTACTCCAAAGCCAAATGTGGCTAACGGCTAATATATTGAACAGCACAGATGACAGAGCATTCCCATTAATGCAGATAGTTGTATTGCACAGTTATTTATCTTTCCATTACTCTTGAAATATTGCTTAAGTGCATGGCATCTTTCTGGAACCAAGGGCCTGTGTGACCTCTGCTCTGACCTTATCAAATTGCTCATCATTTCTTATAATTGCTAGGCATTCTCTTTCTCTTTCACACACACACACAGACATACACACATACATGCACATATTTTTCTTTAAGGTTTTATCTAGATGTCTTATATTCCTTGAAATCGTCCCTGGTTTGCAAAGCCAGGATTAGGTGCCCTCTGTTCTTTGCTCTCTTAGAACTTATCTTTCTCTATTGCAATTACTCATACATATATCTTTTTGCATCATAATGCTATGTAATGTGGAGAAAATAGGCTTTGTTTAATTCATCTTTATACATCTTAAGCCAAGAAAAGAAATGCAACCAAACTTGATTTTTATATATATAAAATGTTAATATATATAAAAGTTTGGGTTATCAATATATATATTTATATATAATATATATCACTGTATATAAAATATATATTACAGTATATACATTACTGCATTTTAACTACTAATCAAATTAGTAGTTATATATATATATTACTGTATTTTGACTACTAATAAAATTTTGTTAAGAACTCTTTCATCAATTTTTAAGACAGATATAGAGCTGTAATTTCCTCTACAGGAAGGAATATATATATGTATGTATATATATATATATAACTGTATATATAATATATATATGATAGATATTACTGTATTATATATAATACAGTATAATTCTATATATTACTGTATTTTAACTACTAATCCAACTTTGTTAAGAAATCTTTCATTAATGTTTAAGATAGATATTGAGATGTAGTTTCCTTTCCTTACAATTTATTTTTCTGGTTTCAGATTAGGATAATGCTAATAAAAAGTTGGTAAATTTTTTTTATTTGGGGAAGATTTTTAACACCACCTTCACAAACTTGAATAGATGTAGGGCTAGTCATGCCTTCCTCCGTGAGTTTCTTAAGTTTGTGTCTTTCAAGAATAGATTCATTTCATTTGTCATATTTATGATCATAATATTATTTGTAATTTTTCCTTATTTCCTTTTAATGTCTATGGGATCATGAATATATCTTTTACTTCATTATGGATATTAGTAGTTTGTGTATTTTCTTTTCCCCTGGTTAGCCTTACTAGATATTAATTGATTGAATTAATTTTTCAAAAAAATAACTTCTTTTGCTTATGCTATTAGTGTCATATCAAAAAAAAAAATCACTGCCAAGAATAAGGTCAAGGGACTTTCTCCTATGTTGTCTCAGGGTTTCATAGTTCCAGGTCTTACATTTAGGCTTTCAATCAATTTTGGGTTAATTTTTTTGTTGAGTATTGTAAGATATGGGTCCACTTTCACTCTTTTAAATATTCAATTTTCATAGTTACATTTATTGAGGGTACATCTTTACACATTGAGTATCCTTGACTTCCTGCTAAAATATTATTTGACCACTGAGGCACTGGTTTATTTTGAAGCACTCAATTCCATTACATTAATTTATATGCATGTTTTTATACCTGGCACATACTGCTTTGATTCCTATAGCTTTGTAAAATAGTTTGACATTCAGAAATGTAATGTCTCCAGCTTTGTTTATTCTCAAGATTGTTGTGGATAGTCAGGGTCTTTTGTATGTCAATATGAATTCTATTCTGTAAACATATCATTAGAATCTTAATAGAGATTTTATTTAATCTATACAATGGCTTCAGGTAGTGTGGACACTTAAAATATTAAATCTTATAATCCATGAACAGTATACTTTTCCATGTATTTGTGGCTTCTTCAATTTTTTTACAATTTCATATAATTTTAGGTCTATAGATATTTCACCTTCTAGGTTAAATTTATTCTTAAGTATTTTATTGTTTCTGTTTTATTATAAGTAGAATTTAAATGTTACCTCTTTTATAGAGAGTATGTTGTTATCACATACAAGCACAACTGATTTTTGTATGTATATCTTGAGAAATCTGTATCAGGTCAGAAAGCAACAGTTAGAACTGGACATGGAACAACAGACTGGTTCCAATTAGGAAAAGGAGTACATCAAGGCTGTATATTGTCACCCTGCTTATTTAACTTCTATGCAGAGTACATCANAATGAGGTGGATGAAACTGGAGCCTATTATACAGAGTGAAGTAAGCCAGAAAGAAAAACACCAATACAGTACATTAACACATATATGTGGAATTTAGAAAGATGGTAATGATAACTCTGTATGCGAGACAACAAAAGAGACACAGATGTATAGAACAGTCTTTTGGACTCTGTGAGAGGAGGGAGAGGTGGGATGATTTGGGAGAATGGCATTGAAACATGTATACTATTGCCAGAAACGAATCACCGGTCTATGTAAGAAACGAATCGCCAGTCTATGTTCGGTACAGGATACAGGATGCTTGGGGCTGGTGCACAGGGATGATCCACAGAGATGATATTGGGACATGGAAGGGGGGTTCAGGATTGGAAACTCATGTACACCCGTGGCTGATTCATGTCAATGTATGGCAAAACCAATACAGTATTGTAATGCAAAATAAAGTAAAAATAAATTTAAAAAAAAATAAATATTCAAAGTGGCCAAAAATAAATAAATAAATAAAGTATCAATATTTCCTAGAGCCCCAGTGGTGTGTGAGTGCTAAGTCACTTCAGTCGTGTCTGGCTCTTTGCGACACTATGGACTGTAGCCCATTAGGCTCTTCTGTCCATGGGATTCTCCAGGCATGAATACTGGAGTGGGTGTCCATGTCCTTCTCCCAGTGATCTTCCCAATCCAGGGATCAAACCCATGTCTCCTACACTAGCAGGCAAATTCTTAACCACTAGCACCACCTGGGAAATTCCAGAACCCTGGTGGTAGGATATGTTATTAACAATATTTCCATCAATGCAATTTTCATATGATTAATATATAATTATAATATATTTTAAAGTCAGAACCATGTATGTCTTGTAGAGAAAATGAAATTCAACATTTGTATTGACCTCGTGAAGAAAGGACTCACTGTAACACAGAAAAAATGCTAATTATCAATAGTGATAAGAAAGAAAAGTGCATTATTCTGAAAGCCTTGTTTAAAATGTTTTTAGAAGTCTAAATAAAATTGAAGGATAGGTTAATTAAACTTTAAAATGTTTTAAAATTCTGCTTTTCTCCAATAGTTCATGATTAAAATTTTCCTCACTTATTGAAAAACATGTAAATATTTTGTAGTATACCTTTGAAGGCTTGTTTCACTTGCTGATTCCTAGAGTGTAAGTGAAAGGGTTTAATACAGGGCACCTGAGGTATAAATAACAGCTATACCTTTGGACAGAGTCACCCTTTCCTTTGCAGATGGCTTCATGTAACTAAAGATACAGCTACCATAAGTAAGGGAGACTACAATATGAGAAGAACATGTGGGAAAAGCCTTTGTTCTTTTCTGAGCAGATGGAATGTTTAGAATGGTCTTGATAATATATGTTTAGGAAAGAATCACTAACAATAATGTGACCATAAGTTCCAACAGCTGAGCCAAATGAAATCAATTCTAGGATATGAGTTGTCTGTGCAAGAAATCTGCAGCACAGGGGAAGTGTCACATACGAAATAATCAATTACTATGGAAGCACAGAATTCCAGTTTCAATTCCAAGAGCACTGGTGGAAAAATAATCAGAAAGCCTGCTGCCCATGAACTGAGTACAAGTTGGTAACACACTTTTTTGCTCATAATGATCAGGCAATGTAAGGGTTTGCAGATTGCTACATAACGATCAAAACACATGGCAGCCAGTATGTAAAATTCTGTAATGCCTAATAAGAGAAAAAAGAATACCTGAGATGCAAAACCACTGTAAGAAATGATTTTGTTTTTAGTCATGATGGCTACCAGGAATCTGAGAATACAGATTGTTGTTAATGAAACTTCTAAGAGGGAGAAATTTTGGAGGAAAAAAATACCTGGGAGTCTTGAAGCAGGATCCAGCAAGATAAGAAGGATGACGGATAAGTTTCCTATCACACTCAATATGTACTTTAGGAAGAGAAACATAAAAACCACAATTTGCAATTCTGGTTCATCAGTCAGTCCCAGGAGAATGAATTCTATCTCTCTTGACTGGTTCTTCATTTCAGATTTAAGACCATGGCATCTGGTCCCATCACTTCATGGGAAATAGATGGGGAAACAGTGGAAACAGTGGCTGACTTTATTTTGGGCTCCAAAATCACTGCAGATGGTGATTGCAGTCATGAAATTAAAATACGCTTACTCCTCGGAAAAAAAGTTATGACCAACCTAGATAGCATATTCAAAAGCAGAGACATTACTTTGCCAACAAATGTCCGTCTAGTCAAGGTTATGGTTTTTCCAGTGGTCATGTATGGATGTGAGAGTTGGACTGTGAAGAAAGCTGAGTGCTTAAGAATTGATGCTTTTGAACTGTGGTGTTGGAGAAGACTCCTGAGAGTCCCTTGGACTGCAAGGAGATCCAACCAGTCCATTCTGTATGGGAAGGGAAGTGGGAGGGGGATTCAGGGTTGGGAACACGTCTACACCCGTGGTGGATTCATGTTGATGTATGGCAAAACCAATACAATATTGTAAAGTAAAACACAAATAAAATTGCAAACAATCAAACCAAAAAAATAAGTAAAAATTTAAGGAGATCAGCCCTGGGTGTGCTTTGGAAGGAATAATACTAAAGCTGAAACTCTAGGACTTTGGCCACTTCATGCAAAGAGTTGACTCATTGGAAAATACTCTAATTATGGGAGGGATTGGGGGCAGGAGAAGGGGATGACAGAGGATGAGATGGCTGGATGGCATCACCGACTCAATGGATGTGAGTTTGAGTGAACTCTGGGAGTTGGTGATGAACAGGGAGGCCTGGAATGCTGCGATTCATGGGGTCACAGAGTCAGACATGACTGAGTGACTGAACTGAACTGAACTGAAAAAGACTTAGGAAAACAATTCTTAAAGAAGCAGATGTAAGAGTACTTTTTGATGTGGCAAAAGCAATACAATATTGTAAAGTTAAATATATATATATATATATAATGGATAAGCAAGGCCCTACTGTATAGCATAGGGAATTGTATTCAATATCTTGTGATAAACCATAATGAAAAAGAATACAAAAACAATTATATATATGTAAAAAAAAAGAAAGAAAAATGCAATGTGATATTAGCTAAAATTAAAAAAATAAATAAATAAAAGGCTGCAAACATAGAAAAAAATTCAGAAATGTAAATAAGTTTTAGTTTGATGCAGTGTGCCAAGACGTGAAAGTGAAGTCTTTCAGTTGTGTCCAGCTCTTTGTGACGCTATGGACTGTAGCCTACCAGGCTTCTCCAACCATGGGGTTTTCCAGGCAAGAGTACCAGAGTGGGTTGCCTTTTCCTTCTCAGGGGATCTTCCCAAACCAGGGATCAAACCCAGGTATCCTGCATTGCAGGCAGATGCTTTACCCTCTGAGTTACCAGGGAAGCCCCATATAACTACTCATAATGAAGTTTCTATATATGTTTCACAAATTAATAATACGTTTGTTATAGTGTGTTGACAATTACACCAGCTTCAATTGGCAATGTTTATTTTAAAAAAATTCTTAGCTCATCAAAAGAATTTTTAAAGATATGGAACACATAGTAAATATAATAGTTAAATATTTTCCCTATCATGGAAATATTCTAACATATCACATTAATTATTTTGTCCCAATATGATGTTTTCTTACGTTTTTCTTTAATTTAATTTTTGCGGGAAGGGACTTCAAATGTACCAGTCTTCTTATAATCAATTGTATTTATTCAGAAAGTATGGAAAATTATATCTACATAAAAATGAAAAAAATATGTGACAGTTCAAGAGTCAGTGAAAATTGTCTGACGTGTACTTGCAAAATGACTTTCATTTATGGCTTAGATATATATTCCAAATTATAAATCACTTACTGTATCCAGATTATATTATTATAATTCTGCATACAGGAATATGATAGAAATGAGTCAAAAATAAATTATAAATATTCTTCTTCTTATAATATAAAATATTTAATTATTTCAAGTGTAAATTTAATTGCACTGTTTCTCTAATGAAGGATTCAAAAAAGAGATACAATCTGGGGATTACATGCATCTGCTAATGTTTTCCACTGTCAGTTACACACATAAAAATCAGAGAACATGATGTTACAGATAATTGGAATCCTCTTTCATGCCAAATAAAATTCATTTTCCTGTTGTTTAGAAAATATATTTAAATAGAAAAAGTACTGTATAAAAATTCTAAATAAAAGTGTTATACTTTAACTGAAAAGATGCTTTAGAAAATCTCTCAAATGAAAGGAACCTCAAATTTGCAGCAAAGAATTGTTGCTTCAAATTGTACACTAACAAAAGCCACAGTTATATCATTTCACTCATAAGAGGCACAGAGGATTCATTGAAATAAAAAGAGAAGCAAAAAAGAAACACCTTCTGGANATGGTCTTAAAGATGTAAATAAGATGTGTATAAGAGACAGGCTTCAAATTGTACACTAACAAAAGCCACAGTTATATCATTTCACTCATAAGAGGCACAGAGGATTCTTTGAAATAAAAAGAGAAGCAAAAAAGAAACACCTTCTGGAGAAAGCTACCAGAAAGTTTGTACATACCAATTAAATTTAAAAAAATAAAAAGTAAAGGAAAAAGAGATGAAACAGAAAACAAAGGAAGAATGAAAGAAAAGCACTGTGAATTGCTCTAACTACAAAACTGAGGAGACATTTCTCATAAGAGAACTATGATTTAAACTTAAAATATTTAATGCCAACAAGAATTTCAGATATTCAACTACCATAGGACAATATGACCAGTTCTACTGGTGAGAAAGTTTACCCCAAATATTAACTTCTCTCCTGTTTTTGTTAGGCAATACATTTGAATTTCATGAACTTGATTGTGATTCACGCCCATCCCCCCAAACTGGGGGACAGTACTTAAGTGATTTCCTATTTACTTTTTTTTTAATATAAAACATAAAGAAAAATACACAACAAATATACAATAGGATCTTTTATTCCCAACCCATTGATGCTCCACTTGCTACTCAATTTGGTTATGTGGATTTACAACAACAACTATTTTACTGGGTAAACATGATAAAACCATTATTACCAGAATTAACCAATGATATGTTATTAACTTCAAATTCTCTGATATTATTCAAACATCACCAATTGTC
Source organism: Neotragus pygmaeus (assembly GCA_006410875.1). NCBI lineage: Eukaryota > Metazoa > Chordata > Mammalia > Artiodactyla > Bovidae > Neotragus > Neotragus pygmaeus. Next base: position 11,269 of record SJYV01007225.1, read on the forward strand.
TAAAAATTTCCCCATAAGAAAAAAGAATACAGTTTAATATGGCATGCTTCATTTGATTCTCATAGTGTTTTAGTTTCCTTTTATTAGTATTTGGAATAGTTCTCTAATTTTTCCTTCACTTTTGGGAACGTTGATTTAAATTATTTTCCAGTAATTAAATATTATGTCCCCTGATTTTGGCTGAAGTTTCCTCAGTAATTATGTTCAATTTATTGACCTTTGGCTGGACAGCTACAGTAGTGATGATGACTTTCTCATCAAGTCCTATCAGATATGCTGTTTCATAATGGATGCAAAAGGGCTGGCTCTTTTTTCCTCTCTCCCTCTTTTTGAATATCTAGGATGTTCAGAAGTAAATGCATTTACCGTGAAAATTAGAAAGTGTGCATGGTCAGGGAAAGGCACAGTCACAGAAGAGAACTGAGACCTTAAGTTTATACTCAGGTTTATAATTGGCACAGAGGATGCCTACCATAATCAAAACACGAAAGTAAACTAGAAAATAATAACAAAAAAATGGCAGCCCTTGGCAAGAGGAAGAATCTGAATCCCAGAGTTAGCACATTATTGAATTCAAATGGCCAGTGTTCCTCAAAAAAAATGTAAAGAGAAAGAAGAAACATGGTCCATTCAAAATAGATCAAAAGAAACTATGCTGAAAAAGGCTTAATGGCAGATTTAATTATAGAATTGAAAACTGCAATAGCTAAACTGTTAACAAATCTATTACTCTTATAGAAATACAAAAAACTTGTTTTATTCTTTTGTGTGTGCTAAGTCTCTTCAGTCATGTCCAACTCTTTGCAAGCCCATGGACTGTAGCTTGCCAGGCTCTGTCCATGGGGATTCTTCAGACAAGAATAGTGGAGTGTATTGGCATGCCCTCCTCCAGGGGATCTTTTCAACATAGGCATCGACCTGTCTCTTATATCTCATGCACTGGCAGGCATGTTCGTCACCACTAGATCCACTTGGGAAGTAAATGATAAATATGGAGTACTGCATCCAAGTTCAAAAGTATATAATTCTCTTAAAAGTACATGGAGTATTTACAAAATTGAATGTCAGCTTAGCCTAAAGGGAATTTCAAAACATTCCACAGGATTAGATTCTTGGAAATATGCTTTCTAATTATAATGGAATTAAGTAAGAATCAGTGACAGACAAAAGACTAGAAAGTCACCAAATGTTTGAAAATTAAGTAACATACTTCTACATAGTTAGTTGGTCACAAGAAGAATCAGTAAGGACTTAGAGAAAATTTTGAACTACTTGAAAAAGAAATATATCATATCAAAATTGTGTTGAATACACAAATTTTAGTTAAATACACATTATGAAAAACTGGCATAATGAAATGTATGCTTTAGAAGAGACAAAAACTAAATATTAATCCTTTATTTATTTTAGTATTGTCCAATATGGTAGCCACTAGCCCCTACAGTTTTAAGTACTTGAAAGATGACCAGTACAAATTTAATGTTCATTATTTTAAATTTAAAGTTATATACCCATATACTGCTATCAGTTCAGTTCAGTTTAGTCGCTCAGTCATGTCCGACTCTTTGCGACCCCATGAATCACAGTACTCCAGGCCTCCCTGTCCNACTTGAAAGATGACCAGTACAAATTTAATGTTCATTATTTTAAATTTAAAGTTATATACCCATATACTGCTATCAGTTCAGTTCAGTTTAGTCGCTCAGTCATGTCCGACTCTTTGCGACCCCATGAATCACAGTACTCCAGGCCTCCCTGTCCATCACCAAATCCCAGAGTTTACTTAAGCTCATGTGACAGAGACCAGCTCCAGCAGCCAGGGAATCAGCCTGAAAGGGTGAGAGGTATCGGTGGATGATGATGTACCCTCTGACACACGGTAGGGAACTACATGTTTATTTCAAGCTTCAGGTTTTCTTTTATACTTTGAAAAAAGCATTAGGTCAGAGGTTTGACATTTTTAGTTTCCCCCACCCAGAAATCATTGTGTTCCTACAAACAGAGTTCCCGCTTCAGTGATTCTCTCAGAATCCGCTTTCAGTTCAGTTCAGTCCAGTTCAGTCGTTCAGTCCTGTCCGACTTTTTGTGACCCCATGAATCGCAGAATGCCTGGCCTCCCTGTCCATCACCAACTCCGGGAGTTCACTCAGACTCACGTCTATCGAGTGGCTGATGCCATCCAGCCATCTCATCCTCAGTCGTCCCCTTCTCCTCCTGCCCCCAATCTCTCCCAGCATCA
>SJYV01007229.1:0-34034 GCA_006410875.1 Neotragus pygmaeus
CCTCCACTAGCTTTGTTCATAGCGATGCTTTCCAAGGCCCACTTGACTTCACATTCCAGGATGTCTGGCCAGTTAATCATAGATCCCTTCAAACTCTGTGATTCTGGTTTATAATTAGGAGACTTCTATAAATCATCATTTGGAAACGGAAATTACAGGTCACCAGCTAATTAAAATGTCCACTTGTGGGGGCGTCAGCATAGACAGTGAGTAACACGTAACAAATTAGAATTCTTTCCTCGTTATTATTTTGTGTGAGTACCTACACACAAAATGTGTGGAAAATTTTTTATTTTTTTTAAATCATCTGGTAAAAAGCCAGGAAGACAGAATCAGCTTGGTTTCCTCCCTAAGCCGTCAAGGCCTGTGTGTTAAAGTGTTTTTAAACGTATCTCGTATTAATTTAGAAACACCAAAACAATAAAATAATTATGTGACGAGTGTCCGTGTCCTCACCACCCAGCTTTAAGAAATAAAGCGATAGCACATAGCCGAAACTCCAAGCAACCTCTTTCCTAACATATTTGCTGTTGGTCCCCGAATGTTATCCACTGCTCTCAAAGTGACATTCACTATTTGGATGCATTTCCTTGTCCTTTTGGTGTCCGTGTTACATAGGTGTCTCGCCACTACACGTAAGCGGCGTGTTTTTAGCTTCTTGCGGCATATCACGCTATCTTCGTCTTTTGATGCCTGTGCGATACTTATGAGCTGCATACTGCTTCTGTCTCACCACAGCGTAATACGTAACAGTGGAAGGAAAGGAAGCACAGTTGACCTATTGCATCTGCACATCACCAGGGCCTTATTTCCAGCTTCTCTGCACTTCATCCTTGCACGGTTATCACAGTTCTCTCACTGGCCTGCCCGCCTCTAGTCTCCTCTAGGCTAAGACAATTTCCATTAAACCACCAGGAGTGCAATAAAACATGAAGACACTAAAAATGTGCAAAACTATTCTGTGGATCCCTGTCCTCCCCGCATCACGGTGGTGCTCCCCTGTCTACCTGCCGGGGTGGCAGGGTCACGCCCGGCCCTGCAGCCCCCATGGAGGTCACGGCAGCCTCGCTGGGCGGTTCTCACTCACACTGACGGTCTCCTGGTGCATCGGCAGCACTTTCTACCAGAAGGCTCTGGCAACACGCGCAAGCGCAGCCCACAGAGCGTGAGGCCAGAAATGCCAGGAGCTATCGCTCTGGGCCACCAGGAGGGACAGAAGCTGACGGAGAAACATCCTCCGTGGGGGGGAGGATGCTGCGATGTGTTCTGTGGCTACAAAGCCAGAGACTCTCCGTGGAAGCTTCAGCAGGATGGAGCCCCATGGACCACCACATGGCCCCGTTTATTAAAGCCTTTCCTGGCCTTCCCTCCCTCCCTTCTCATCTCCAGCCTCCACCTGTGTCCTCTCGGTTCGGCTCCAACATGAGCTACTGGTACTTGAAGCCTTGCCTCAATTTCTGCCTTTTAGACAAGTGGATAGAGACCCTCAGGAAAGACACTGGAGTTGGATCACTCACCAGTCAGGTGGCAAGAGGCATCCTGTGACTGATGACGAGCCGGAGAGTAGCAGCGCTGGGCAGCTGCCAGGATTGCTGAGGTGCTCACCTGGGGTGGATCCGGTCCAGGCAGAAGAGGAAGCGCGGGCTTTCACATTTCTTCTAGTCCTGGAAAGATATAAAAGCGGTGACAACTATAAAGATTATAGAGTTGAATAGCTTTTGTTAAATACCCTGGAAGCCTAGCAGAAAGAGAATTACATGCTGAGACAGCCAGCCGTCACCTCATGGCACACCATGGGAGCCAGGAAGCCTACAGGCTGGCAGCTTGGCAGAAGCCTGCACGTCCTGTCGCCAGCAGGCAAACGGTGCTGAAAACCAGGCACGAGCTTTGATCTTCAGGGTGGTGGAGGTACAAAGGAGCTTGAATTTACAGTTCAAAACCTCTCTCATGAAAACCTCATCACCCTAAAAAGGCAGCAATAGTACCCACCAGGATAGGGATTTTGGAGGGCTGACACTTCTAGAAAATTTGAACTGCCGGAGCCATGTGAAATCATCCAGCTATGGAAAAGCAGCTCCTTGTCATTGCTAGTGAACAAGAGCACCCTGTGGCCTGAAGACTGTTACCTGAGAAAGATGTCTTGATGACGGGCCTCTCAAGACCGCCTTTCATGCCTCCTATTGTTTCTAGTCCCCAGAACAAGGAGCAGTTCTCAGCATAGCCCAGCTGGGACAGTCCACTTGCTGCTATGGGAAGAAAGGGATTAGGATCAAAAACAGTTGAAGGGTATGGCTTCTTTGTACCTGTAGTAACTCGGAGGAAGGGCCTGGAAACTGATGAAGATACGGGACCAGAGGCGGGGAGGACAGAGCCAGAAAGTAAGTCTGCGCAGGAGAGGATTCTCCACTGAAGGCGAACTCTCCCAGGTCTTAAGATTTGCCATCCTGGCAGACACACCTGGAGCCTGTCCTAATACGTTGTTGGAAGGGCCCTTTGAAGCTTAGAGAGATGATGGCCTATAGAATAAATCAGGTGGACATACCAGCCTACCTTGGCACAGTGTTAAGAAAGTGATCAAAAGGCCCAGTTTTTGCAACAGCTTTCAGCTGATACCCTAAGTGTAAGGGGAAGTGAAATGTTAGTCACTAAGACATGTCTGACTCTTTGTGACCACATGGACTGTAGCCCACCAGGTTCCTCTGTCCATGGAGTTCTCCAGGCAGGAATACTGGAGTGGGCTGCCATTTCCTGCTCCAAGGGCCATCTTCAAAATGTGGTGCAGACTTTAATGGGACAGTCTATTATACAGTCTTATGTACTTATGTATAGCTATACATGGCCCTAGAACCAAAGCTTTTCCTTTTTTAAAATATTGGAAATTAAAGCTGAGATATTTACAAAATTTTTCTTTATCTGTTAAAATATAAACCCATTCCATGTTAACATAAATATGTTAGCAATAGTAACTGTATTTTCCCCCAAAAATTTAGTGAAACAGTGGAATGGGTTTACATTTTGTAAATCTCTTTCAAGTCGGCCCTAATTAAATACTAAAATTTCAGGCTCTCCTATCTACTTCTGCTTTCACTCTGTTGTGATCCATTGTTCTGTTGCATGCTCAGTTGCTCACTGTGTCTGACTGTTTGTGACCCGATGGACTCTAGACCGCCAGGCTCCTCTGTCCGTGGGATTCTCCAGGCAAGAACACTGGAGTGAGCTGCCATTTCCTTCTCCAGGGGATCTTCCCAACCCAGGGACTGAACCTGCATCTTCTGCACGGGCAGGCAGATTCTTTACCACCGAGTCACTGGGGAAGTCCCGATTTTGGTTGAAGTGCTTTAAAAAAATGGAATTCACAGGTAACGTAGTTGGAAGAGGGAGCACTGTTTTGATGACCTTTTATTATAATTGTGGACATTTATCTTCAATATGAGACCAAAACTTGACAGATGGTAGTTTACTAAAGTTAGTTACATCATGACATCTGAAACCAAGCTGGGAGCCCCCTTGGCGATTTTAGGCTTCCCAGGCGGCACTACTGGTAAAGAATCTGCCTGCCAATGCAGGAGGCACGGGAGACGTCGGGTCCGTCCCTGGGTCGGGAAGACCCCCTGGAGAAGGGAACGGCTACCCTCTCCAGTATCCTTGCCTGGAGAACCCCATGGATGGAGAAGCCTGGTGGGCTATGGTCCACGGGGGCACATAGTCAGACACGACTGAGCACGCAGGGTGATGAGCACACAGGGTGATGAGCACGCAGGGTGAGGTATGTTAACTACAGTTACCGTAGTGATCATGTCACAACATACGCAAATAAAGAATCATTATGCCGTACCCTTGAAACTAACATGTCATTCTCCCGAATCATCTCGCCCTCTCCCACAGAGTCCAAAAAGACTGTTCTATACATCTGTGTCTCTTGCTGATTCGCATACAGGGTTATCGAATGGCATTGAAACATGTATAATATCATATGTGAAACGAGTCACCAGTCCAGATTCGATGCAGGATACAGGACGCTTGGGGCTGGTGCACTGGGATGACCCAGAGGGATGGTGTAGGGAGGGAGGTGGGAGAGGGGTTCAGGATGGGGAGCATGTGTACACCCGTGGGGGATTCATGTTGATGTGTGGCAAAGCCAATACAATATCCTAAAGTAATTAGCCTCCAATTAAAATAAATAAATTTAAATTTAAAAAAAAGAAACTAATGTGTGCCAATCATGCCTCAATTAAACAAAACAAACTTTTTTTTTTTTAAGTGATGGCCCTCCTGGCCGAGGAGTGATCCTGATTGGCACAAGTAAGCCTCAGGGTTACTGTTTTCCGGGGACGTTTAGAGGCGGACTTGTGGCCCGTCTCTGATCAGGAAGATATCAGAAGAGGNTTTTTTTTTAAGTGATGGCCCTCCTGGCCGAGGAGTGATCCTGATTGGCACAAGTAAGCCTCAGGGTTACTGTTTTCCGGGGACGTTTAGAGGCGGACTTGTGGCCCGTCTCTGATCAGGAAGATATCAGAAGAGGTCCTCCCCGGAGTCTGCGCCAAGCTCTCCAGTGCACAGGACACACGGCAGGAGGCCTCCCGGCACCTCCGGAGAGGACGCGCGGAGCTCTGCCATCGGCCTCCTGCCGCAAGGGAACACAGCTTCGGCGAGCAGCCCGCCGCGGGCCGGGACGGCGTGGAGGGACGGAGGGATGCTGGCTTCTAAAATTAGTCATTCTTCCCAGTGGCCGTAAACAGCTCCAATGTGTTAGTGGCTTAAGGCAGCACACATTTGTCTCCCTCTGTCCTGGGAGGGCTGCGGGACTTCTGGGCTCCAGTCCACACACACCCCACTGCCACCACCACCAAATGCCTGTTCCTCCCAGGCCCAGGCTAAGACCGGGGCTGAGCAGCAGCTGCTGCTGAGACCTGCTGCTCAGCTGGCAGCAAGCAGCCCCTCGCGAAGGAGGCACGAGCCAGCTGCTCTCTGAAAGGTTCTGTGTGAAAGCATCCTGTCTGCAGTCTCACCCCGGGGAGAGCTTGTTTGGAGCCAAAGCCCACCCTCCCGAGAGACTGCAGGGGGGGCGGGCAGGAGGGGAAAGTGAAGCCGGCTCTCCCCTTAGGGGTGGGGTTGTTGTTGAGTCACAAAGTCGTATCCAACTCTTTGCAACCCCATGGACTGCAGCCCTCCAGGCTCCACTGACCATGAGATTCTCCTGGCAAGAATACTGGAGTGGGTTGCCATTTCCTTCTCCAGGGGATCTTCCCAATCCAGGGATTGAACCCGGGTCTCCTGTGTTGGCAGGCGGGTTCTCTACCACCGAGTCACAAGGGAAGGCCACTCTCCTCTCTTGCTGTTCAGTTCCTGTCGTGCCTAACNACTGGAGTGGGTTGCCATTTCCTTCTCCAGGGGATCTTCCCAATCCAGGGATTGAACCCGGGTCTCCTGTGTTGGCAGGCGGGTTCTCTACCACCGAGTCACAAGGGAAGGCCACTCTCCTCTCTTGCTGTTCAGTTCCTGTCGTGCCTAACTCTTTGTGACCGCAAGGACTGCAGCATGCCAGGCTTCCCTGTCCTTCCCCAACTCCCAGAGTTTGCTCAGGCTCATGTCCATTGAGTTGGTGATGCCATCCAACCATCTCATCCTCTGTCCTCCCCTTCTCCTGCCTTTGATCTTTCCCAGCATCAGGGTCTTTTCCAATGAGTCAGCTCTTTACATCAGGTGGCCAAAGTACTGGAGCTGCAGCTTCAGCATCACTCCTCCCAATGAATATTCAGGGTTGATTTCCTTTAGGATGGACTGGTTTGATCTCTTCTCATTGGGGTGGGGTAAATCATGTGAATGTGGGCAGGGATATTGAACCCGGTTCCAGGGAAAGAATGGATACGCAGGAACAAAACCCAAGCCAGCCAAAGTCCTTACTGACATTCCCACTCTTAGCAACCCCATGGACTGCAGCCCACCAGGCTCCTCCTTCCACAGGATTTTCCAGGCAAGAGTACTGGAGTGGGGTGTCAATGCCTTCTCCGATCATTGATAAAAGGGCTCCTATTTCTGGATCTCCACTTCTGTGAGATAAAATATGTCTTTACTGCTGAGTTTTCTGTGACTTACACAGTTCAGAGAAGAGCATCTTCACTAATGCAGCAAATACTCTCAAGGATTAGCTCCTATTCCGAAGTAGAGGAAAAACACTGAACTGGTAACAGACCAGACAAAGGACAAGCTCCCATCCCTCCAAGCACTGACCATCCTTCCCCAAGACATCACTGCTTCTCTCTCCGACTCTGAGAACTGGGACACAGCTTCCTACAATGTGAAAATGGCCCTGAGCCTGGAGGGCAGAAAACAAATAGGACCAGCAGCTTCAAGCAGTGCGATGACTGAATGCAGGAGCTTCCATAGACTCTGTTTCCACTGCATTAAATGTCGGGGCAACAAAGAGTCTGAGAGGAAAAAAGAACTCAAACAGACCTTATTTTTCATTACTGCTTCAATCAGATATCTCTTCCCAGAAGAAAAATAGAATGCATTTGTTTATGTCTTCCATTAACTCTTTCATTCTAATATGGACCAATAATGGTGCCCCCCGATTTTTTTAATGTATGTACAGTACTAAATGGGCTCTCTGGTGGCTTAGTGGTATAAAGAATCTGCCTGCAATGGAGAAGACACGGGAGATACGGGTTCAATCCCTGGGTCGGGAAGATCCCCTGGAGACGGAAATGGCGACCCACTCCAGCGTTCTGGCCTGGAGCATCCCGTGGATGGAGGAGCCTGGCGGGCCGCAGTGCTTGGGGCTGCAAAGGGTCAGACCCGGCTGAGCACACAGCACCCTCCAGCTCACGCTCACGCTCAGTCGCGTCCAGCTCTCTGCGACCCCGTGGACCGCAGCCCTCTGGGCTCCTCCGTCCATGGGGTTCTCCGGGCAAGGATACTGGAGTGGATTGCCATTTCCTTCTTCAGGGGATCTTCCCAACCCAGGGATCAAACCCAAGTCTCTTAGGTCTCCTGCATCGGCAGGTGGGTTCTTTACCACTAGAGTCTCCTAAATATATGCTGATGGTGTTCAGTCACTAAGTTGTGTCCAGTTCTTGGTGACCTCATGGACTGCAGCACGCCAGGCTTCCCTGACCTTCACCATCTCCCAGAGTTTGCTCAAATGTATGTCCATTGAGTCAGTGACACTATCTAACCATCTCATCCTCTGCCGCCCTCTTCTCCTTTTGCCTTCAATCTTCCCCATCATCAAGGTCTTTTCCAATGAGGTGGCACTTCACATCGTACATACAATTTACATCAGATGGTAGATTTTAGAGTCTATTTGGCTAATAAAATACAACTTGATCATAGGCCATTTGGGCAATCTGCAGAAGCCACTGCTACAACCTAGAATGACCTTATAAGAACTTTTACTGAACTCAGTGAAAGAAAAAAAAAATTAATAAAAAACCTTCAAACTGTCCAAGAGAACAGAGCTGAGGGAGTTGCAACAATCATCTTTTGTTTTTTTGTTTTTTTTCCTTTCCTTTTTTAAGAACACTGGAGCTTGACCACAGAGGTGATTGGAGAATCACAGCCTTTCCCCAGCGATATCCAAACAGAGAGTTTTCCAATACATCCCCTAAAATCGCAGAGCATGTAATTCCACGTTAGCTCCAGGAAGGCAGCGTCTCTGCTTAGGGTATGGAAATTTGGAAGTTCATTGCTATAATCTGTGGTTATGATTTCAACCTCCCTGAGTGATGCCGGGAATGAAACCACAGGCTCCTAGTGCTAGGAGCCTTTATTGTAATCCAATAAAACCTTAACAACCAGTCTTCTTTTTTATGATAAATTAAGGGCCTCATTTGCTTTGAAGCAGCCCCTCTGTCCTGATGTTTACCCCACTGTGGAACCAATCCTAGAGAAACACTGAACTCAGATCGGGGAGGGGAATTCCGATGGGGGGAACAACAGCCCAGATTCCCCACCTTGGTTTCACGGATTCAGAATCTACAAAACAAATTAAAACTTTCCCTTCCCAAAGAACTCATCTTTAGGACGGCCTCTCCTTGGGACTTCTGACAATATTTTACCAACAGACCATGACTTCCGAACCCAGCATCCCAAACACAGAATGTCACCTTCCAGTCTTAAATGTCATATATGGGACGGAGGCCATGGGTTCTCTTCCCCACTTTTAATTTTTTTTGTTTTGTTTTGGCTAATTTGAAACTTTATTTGGAAGCTCAAATTCTGCCCCAATTGCCAGTAATTTATACTTCCCTGCGGTGTCATCTTTGTGAACCCATTTGTCATGGAATGATTTCCCAGCTCAAAACAAACTTCAGACAGAGGTCAAATTTATTTCACAGCTGTAATTCCTTGCTAAGACCCAATGTACTGAGATGTTGATGAACCGCCCCAAAACCTACGCATGTGTTTGTCAAGGATTTCAGAGGCCAGTCCAGGAAGTTTTTAAAAATAAGCATCTGCTTAACCCTCCTACACTGTTGGTGGGTATGTAAATTGGTAAAGCCACTATGGAGAACAGTATGGAAGTTTCTTAAAAAACTAAAAATGGAGTTGTCATATGACCCTGCAATCCTACTCCTGGGCATATATCCAGAGAAAAAAATGTGACTCAAAAAGAAAAAAGCACCCCAAAGTTCATTGCAGCACTGTTTACAATAGTCAAGACATGAAAGCAACCTAAATGTCCATCGACAGAAGAATGGATAAAGATATGGTACATATAGACAATGGAATATTACTTGCACATAAAGAAGATTGAAATAAATGCCATTTGCAGCAACATGGATGGACTAGACAGTGTCATGCTGAGAGAAATAAGTCAGACAGAGAAGGAGGAAAAAGCCTATCACATCCTTTACATGTGGAGCTTAAATAGAAATTATACAAATTAACTCACAAAACAGCAACAGAGAAGGAACTTACGGTTGCTGGGGGCGTGGAGGGGAAGGATGGGGAGAAGGGATAGTTAGCGAGTCTGGCATCAACCTGTAATCACTGCTCTATTTGAAATGGATAACCACCAAGTTCCTACTGCAGAGCAGAGGGAACTCTGCCCAGTGTTACCTGGCGGCCTGGATGGGAGGGGAGCTGAACGGACACTGGATACAAGTGTATGACTGAGCCCCTTTGCTGTTCACCTGAAACCATCACAACATTGTTTGCTAACTGGTCATACCCCAGTGCAAAATCAGAAGTGAAAAAAAAAAAAAAAGATACGTTTACTTATAAAATCTTGGTTATTTCTGGCCAAATATAGATTTAATTATTTCCATTTTGATTCAATTTACCTCAGAATTCTTTTTTAGTATCTCAAGACTCCACGTTACACATAATTATGCTTTGTTATCTTCCAAGACTTATATTATTAACATATTTGATGCATATTTCAATTTAGTCAGGATGGAAAATGTATATAAAAAAACATTATGAAACTGAATAGCATACTGTTAAACTCATTTCACAAAGTTAAAACGAGTTGGTGTTTAGAAAACTGAAGTATATTTTAAAGGGTCTTTTGGTTAGCTACTGGCTGTTACCAAACATATTTTGTAGCTCAGTAAGCCATTCGTAATTGTGTGTGTGTGTTCAGTCACCAGGTCCTCTCGGACTCTTCGCGACCCCACGTACTGTAGCCTGCCAGGCCTCCCTGTTCCTCACCATCTCCCGCAGTTTGCCCAAGTCCATGTCCACTGAATCAAAGGTGCCATCCAACCATCTCATCCTCTGCTGACCAATTCTTTGGCCTTCAATCTTTCCCAGCATCAGGATCTTTTCCAATGAGCCAGCTGTTTGCGTCAGGTGACCAAAGTATTGGAGCTTCAGCTTCACCATCAGTCCTTCCAATGAATATTCAGGATGGAATTCCTTTAGGATTGACTCGTTTGAACTCCTTGCTGTCCGAGGGACTCCAAGAGACTCTCAAGAGTCTTCTCCAGCACCACAATCCAAAAGTGCCAATTCTTCGGCACTCTCACTTCATGGTCCAACTCTCACATCCACACATGACTATTGGAAAAACCATAGCTTACACTTACAGCTTTCACTTTTTTTTTTTTTTAAGTTTCTCAGTGTGTCCAACTCTTTGTGACCCCATGAACTATACAGTCCCTGGAATTCAAGGCCAAAATACTGGAGTGGGTAACATTTCCCTTCTCCAGGGCATCTTCCCAACCCAGGGATTGAACCCAGGTCTCTTGCATTGCAAGCAGATTCTTTACCAGCTGAGTCACCAGGGAAGCCCATGGCTTGCATTTGTACCGTGTTATATATGGCAATTATATTTGAATAAAATTGGAAGAAAATAGCTATCAAAATAAAGAAATAAAAAATTAAATAGGCATTCATTCCCAGAACATTCATTTCAATATTTAATATAGGTGATTGAGCCAAAATAGTTTGAAAGCAGGAAGAGAGACCACGGGATATCCTAGCTAGCACAAAACTCAGCTCAGCTCCATCTTCTATGTTCAAATATCAGGAAAGACCAGAGATAAATTCAACCCTTGGGACCTCAGCTTAGTCCCTCCTGCACTTGTTAGTATACAGAAACTCAATATACGCATTTTAAAACTCAGGAACTCTTATACACACACAGCTTTTCTACATCCAGCTCATTTTCAGTTTTATCATGCCTTGCAATAAATGGGAAAAGGAGAATTGAAGGGGAAATTTTATCCAAGTTGCAAATTTTTAGATATAATATGTTAAAAAATTAGTGGTTTCAATGAGGTTTATACTGGTCTATGCTTTTTTCCTTCTCACCATCCCTCTAGGCCCCTGAATCCCAAAGATAATAATGACACTGTGAATTCCAAGGGGGTATCGTTGGAAGGTAACTGAGGACCTCAGCCAATGATCCCTGCCCCATTCCAAAAGAAACAATGGGTTTTGGAATTCTAGATGCTCTCTTTACACATTTCAGCAGTCATATGATTTCTCTGAGAGCAATAAATTGACCATTATTGCTGATTCTTTGGCAAATTGAAGGTGTTAATACATGACCCCAGAGGACGGTACTTTCACTTTTAAGATGTACTCACAGTTCACAGCTCTTCATTCTCTCTCTGGGGTTCTCATTTAATTAGCGGTTGAGAGAAGAAGGTCATTTCATTTAAATAGGAATTCCGTGTGGGAATAGCTTACATTTTCTTGGTCTTATGAACCCATCAATGGTTGCTCAGTTAAGACACCATTTGACTTGCTACCTAGTCTAGCTGGGGCTATACTTGTTTCTACTCCAAGTCTCTAAAAAAAAGAACATTTGTTAATGTTGCCAGGTTTCCCTGGAGGCCCAGAAAGTGCCTGCAGTTCAGGAGCCCTGGGTTTGATCCCTGAGTCGGGAAGACCCCCTAGAGAAGGAACGACAACGCACTCCAGTGTTCTTGTCCGGAGAATCCCGTGGACAGAGGCGCCTGGCGGGGTTGCAAGGAGTCGGGCACGACTGAGCAGCTAAATGACAGCAGCGTTGCGGGCGCTGATGATGAGCTACGGTGCTGACGGTGACCCTTCCACCGCGCGGCCCTTTCCGTTTCTGGTTCTTGCCCCGGCTTCTCTTTAAGAAAGGCGCTGTATCAACGCCACACAGGTAAAGACCTGAAAAGTCAAATGGTTCCAGGCAACTGTCTTTGGAAAGTGGCACTTCTCTTCTGTACACTCGATTCCCGTCTCCCTGAAACAGTCACTTCCCACGCTCTGAGATGTTTCTTTGGACATGCCCTTTCCAATACCTAAGCAACAAATACTACCATTTCTTAATTGTTCCATTTTAGAATATTCCCTGTGGACTTCTTGCTGTAAATCCTAAGGTTTAACTCATTTACCACATCTCTTTTACAGCTAGTCTCGATACATTCTTGCCNTGTTTCTTTGGACATGCCCTTTCCAATACCTAAGCAACAAATACTACCATTTCTTAATTGTTCCATTTTAGAATATTCCCTGTGGACTTCTTGCTGTAAATCCTAAGGTTTAACTCATTTACCACATCTCTTTTACAGCTAGTCTCGATACATTCTTGCCTTCTAGTCAGACTCCCAACTCATTTATATCAAAATTTGTTACATTAGTACTTAATCATGATATCATTATTGCTGGGCAAATATTATTCAGAACTAAGCCATGACATGCAGTTCAGGAATAGTCACTTTCTTGGGACAAGTTTGATTATCATGCAGTTATTTACTTGGTTTTGTTTTTTTTGAAAGATTTTTTCTTCTTGATGTGGACCATTCTGTTAAGTATTGAATTTATTACAATATTGCCTCTGTTTTGTGTTTTGGCTGTGAGGCCTGTGGCAACTTAGTGACTGAACAACATAATAAATATATGATAAATATGTATTTGCTTCTTTTTTAAAAAAACAACAGTAGAATTGTATATACATAAGTTTAGCCTTCCTTGAATCTACATTGTTCTGGATATTTCCTTTTTGAAACTCCATAAATGCTTCAGATAATTATAAAACCTAGATATTATTTTTTAAATGCAGCACCAAAAATAAAAGTAAATGGTTTTAAATATATACCTAGGTGGTGGCGTCATCACACAGAGAAATCTAACCATTCTATGCCACTTTAAAGCACAATAATTTGTCTGCATGCTTCTGGAGGGTGTCCTATAAATATGCTCGAGACAAAGAAAATGACCCGAACAAGCGGCACAGTCCCTTCCATAAGCACACAGCAGCAGGAGTGTGGTACTGTTACTCCTAGAATGTTGGGAGGGCATGAAACATAAAGCACGGAGTGTTAACAGAATCTCGTTACTCTGAAATCCCTCATTGCAAAGCAACTATATTAAAATGAGATTTTTTTAAAGAAAAATAAAAATAAATAAAATTCCTAGTGCTGTTGAAAACTCAGATTCTAGGATAAGAGAAAGAAGATAGAGATCTGATATAAAAACAGGTTTAGTACAAATCTTAAAAATCCTTCAATTAGAACTGGAAGCATCAATAAAAACTCACAGCTTTTTTTATTTTTAAAACATATCTACATATTTCTTAGCATCGTCCCACTGAGAAAGCCATCTCAGCACCAATGACGACCCCTGCCGACTAGACAGTGGTGTCCAAATATTTTTTCCTACTTGAAAGAACCAGGGCTTCTTGCAAAAATGACTGATTACAGATATGAAACTGGAAATGTACAGGAGAGGCTGAAATCCCCATATGACAAGGACCCTAGCAAAGACTACAGACGTCTAACAAAAGGGTTCAGGAACCAACCTGAAGAAGCTCTGCCCACTGTTCCCATCAAAGTGGGATACTCTGAACAATGATAGGAAAAATTACCGTAAGATACTAAGGGTGTAGGTTTCATGCGTGTGTGCATGTGTATATGTATGCATGTATGTATAATCTGTAAATCACAGTGACCCTCCCCAAATAAATAATCATACTAACTGATCACAGATGCTTGCTGCTGCTGCTGCTAAGTCGCTTCAATCGTGTCCGACTCTGTGCAACCTCATAGACAGCAGCCCACTAGGTTCCTCTGTCTCTGGGATTCTCCAGCCAAGAATACTGGAGTGGGTTGCCATTTTCTTCTTTGCATGAAAGTGAAAAGTGAAAGTGAAGTCGCTCAGTCGTGCCCGACTCTTAGCGACCCCATGGACTGCAGCTTACCAGGCTCCTCCGTCCATGGGATTTTCCAGGCAAGAGTACTAGAGTAGGGTGCCATTGCCTTCTCTGATCACAGATGCTTCCTAACTCATTTTTTTAAAAGTAGTAAATATAGAGGGGAAATGAAGCATTTGCCCTGACTTTCCTACATAAAGTATACCACGTGGGAGAAAAGTTGTAAATGAGAAGACGTTTTTTTAAACAGAAGTTTCTAGCTAATGAAAAAAAGTTGCTAGAATTAGACTATAGCAATTTTGGAAATGCTAATTAATGAGTCTGGGCTTCCCTAGCGGCTCAGTGGTAAAGAATTTGCCTGCCAATCCAGGCAACACAGGAGATGTGGGTTTGATCCCTGGGTCAGGAAGATTCCCTGGAGAAGGGAATGGCATCCCACTCCAGTACTCTTGCCTGGAGTAGTCCATGGACAGAGGAGCCTGGTGGGCTACAGTCCACGGGGTTGCAAAGAGTCTTAGTGACTGAACAACTTTGTTAATGAAGCTAGGTTGCTACCAACCATATCTGTAAATATCATAAAAAAGAGAAAACAAGCCTCCCTGCCAGGGTCCAGCCCCAGTGGATCCAAGGTAATTAAAGGGGAGACAGAGTAGGCGTCCTAGGAAAAAACTTATTTAATTACAGATAAATAGAGAGATTAGAAACGGATAGTGTAGTAGGAAAATTAGTGGAGAAAAAGAGGCTGAATAACTTGGTTTATGTGGAATACCAATCACCACCTACGTAGACCAAAGACGTCTTTCCGTTCTCCCGAAGGAGAGGAGGCACTGAGGCCTCCCCGGTCCAATCTTAGAAGCCCAGGCAAAATTAGCAGGCTTGGTGAGTACTCAAGTTCCAGATGGGAATTCAGCCAGAAAAACAGGGAGCAAGAAAGAAACGACACGGGGGAATTAGTCTTTCTAGAAACTGATCCAATTTCTTTATTTTTCAAATTTGCTTATATACTTTTTGTTATACATAGGGATGAATACAGAGTCACGCGGGGGTCAGTAGACCTGACCCTTGTCAAAATCAGGTGCTTCACATAAATGTATACAAAGGTCTTTTGGGTTTTACATCATCTTTTGGCCATGAAGCCTGCTGACATTTTACGGCCCTTTCTGATAACGGTCAGTCAACCAGAAAACTTATTTTTTCCAGGGGTGATTTTTTCTTAAACCAGGCGCCACCCTCTGAAGGTATGAGATAAAGTTGCATTCCTATAGGGTGAGGGTGTAGTGGGTTACAACTAAGAAAGGAATTTATTTAACCATTTATCATGGTTAATCTTCAAGGTTAATACTTATTTCTCCTATATGCTAGTTATAGTCATTATAAGGGCATCGAATATGGAGATTTAGCAGCAAATACCAGCCCAAGAAATGAAAACCCTTCACCAATGTTCTCCTTAAGATCTCTCTAGTCTTAAGATAGTGATAAAGTTACATTTTTACATAGCAAGGACACAGTAATTTATAACAAAGTACAGTNCTCATGGGGTCGCAAAGAGTTGGACACGACTGAGTGACTGAACTCAACTGATGCTATGGAGTGTAAATTATGTACTGAAAAACAGAGTTTTAAATAAGAATATGAAATATCTCATTAATTCATTTTGTATCAATTATGTGTTGAAATGATAATATTTTAGATACTTGGGTTCAGTTCAGTTCAGTCGCTCAGTCGTGTCCGACTCTTTGCGACCCCATGAATCGCAGCACGCCAGGCCTCCCTGTTCATCACCATCTCCCGGAGTTCACTCAGACTCGCGTCCATCGAGTCCGTGATGCCATCCAGCCATCTCATCCTCGGTCGTCCCCTTCTCCTCCTGCCCCCAATCCCTCCCAGCATCAGAGTCTTTTCCAATGAGTCAACTCTTCGCATGAGGTGGCCAAAGTACTGGAGTTTCAGCTTTAGCATCATTCTTTTCAAAGAAATCCCAGGGCTGATCTCCTTCAGAATGGACTGGTTGGATCTCCTGGCAGTCCAAGGGACTCTCAAGAGTCTTCTCCAACACCACAGTTGAAAAGCATCAATTCTTCAGTGCTCAGCCTTCTTCACAATCCAACTCTCACATCCATACATGACCACAGGAAAAACCATAGCCTTGACTAGACGGACCTTAGTCGGCAAAGTAATGTCTGTTTTTCAATATACTATCTAACGTACATTATTAAAATTAATTTATCCAATTTCTTTTCAATTTTTTAATTTGACTATGAAAATCTTTTCAAGTATATGTGTCATTGTCAGGATAGATCTATTGGACAGCATGGCTCTAGGAGCTCCCAGATCAAAGTGTGGAGTAAACCCAGAACCAAGTAATAGCCTTGTGTCAAGGTGGCTGAGAAAATATCTTTACAAGTCTGCAGAAGCCTGGAGGAAAGAATAAATCAACACACAGAGGGTAGCAGGGTGTGCCAAGGCTCAGGGTCTTGCCCTTTGGTAGAACTGCAAAGAACTCTTTAGGCTATCCAACAGTTCTCTGTTAAGGAGTGAGAGGTGAAAATGAAAACCCTGAAATAATGGCATCAACTGAACACTCACAGGGTGCTAGCATGGGGTTGAATGCTTCATACATATTTTACTAATTTAACGCTCATTGCAGCTGCATGAGTTAGGCGTCCATTATTCTCACTTTATAGATGAGGAAACCAAGGCCTGAAGTGTTAAGTTCATTGCCCAGGGCGATTCAATACAAAGGTTTAATTCTGAGCCTGGACTAGCAGGTAAGAACCAGCTTGCTCTTGAAGGAGCTGTTTATTATACTAACGTATAAAATTAAGGTAGGTGCACAGAAGGGAAGGAGAGAGTGGGGATATTCATTCATTTATCTCGGAGACAATGACGAGGCTACAGAAAGATATAAAGCAAAAGTCTGTCATGAGCAGATTTGACTTTGAGAAGAGAAGGAGCTCTGGAGTCTGTGAAGAGTGGTGGGGCTGGAGATTCTGTGTTCACATAAGAAACTGGTTCTTTCTCCTAACCCAGAAATAAGATAATCCAGAGAGCTTCCTGTTACCATGGCCTTTGAGGGATATAGTGCCCTCAGGAGGCACTTGGCAAACAGAAGACAAAGTGATCTGAGGACACAGAGCTGGCCTGACTGAGGCCAATGCCAGGCGACGCAGAGCTCTCTCCTGTCTTCCTCAGAAGCTGCTGTTCCTTGACATCACCCATCCCCAGATGACACTTCAAGTCATGGGAAAGGCTTGTATCAAGAGTAGGATAACAGAAGAAATAAGACTTCTGCTTTGGAGGTCCATCTCGGCACCAGAGTGATGCTAGGTTTTAACTCCAGGTTCCAGGCCTTTTTAGCTTCCCTGGGGTCCCCCAAAATGTTTTCCCCCATTTATGAGGCTTCCTCATGTGTGGTATGTATCACATCTTTCCTCTAATAGTAATTAAGAAGAAATGACTCTCAGGAAGCAATGCTATTGATTCTTTAAAGCACAACTTTTCATACAGTGGTGCTTAGAATGTGAGGCCTCAAAGATCACAATTGTTTTAATTGCCCCTGGTTCTCTCTATCACAAGCTCCACTGTGTGTTCTTACCCTCAGAACCTCATACACCACACTGATGGGGCAAATATGATGATCAGGTAGTTTGCTGATAAATCACTGCAAGTGATACACACATTCACAAATCTGGAAAAAAAAAACTATTAAATGTTAAACTTCATATACAAACCAGCCGCTAAAGATAATTGGTAATAATTGACTTTTTAATTGACTTTTTATATGATCCTGATGAGTTACTGAGCTTCTTTAGGTGATTCACAAAGACTTAGCATCTTGATAATTTAAGGGAGAAAATACTAGGAGCAGTAAATTATTAAAGCTTGTGATCAGAAAATAACTTCTATTTCAATTGTTTTGAACTGATGTTTCTGCGAGACAAAAGAAGAGTCAGTCACTTAAGGATTTTTTTTTTAGGGGGGGTCATGGTTAAATCAAACAATTATACTAATTAAAGATAAAGATATATGTAAATACTGTATATTTTTTTAAAAATAGGCATTTTATTACCATCAAGTACTCTGAATTCTAGAATTGCATAAACCATCTCTTGCTTTGTGGAGAACCCATTTTAATAAATAGAGAAGAATAGGTTGAGACCAGAAATCAAAGCCTCACTTTCAGTCATACCAGCTTCTACTCATGCTGAAATTATGCTATGTTTTGCAAGTTGCTATCTGAATATGTGGAAACAGTGTTTGCCAAAATAGGGAAATACTCTCAATAACAACGCTGCTGCTGCTAAATTGCTTCAGTCGTGTCCGACCATGTGTGAACCCATAGACGGCAGCCCACCAGGCTCCCCCATCCCTGGGATTCTCCAGGAAAGAACACTGGAGTGGATTGCCATTTCCTTCTCCAATGCATGAAAGTGAAACGTGAAAGTGAAGTTGCTCAGTCATGTCAGACTCTTAGCGACCTCATGGACTGCAGCTTACCGGGCACCTCTGTCCATGGGATATTCCAGGCAAGAGTACTGGAGTGGGGTGCCAATGCCTTCTCCAATAACAATGCTAATTAATCTTATTTATTTAATTAATCTTATTTATTTGCTTATTAAAAATAAGTATAAAACGAGCTTTTCAAAGCCAAAACCATAGACTCCTAATTAGTTTTTGCTAAATTAATGAAGTTTTACTGTGCTAATTTCTTAAAGTGTGGTCTTTAAAGCCTAGGAAAAGGCTTGTTGCAGTTAAAACAGAGAAAGCCAATAGATAATTTGGTGAAAGGCTGAATTAAAGGTCTAATTCCATCCTAATCCAATTTAAATGTTTTTATAACAATAATAGCATCTACATGAAGGTAATCCAATTATGAACATAATAACATTTATTATTATACTTTTTCTATGCAAAATTGATATCAGAACCATTGTGTTCAGGCCTGTGATAAGCCTTGGTCTTATTTGATCCCAAGTTTACATTAAAAAGTTACCTTGGAATGGAATCAACTCTTGGTTCTTCTTTGCAAGTAAGGGTTACCTTAATCGTTTAAGTTTTGCCCTTCAAAGACAAAAAATTCTGGAATGGTAATCAGGCCATGTGAAGACAGGGTTGAAATCAAGCAGGTCCCATGTAATGTCACATTTTATTTCACAAATCTGATAACGTTTTCAAATGACTCAACCTTAGTCTGTTATGTACATTTAGATAAATGGATAAAAACATTAAGAAAACAGTTGTCAAATGAAATTATAGAAATGAAAGTATGGCCCATTATTGGGGATTTTTATGAAGGACTTGAAATTACGTGTAATGCCTCACTAGTTCTATTTTCAGAATACATCAGCACCTTCTTGTAGCAGCCTCTAAGTCAAGTTACTGAAAAGCAGGAACTTCAGAACATTTTTGAATGAAAATCATTAAGTTTCCTAGGCAAAAAAAGCTATTCAGATTCTGCTTCAATGCCTAAATTTGGGTGCAAACGCAAAACCCAAGCTAATCTTACAAGGACATGTCATGAGAAACAGTTCCCCAAATCTCTCTGTGAATGCCACCTTTGCTCAAGTGTACAAGAGCATGTCTTAGATTCATTTTTAATAAATACAGTTTATTTGCAAATGTCCAAATGAAGATGGTTTAGATTTTTTCTTCCTCTTAGTGATTCTCTTTACCTATCAATTGTTTTTCTTTCTAAGTTTTGTTTATGTAATAAACATAGTTCTCTGGCAACTATTATCAGCTAGAACCTCTTAAAAAAAAAAAAAGCAATGAAAGTTCTTAAGTTGAACAAGGCATCCCATAAAATTATTCCAAAAGCCCAACCTTGGCATCTAACAGAAAAGCTTCTTAAAGATCAATAAGAATATGACAATTAAGGGACTCTTTCCCTTCACTGCAGTTTAGTCTAAGGTATATTGAAGAGATAAGAAGATATCACATTTTTAGGAATGCCTAAGAAATACTAGGCTATGGAGAATTGTCATGTTCCATCTGACTGGGAAAAAAATAATAAAAGCAGTTTAAGATCATTGGCAGGGTCTGATAATCTTGTCAAATTTTTCATCAATGGACCTTGAAATAAAACAAGTAATCTCAGATTCAGAGCATAATATATGCTCTTTCCTGCTAAAATCAGAGACAGTCTAGGATGGTGTGATATACATAATTTAACTGAAAAGAAAGAAAGGAGGGAGAGGAAGAGGAGAGCCAAAATGGAGAAAAGCAGATAGAGAGGATAAAGAAAAAAGTATTTTCTGAAGTATAAACTTGGGGAAAAAAGTTAAATTCATAGGCTTCATACTATCAGAAAATTAAAACATCCTCCCCCATCACTCTCTCTCTCTCCTGACACAGAAATAAACAAAGTCAAATGTATGACAAGAATTCTGTAATCTATTAAATGCAGGTGCCTCGAAATACATTATCTGTCCACTTCCCTGGGATAGTGTTTGCTCTATTTCAATCATACAGCTCACACTGAACATTCTTCCTCTATCTATAAGCAGCCACAAATTTGTTCTAGAATTAGGTAAGGAATGATGTTTGCCTTTAGTAAAAAGCCCATTTGCTCACCTTTGAAGGACATGGGCAAGCGTCTCTAGGGTTCCTTCCAGGGTTTTGTGCTGGAACTTGCAAACAAAAGCCTCATAAAAAGATTTTTGCTTCTGTCTATCCCTCTCCCCATCCTGCTAACAGAAACTTACTGAGTTCCTCTTAGGTGATCAGTCCTGTGATAAAGCAGGGGATAAGATGTGAATAAAAGAGAAAAAAAATCCCCATCTTAAAGACATTTCCACTCCAGAGGCTTATAAAACTATTACCTAATTATACAAATAAATGTATAATTGTAAACTTCAATGAATGACATGAAGGGAAATTCTAGGATGCTATAGAATCCTGTAATAGAAGGATCTGATTCAAAGTTTTAACATACCCCAAGAAAAACAAAGGGCTTCCCTAGTAGCTCAGTTGGTGAAGAATCTGCCTGCAGTGTAGAAGACCCGGATTCGATCCCTTGGTCAAGAAGATCCGCTGCAGAAGGAAATGGCAACCCACTCCAGTAATCTTGCCTGGAGAATTCTATGGACAGAGGTGCCCCTGGCAGGCTACAGTCCATGGGGCCCCAAGAGTCGAACATGACTTAGTGACTAAAGAGAGAGAGAGAAGAAAAACAAAACAAAGATTTCATCTTTGTTCTTTAGGGTAGAGAGAGCATTTTGTCCATTGACCACAGCCAATAAAACACTGATGCAAAAAATATCATATTATGTTATTTGTGCTCAAATAAAAACTTCTTAGGCCTTTGTTTGCTTTTAAAACTTTTTCTGTTGCTATAAAAAATACTTCAAAAATGAATAGCAAAGATGTTTATTTCTAGTGGCTTCGTATGCTAATTTAAAATAAGCTGGAGGGTTTGAAAAGGAATGAAAATAAAATATCCAAAATAGAGCAACTGCCCTGGATCAGAAGTTAGTGGGTCTTAGTCCCTGTTAAACATGCCCAAGCTGGGCTGCTTTGGCCAAAGTATACAGTGTCTCTGACCTCAGTTTCTTCATCTCTATATTGAATGCCATACCCACCAACAGGATCCTTCTGTGAGGCTTACGAGCTGACGTTCAGAAAAATGCTTTGTGACCACTGGTATAGAAAGTTAGTACAAAAATGGAGGAAACAAAGGGTTAAAAAAACACAAGTCTGAGTCTCCCCTCTGAGGGGAATTGGGATTGGCTGTCCCAGAAGACTTCATTAGTTATTTGAAAGACGTAGTCCTGTATTTATCTCTAAATTGCTTACTACTCGCTAAACACATGCCCATGCCAATGTTATCAGAGCCGATTACGTAGCACGTCACACTTGGTACCCGAGAAAAATACCAGCAATGCCTTCTGCAATAAATAACCATACGTGCCCTTGCAATCCAAATTTTACTGAGAGAGGAAAATGGCATTGTTTGGAAATATATGCTGGTTGGATACTTTTTTTTTCCCCCTCTTCAAAGCATATTCAAGGACGATAGAGTGAAACTGAAAATGAGACAAGTTCAGCTTGAAAGAAAATGCCACTTTCCTTGGAAGAGTGAGGTAGTAATTCTTCCTTGAGTTCTTCTTATTAGCAGGCACCCATATTTTCACTTTCAAAGCCTTTATATTTGTGACTGATCCCATGAAGGGCATTGCTCAAGACACACAGGCTCCAGGGCCATCTGCCTTATTTGATTAATGGGGCTATTCTGAGAAATCATGGCCTGGAGGAGACATTTTTTAACCAGTTCTGTCAGAAGGAATCACTTCGTGTTTACCTTCCACGATTTCAGTGCAGGTTCTCCGGAGAGGTACGTGAGATTTTATAAATAGCCATCATTTGCAAAATGTTCCAGAAGATTCTCCTCTAAAATAAGACTATCACACCAAGTAACTCTTTCCATTGCTGACATGTTACCATCTCAATGAAGGGGCAGTCATTATCTACAGGTATAGTATTCAAAAATAAAGCAAGATGCTTTTAAACACCATCAAGGAATAAGTCATTGATGATCACATTTTAACATATGTTTAGAGAGAATTCTCTATTTATTCAATTTAATTTTTTATATTTATCTTTAAATTGGAGTATAATTACTTTACAATGTTGTGTTAATTTCTGTTAAACAACAATGTGAATCAGCTATATATGTACATATATCCCTTCCTCTTGAGCCTGGTGGGATGAATTGAGAGAGCATCATTAACATATACACACTGCCATGTGTAAAACTGGGGCTTCCCTGGTGGCTCAGATGGTAAAGAATCTGCCTGCAATGCAGGAGAGCTGGGTTCGATCCCTGGGTCGGGAAGGTCCCCTGGAGAAGGGAACGCCTACCCATTTCAGTATTCCTGCCTGGAGAATTCCATGAACAGAGGAGCCTGGCAGGCTACAATCCATGGGGTCACAAACAGGAAGACGCGACTGAGAGACTAACGCTCTTCATGTGTAAAACAGACATCTATTCAATTTGATCTGTTTTGTCCCTCATGTTTTCTTTACTTAAATAAGGAACGCCACATGCAATATGAAACTCCTCAGGTTTTTTAATGCAAACATATTTTTTATTAAAGAATGAATGCATTTATGCTAAAGAGTAGTTTACATTTGTCGTGAAGCAGCAAGCGGATCTCCAGAAGGTGTGCCCCCCCTCAATACAACTCCATGCTTATTCTACATGCCTTAAGACGGGACCCACGCTCGGGGGCACACGGACACACAGATACACAGACCAAAACACTGACACCACTTCTCTCTGGATTCTATAAACTCTCATTTAAGGCTTCTGTAAGGTGTCCCAGGGCCCCTGACATGGTTACCAGGATTCAAAACAGACTCTCAGAAAGGAGCGGCAGCACCTGGAAAACTGTTCCTCTGCTCTCGGCCTTAAATGTGTGGATTTTCACCAGTACTTTCAATGCCACTCAGTGTTGATTCTTTGCGTTTATGATGTTTAAAGATCCATCAAACCAAAAAAACTCAGGCTGTCTTGGTGAGAAGTTCTCACTAGAAATACCCAACAAACTGGCAACTCTGACCCTAAGAGATCAATCCAATTGGAAGAGAAGAAGGTCAGATTTCCCTTGCGAATAGACATAGGTTCTCTGGATAAGTCTGGTTTATAGAATCCGTTCCCTACTCAAGTGCCATGTTGAGTGATGGGTCAACGCTTCCTTAGTGATACCAGCTCAGATATGAAGCTTGCCATGAGAGAGTCATTGGATAGGACCATCAACTAAATAAGTTACCATAAATTGCAGTTGAAGAAAGGACAGCCCACATGGGCTTTGTATACTCGCTGATTACTCATTCCCTTTTTCTGAACTTTCTGTGGTGGTGGTTTGAAGCTCCCACATTGTTTGACTGATTCTTTCATTTCCTTGGTTATTATTGTCTTCCCTTTTGGTGTCCTGCCATGTAGGTTGAGACTGCAATCCTGGAGGGATGGTGTAGTGGATTGGAAGGGCAGAGAGGGTGGATGGGGCAGTGGAGGAAAGGGGCTATTAGTAGTTGCAAGTATTCTAAGAAAATAGATGAAGTGAATACAATAAGAAGAAGGTGCTACTGGATACACTATGTAATAAAAGCATCGCCTTTAACTGTGAATTAACTGCTAACAATCATGTTGTTAGTTATAAAGCTCAATAAAGCTGTGCTGATTTGCTTACTGAGGAGAGNAAGGAGCAAGAGTCTTTTAATTTCATGGCTGCAGTCACCATCTGTAGTGATTCCAGAGCTAAAGAAAATGAAGTCTGTCACTGTTTCCATTGTTTCCCCATCTATTTGCCATGAAGTGATGAGACTGGATGCCATGATCTTAGTTTTCTGAATGTTGAGTTTTAAGCCTGCTTTTTCACTCTCCTCTTGCACTTTCATCAAGAGGCTCTTTAGTTCTTTTTCACTTTCTGCCATAAGGGTCATGTCATCTGCATATCTGAGGTTATTGACATTTCTCCTGGAAATCTTGATTCCAGCTTGTGCTTCTTCCAGCCCAGTGTTTCTCATGATGCACTCTGCATATAAGTTAAATAATCAGGGTGACAACATACAGCCCTCGGTACTCCTTTCTCAATTTGGAACCAGTTTGTTGTTCCATGTCCAGTTCTAACTGTTGCTTCCTGACCTGTATCCAGATTTCTCAGGAGGTAGGTCAGGTGGTCTGGTATTCCCATCTCTTGAAGAATTTTCCACAGTCTTTTGTGATCCACACAGTCAAAGGCTTTGTCGTAGTCAATAGAGCAGAAGTAGATGTTTTTCTGGAACTCTCTTGATTTTTCAATGATCCAAAAGTTGTTGGCAATTTGATCGCTGGTTCCTCTGCCTTTTCTAAATCCCAATTGAACATCTGGAAGTTTATGGTTCATGTACTGTTGAAGCCTGGCTTGGAGAATTTTGAGCATTACTTTGCTAGTGTGTGAGATGAGCACAATTGTGCGGTAGTTTGAACATTCTTTGGCATTTCCTTTCTTTGGGATTAGAATGAAAACTGACCTGTGGCCACTGCTGTTTTCCAAATTTGCTGGCATATTGAGTGCAGCACTTTAACAGCATCATCTTTTAGCATTTGAAATAATTCAACTGGAATATAGTAGCTTTACTCATAATTGTCAAATCTTGAAGCAACCAAAATATGCTTCAATATGTGAATGGATAAATAAATTGTGGAATATCCAGATGATGGAATACTGTTCAGCACTAAAAGAAGTGAGCTACTGAACCAAAAGACATAGAGTAAACTTAAATGCATATTACTGAGAGAGAGAAGCCAGTATGAAAAGGCTACATACCATACAATTCCAACTACTTGACATTCTGGGAAAGACAGAATACAGATAGAGGAAAAATATCTGTGGTTGTCAAGGTTTATAGTGGGGGGAGATGAATAGAGTACAGAGCATTTGGGGGGTCAGAAAAATTGTTCTGTATGATAATACATAAGGAATATTTATCATTATACTTTTTGCATACTCATAAAATGTACAACACTAACAGTAAACCCTAATATAAATTATGAACTTAGGGTGATAATGATGTGTAATTATATATGTGTCTTGAATGTGACAGATGTATAGCTCTGATGCAAGGTGTTAATTGAAAGGGGTTTTGTGAGTTTAGGTACAGGGTTAAGTGGGAACTCTATACCTTGCTCTATATTTTGCCATAAAACTAAACTTCCCTAAACTGTGGTTTCAATCACTTTATAGTCGTGTCTGACTCTTTCAACCCTATGGATTATAGCCCACTGGCTCCTCTATCCATGGGATTTCCTTGACAAGTATAGTGAAATGGCTTGCCATTTCCTTCTCGAGGGGTCTTTCTGACCCAGGGATGAACCCATGTCTCTTATGTCTCCAACACTGGCAGGTGTTTTTTTTTTTTTTTGCTACCAGTGTCACTTCTCACTTCAGTTCAGTTCAGTTCAGTTACTCAGTCATGTCCAACTCTTTGCCACACCATGGACTGCAGCACGCCAGGCTTCTCTGTCCATTACCAATTCCCAGAACTTACTCAAACTCATGTCCATTGAGTTGGTGATGCCTTCCAACCATCTCATCCTCTGTCATCCCCTTCTCCTCCTGTCTTCAATCTTTCCCAGCATCAGGGTCTTTTCAAATGAGTCAGTTCTTTGCATCAGGTGGCCAAAGTATTTTGAATCTTAAGACTTAAATAAATCTAAACCTGAATTTAAATGAGTCTAACTCTAAACTTTAACGTTTATTAATTAAAAAAAAAAACTTGTTCACAGGTGAAAGTGTGACTTACTTCCAAAGAATAGTCGTAGAAACAGTTGTACTTTTTTCTAAAATAAGAGGAAGGAACAAACATATGATGACTGTTGTGAGGATTCATGGTCTATAATGGAAAAATTAACCTAGGCTCTTTGTAAATCTTTATGTAAGAAATCAGAGTTGGACACAGAATTTATGTAGTTTCTAAGTATTTATTTATTTATTTGGGGTTTTATTTTTATAGTCATAAGCTCATGGATGCTAGAGACAGCTCACACTGGTTCACAAGAGTGCATTGTTAGAGTCTCTTCCCAACTCTGCCTTCAGTATTGTCTTTCAGGTCACCTAACATCAGTTATGGTGGGAGTATTCACACCATGGAATATGGAAAATTCTATGAATCAGAGTTTTAGTCCTTTGGGGAGGAATGTAGAGTCAACTGTTAAATAGCAGGGCACCAGTAAAATCTTTGAAACCTCAGATTGACCAGACCTTCTTTCTTCTCATTCCATTTTCAGTGTGTAGCAGAGGCCATGACTCATTATTAGAGTTTGAAAAATATAGGTTGAACTGATGAAGGCATTTGAAAATGATTTGAAGTGATGTTATGATTGAAGCGAATTGAGAGAATTTAGGTGGAAGTATAGTGAAAAATCAGAGAAGGCGATGGCACCCCGCTCTAGTACTCTTGCCTGGAAAATCCCATGGATGGAGGAGCCTGGTAGGCTGCAGTTCATGGGGTCACAAAGAGTCGAACCCGACTGAGCGACTTCACTTTGACTTTCACTTTCATGCATTGGAGGAGGATATGGCAACCCACTCCAGTGTTCTTGCTTGGAGAATCCCAGGGATGGGGGAGCCTGGTGGACTGCTGTCTATGGGGTCATACAGAGTCGGACACGATTGAAGTGACTTAGCAGCAGTAGCATAGTGAGAAATAAAGTTGAAATGAATTTGGTAAGGCATCTCTCTCAGATAGTAAGAAAAAAAAGACTGCATTTCCATGTCAATGTATGGCAAAACCAATACATTATTGTAAATAAATTAGCCTCCAATTAAAATAAATAAATTTATATTTAAAAATAAAGAAAAACCATGAAAAAAAAGAATTAAAATAGGAATCTCAATATGCTCATTATAGTGGATGGCAGAGATATAAGAAAAAATAGTTTTACATGTTGAAGACAGTGAGACAAAGCCTTCATTTTTAGAAGAGTTCTGGGGCAGAAATCCAAAAGGCAAAATACAGATTAATAAATTGGTGTGTAGAAATTGAGGCATTAAAGAGCACCGTTCCCTTTGGAGAACCTGTTGCCTTCAGACTTTGGTTTGCTCCTACAGGTAGGTGCCTTGTTTCCTTGTAGAAAGCACAAGCTTCTCTGAGCGATATGTGCCTAACCTGTCAAATAAGTGTGATGAACTAGAAAGTCTGATTATGCTGGTAGGGAGAAAGGAAAAAATCCAAGGTATACAGTAGATAGATTATTTAAATGGGGAGAATATTCAAGTGGGGAGGGTATGAGGATATTATAGACTGAAATGGGAAAAGGAAAAAAAGGAGGAGTATTAGTATAGCAATTTAAAAAAAAATCATTACTTTCAGGAAATAAGAATAGGTAACTTTTACTAAGGATAACATAAGTGTTTTTCTAAATGTTTTATGTGCAATATATATTTTAATTTTCACAAAATCTAAAAGTGAGGCAGCTTTTATTCCTATTTTTACAAGGAACTGAGAGATTTCTTATGCTGGAACCTGCCAGAGATACAGAATTTTCAAAATTCTGACTCCTGATTGTGCAGGCTGGTAGACAGAAGCCTATAACTAGAGATCTGTTTGATAACTTATCCAACCCATTTACTACTTTGCACTCTATTTCCTTATTCAACAAACAGGCACAATGTTTTCTTTCCCATCTAAACTCTAGGGCTATTCTGAAATTTTACTTTATGAAAATTAAACTATGACAGATATGCAGAATATTTCTCATAAAAGATAGACAAAAGGACATAAGAATGTTAAGAGGATGAAAATTAAGTGGTTTAATCTGAATATCCTTGATTACTTCATTAATGTAGATGGGGTCATATACTAAAAAGGAAGAGCTATAGCATTGGAAGTGTAAGAGACAGAAAAAAGATCTGAACAAGTTAGTACTGGATGACCCCCAGTAGTTTTACTATTTTTACTCTAGTTTGCTAATGGGACATTTGCCAGACCATAACAAAGAAAATTCCAGATTATGATTTAACAGATACTCTATGTTGGCTTCAGTGCCATTTTGCTTTCCATTTAGTCTGTCAACATTCATACCATCTTCTATTAGTGTGTCAGACATACAATTTCACTCACTATGGAAACAAATTTCTCATGAGAATTTGAACATTAGGATGACAACAACTTTGGACACGTATACCCACACAGAGTTTTCCTTTCTGAGTTTTTCCTTTTGCTTCACTGGCTGAAATAAGAAAATGCAGAAATAAAGCCGGGAAGTGTTTGGAGGTTTATTTTTGCTCTTTGTTTGAACCAGAATATGAGTTTGCTTCTATTTTCAGTGCTATTGTTGTTTAGTCCAAATGATTTCACTTTCCTTTTTACAATGCAGCAAATCTTAACAGCATAATGAAAGTATGGATGGGAAACATTATTATTACATCTTTTGCTATTTTGGCTCAAAAAATCAGTGTGGAAAAAAAAGCAAGGGGAAAATTATGACTATGCCCACCCATAACTGGAAAACCATCCCTAGGTTTTTACAGTAATTAAAGTCCAGTTTCTGGCTGGAGGCTGTATGTGTATAAACCCCAGAGATAACATAAAAATGGCTTTATGGGCATCCTCTGAGAGAGAGATGTTCAATCAGATTCCAAGAACTCAAGAACATGTGTTTTACAAGAAAGAAAGCCAAAATACAAACTTGCCTGTAAGAACTACAATTACCATATGGAAAATTGATCCCATAAACTAGGAAGAAAAACAATAAAGGAATATCTTTTGAATCCCACTATGCCAGTTAAGTGATATTGTCCTGCTTTTCATCCTAATTAAAAAATATGATTAGTTAAAGGGGGTCATTTGATTAGTAATTCAAGTGTCATTTCTTTTTATCTTAGCAAACTTGTTACAGTCTGATACATTTTGTAAAATAATCCATTTTCCAAGGGAGAGATATGATTACTCTCATTGATTTCCTGTACTATAAGTTATTTTGGGTTACTGTTTATGTTTTCTTTCAAGTAAAGGTGAATCTTGTTTAAGTTGAAAGGAGTCTCCTGATAAATAGGGAGAAAATAAATCATCTCTGCATTTTGGGTATTTATTTATTTATCTTATTTGCTTATAATTAGTAAGGCAGAGTAGAATTCAATGGTGAGAGTATAAACTACAATTAGCATAAACTCCATTCTTATATAATATATTTTACATGATTTTTACTATTCCAAATGAAACAGGAAATGATGCAAAAATAATGGTATCTTATCAAATTTTATATTTTTTATAAGGCCTTATACTTTCCTTGTGGTTTATAATATTTAAAATTTACTTTGGTCAGTTTAAGAATACTTACTTTAATTGTTCCTTCTAGATAATTACCATTTGCTGGAGGATTACTTCTATTTGTGTTTTATTATTTTGCATTGTGCACTTATCTTTTTGCAGGGATTTTGTTTTTTGATAGAAAGTCACTGACTGTCTTGTAAAATCATCTCTCTAGAACAGATTTGCCTTTATTTCTGCTCTGCACTCTCTAAATATCATGTGTTCTGGATCCAATTTTTTATTAATCTTACCAAGATTTCCCACAGTAGGGTAAATTTGAACTCCCTACCAGAACAAATATGGTGTTGTGGTATTTATTTGTTCCAAAAAACTTCATTTTTCCCTTTCAGATCCCTAGGGAGAAAAAAGTTTTCTTGCTGTGGATAGAATGTATGTATTCTACTCCAAATGAAACTACCAGCTTTCATGAGTTCTGACTCTGCACAGAATTTTCACTTTCAACTCTTTTCCTCAGATAGCCTCGGATGTATTCTTCTTCCCACACTGTGCAGACATTAACTTCAAGATTCTTCCTATTTAGATCCTATGCAAATCTGATGATCCTCCAGGATCAGGGCAGAATGAGTTTGTATCCTTATTGCTCTGCCTTTTAGTTTCCTTTCCATTGGATAGCATTTAGGGACTTCCTTCTATTTCTAATTTCAATTCAGTAGGCTCAAATTCGGCATTTTAGTCAGTTTGTAGTAGAAGATATTCCTCTTACTTTCCTAGAAATCTGAAAGGAACTTTGCATTTATTTTATAAACTAGGACATTAGGTGCACAGACTTGGATATTTTGTAATCCATGGTTCAAAACTCTTAACATTGTTCTTCTGCAGCCTGCTTTTACTTATCTTTTTGAAAAATTAGTATGTTCAAGACTATCACTAAATAATACTCAAGATCTAGAACAGTGGGCAAAGTGAATGATTTTGAATGAGCAGTAAAAATGGATAATTCACAGTAAGACCCTGTCATATACATGAATTTTAACAATAAGTTGTTAAGTGTTAATAAGCTCCCAAAGTGGATACCACTATTATGCTCACTTTTGGGCTTCCCTGGTGGCATAAACCGAAAATAATCTGTCTGGAACGTGGGAGACCGGGGTTAGATCCCTGGGTTGGAAAGATCCCTTGGAGGAGGGCATGACAAACCACTCAAATATTCTTGCCCGGAAAATCCCTAAGGATACAGGAGCTTGGAGGCCTATAATCCATAGGGTTGCACAGAATTGGACACAACTGAGTGACTAAACACAGCACAGAGCACAGCACATGCTCACTTTCAAAAGTCATGAAAGCAAAACAAAGCAAGATATTATTGACTACTAATTGCAGGATAAAGTTTGCCTTTGGTGATATCTGGAAACTTCTATAAGAATAGGATGGTATGAGTAGGAAACACTACATGGTTAGATGCAGATTGTTCTTTTCCAACTCAAAATAACATTATGTAATGCGGTATTTCAAAGAATAGCAAAGAGAGATAAGAAAGCCTTCCTAAGTGAAAAATGCAAAGAAGTAGAGGAAAATAATAGAATGGGAATGACTAGAGATCTCTTCAAGAAAATTAGAGATACCAAGGGAATATTTCATGCAAAGCTGGGCACAATAAAAGACAAAAACAATATGGATCTAACAGAAGCAGAAGATATTAAGAAGAGGTGGCAAGAATTCACAGAAGAAATAAAAAAAAAAAAAGATCTTAATGACCCAGATGATCAAGATTGTGTGATCAACTCACCTAGAGTCAGACATCATTGGGAAGTCAAGTGGGACTTAGGAAACATCACTATGAACAAAACTAGTAAAGGTGATAGAATTCCAGTTGAGGTATTTCCAATCCTAAAAGATAATCCTGTGAAAGTGCTGCACTCAACATGCCAGCAAATTTGGAAAACTCAGCAATGGCCACAGGACTGATTCCAAAAGGTAGGTTTTCATTCTAATCCTAAAGAAGGGCAATGCCAAAGATTGTTCAAACTACCACACAATTGTACTCATTTCATATGCAAGCAAAGTCACACTCAAAATTCTCCAAGCTAGGCTTCAACAGTACATGAACCGAGGACTTCCAGATGTTCAAGTTGGATTTAGAAAAGTGAGAAGAATCAGAGATCAAATTGCCAATATCTGTTGGTTTATAGAAAAAGCAAGGGGAATTCAGAAAAACATCTACTTTTGCTTCATTGACTATGATAAAGCCTTTGACTGTGTGATCACAACAAACTGTGGAAAATTCTTAAAGAGATGGGAATATCAGACCACCTTACCTGCCTGCTGAGAAACCTGTATGCACATCAGGAAGCAACAGCGAGAACCAGACATGGAACAATGGACTGGTTCCATATTGGGAAAGGAGTACTGAAGGCTGTATACTGTCACCCTGCTTATTTAACTTATATGCAGAGTACATCATGTGAAATGCTGGGCTGGATGAAGCACAAGCTGGAATCGAGATTTCCAGGAGAAATATCAATAACCTCAGATATGCAGATGACACCACCCTTATGGCAGAAAGCAAAGAAGAACTAAAGTGCCTCTTGTTGAAGGTGAAAGAGGAGAATGGAAAAGCTGGCTTAAAACTCAACTTAAAAAAAACAACTAAGATTATGGTATCCAGTCCCATCACTTCATGGCAAATAGACAGCATCTGTGGCAACTAATGTGAAGTCAAGCTTTTTGAGAAAAGTGAAGAAAATATGATTTTATAGAGAAAAGATAAATACAGTAAGTCCCCTACATATGAACCTTTCAGTTGGGAACTTTCAAAGATGCAAACATGAGTTTGCATGTGTAATCACGTAAGTTAGTTCACATGTCTGGCATATATTGTCATGTGCATAGATCGTCTACAAAATTTTTTGTGCATTTTACTGTACAATGTGTTTATTTCATGCCCAGGATGTCCTGAAGCAAGTACAAAAGCAGCAGTGATGTAGCTGGTAATGCTAAGAGGTACCAGCTGTTGTACTGTGCTGCTGTATATGCTAAATTTGTTGGATTTAATGATTTCAGAGGGGAACTTAGTCACCAAAGACTTGATTATTTTTTCCTCTCTCTAGGGAAAAAAAAAAGGTGAGAATAACAATTTTTTTTCAATTACAGTAAGTCCCCTACATATGAATATTTAGGAAATTTACAATTGCTAAGTGGACAAAGAGTGCCCTGGAACTGATTGTAAATTAATCTACTCCGTCTAACTTTCAGAATATTCTCCCTGACTTCTAACTAGCCTGGGAGTTCTGAAGAATAGACTAGTTATTAAGGTATTTTCTAAGTAGCAGTTTAACTTATTCTTTTTTAATAATTTTATTTATGTATTTAGGCTGTGCTGGGTCTTCAAGGGTATGAAGGCTTTTCTCTAGTTGCAGGGATCAGGGGTTACTCTCTAATTGCAGTGTGTGAGCTTCTCTTGTTGTGGAGCACAGGCTTTAGTATGTGCAGGTTTAAGCAGTTGCAGCTCATGGGCTCAGTTGGGTTTCCTAGGTAGTGCAGTGGTAAGGAATCTTCCTGTCAATGCAGGAGAGACCCAGGTTTAATATTTGGATCAGGAAGATACCCTAGGAAAGGAAATGGCAATCAACTCCAGTATCTAGCCTGGCGGGCCTCAGTCCATAGGGTGGCAGAATCGGACACAGCTGAACATGCACACATATGGGCTCAGTAATTGCAGCTCCTGTACACTAGAGCACAGGCTCAATAGTTGTGGTATATGGGTCTGGTTGCTCTGTGGAGCGTGGGAACCTCCCAGACCAGGGATCAAACCATGCCACCTGCCTGGCAGGTGGATTCTTTACCACTGAGCCACCAGGGAAGATTCTAGTAGATTAACTCAAGATGGTGTAGTCCCCTTTCTTCCTACTCCTTGCTAAGTACAACTATAAACCTTGAAAATAACATGAGACACAATCAAAGAAGAGTTATCAAAGGTTCTAAGAAGATGAACTTGTTTAGAACACCAGGACTTGAGGAACTATATAGCGGCCACTGAGCAGAAGAGAATGACCCAGATCCGTTATTTCTTGAACTTCAACCTAACAACAGAAGGAAGGTCAGGTAGGCTTATTCTCCCCTAGGGTGGAATAGGACTCTGACAATATCAGGGAAGCCCAACAGCACTGAGAATGGGTCAGGATCTCTGCCAATAATAAGCAACTATTGGAAATGCCCTCTTATTGGTTGTATCAGCAAATGCTCACTCATTAGACTTTTTTCCTCTATTGGATACTTGGATTTAACTCATATGTGAATAATCTTCCCATAAAGTAACACTGAAATGAAACTGAGAATGCATTTTCAAAAAGAGTTGACTTTTTACCTCTGCTTTGAGAAAGAATCACTACCTGCTAAAAACTACTACAGTCTCCTTCATGCAGTTTGTCTTAATATAAATATCTTAGTTTCAGCTTTCCCGGTTTCAAATATGAGTCTCAGGATCATATACCAAAATGGTCACTGTCAGATTTTGTAAGTATTTACTTACAAAGTTGAATTCCAGTTTATCTCTTTTTATCATAAAATATCAATTATTTAAAGGATATCAATGCATTAATCATCATATTTTATCTATGTGGGCACAAAAGTAATTACCTTTTCGGATTCTGAATTTTAAATCATTATAACTAGGCTCAAACACATCTTTATTAATCAAAATAGG
>SJYV01007232.1:0-22822 GCA_006410875.1 Neotragus pygmaeus
TCTA
Source organism: Neotragus pygmaeus (assembly GCA_006410875.1). Lineage (NCBI taxonomy): Eukaryota > Metazoa > Chordata > Mammalia > Artiodactyla > Bovidae > Neotragus > Neotragus pygmaeus. The sequence goes on from SJYV01007232.1 coordinate 5, forward strand.
CGTGTTCGCTGAATCCCATCGAGGATGAAGCTGTCATAGCGTCTCTCCTGGAAAAGAGTGAAGGTGCTTTGGAGCTCGCCGACGTGTCCTTGGAGTTGCCAGGACTGAAGTGGGTGCCCGGGCTCTCGCAGTGGAAGGTGATGACGAAAGATGGGCAGTGGTTCGCATCCTGGGACAATGTCCCCCACAACAGATACACCCAGATCCGGCCGACCATGTTCCCCGCAAAAGACCCCGAGAAGCTGCAGGCCATGCACCTGGAGCGGTGTCTTAGAATATTACCACATCATCAGAACACTGGAGGGTTCTTTGTGGCAGTGTTGGTGAAGAAGTCTTCAATGCCGTGGAATAAACGTCCCTCAAAGCTGCAGGGTGAGCCGGCGGAGCTGCGGGCCCCCGTCCCCCCGAGCCCTGCGGAGCCCACGGCGGGCTGCGCCTCCAACCCCTCAGAGCTGGAGAGCAAGCTGGCACCTGGAATCAGCGACACAGGAGCAGTGGGGAGAGCGGAGAACGTGGACGACAGTGGGAGTAGAAGGGGCGGTGTGTGTGGCCCTCCTCCATCCAAGGAAATGAAGCTGTTTGGTTTTAAGGAAGATCCCTTTGTGTTCATTCCCAAAGACGACCCGCTGTTTCCACCTATCCAGAAGTTTTATGCTTTGGATCCCTCGTTCCCAAAGACGAATCTGTTAACTCGTACCACGGAAGGAAAGAAGAGGCAGCTCTACATGGTGTCCAAGGAGCTGAGAAATGTGCTGCTGAACAACAGCGAGAGGATGAAGGTCATTAACACTGGGATTAAAGTCTGGTGTCGAAATAACAGCGGTCAAGAGTTCGACTGTGCCTTCCGGCTGGCGCAGGAGGGAATATATAGGTTGTATCCGTTTATTAACTCAATCATCACCATCACCGTATCGATAGAAGACGTCCAAGTTCTGTTAACCCAGGAAAACCCATTCTTTAGGAAGCTCAGCAGCGAGGCCTACAGCCAGGTCAAAGACATGGCCAAGGGCAGCGTCGTCCTGAAGTACGAGCCGGACCCCACGAAGCCGAACGCGCCGCAGTGCCCCATCGTGCCGTGCGGCTGGCGCGGCAAGGCCTCGGTGCGGACTTTCGTGCCCGGGAACGAGCGGCTGCACTACTTGCGCATGATGGGGCTGGAGGTGCCGGTGGGAAAGAAGCGAGAGGGCGCCGCTGTGGCGCCTGGGCCCAGTGCGGCCAGCCCCGCGGAGCTGGAAGAAGGGGCCGGTGCTGAGCAAGAGGCCGGCCCGGACGCCTCCTCAGGCGGGCACCCGGCGGAGGCTGGCCTGCCCCGGTGAGCCGCGGGGGCCCCGATGACCAGATCTAGGACGTTCCTGTGAAGACGGAGCTGACAGGAGGCCTGGTCTCGGAATGATCCCAGGATTCCCTTCTCGTGGAGCTGACGGAAAATATCTTTTTAGCTTCTTAGTAAGTGCTCACTTTGTTTCTTGAGCAAAGTTGATCCGCTGTGCCTGTTGCCGGAAACAGACTTGGATCATTAGAAGTCTTACTCTTCCAGAAATGTAAGTGCCCTGGCAGGAAGTTTCAGGTCCGGTTTGTTATGCCTGTATTGGTCTTACGGCCCAGAACCTCTTTTTAACTGTTATTTATAGAGAGAATCTGTCACTACTTAGAGATCATTGGAAGACTGTACTGTCAGCTTTAATAATTGTATTGAGTTGCACATGAGTGTGACGTTAGTATGCGGTGGGGTTAACATCTGAGGTGTCAGATGACTTTCTGTGCCTTTGTAATAAAGGGTAAAACAAACTATCTCACAGTAAGAGCTCATTGTGAGTGGTGATACTAGTTATGAGGGTTTCGTGTGCTTTTATTGGAATGCTCTGCAATTAAATAAGTTTTAAATGGGGTTTGGGATCCTTGGAAAGTTTAAATAAAGAATTATTAATGAAAACNAGACTGTACTGTCAGCTTTAATAATTGTATTGAGTTGCACATGAGTGTGACGTTAGTATGCGGTGGGGTTAACATCTGAGGTGTCAGATGACTTTCTGTGCCTTTGTAATAAAGGGTAAAACAAACTATCTCACAGTAAGAGCTCATTGTGAGTGGTGATACTAGTTATGAGGGTTTCGTGTGCTTTTATTGGAATGCTCTGCAATTAAATAAGTTTTAAATGGGGTTTGGGATCCTTGGAAAGTTTAAATAAAGAATTATTAATGAAAAAAAAAACAAACCAGCTTGAACATCAGGAAGTTCATGGTTCATGTATTGCTGAAGCCTGGCTTGGGGAATTTTGAGCATTACTTTACTAGCATGTGAGATGAGTGCAACTGTGCGGTAGTTTGAGCATTCTTTGGCATTGCCTTTGTTTGGGATTGGAATGAAAACTGACCTTTTCCAGTCCTATGGCCACTGCTGAGTTTTCAAATTTGCTGGCATATTGAGTGCAGCACTTTCACAGCATTATCTTCCAGGATTTGCAACAGCTCAACTGGAATTCTATCACCTCCACTAGATTTGTTTGTAGTGATGCTGTCTAAGGCCCACTTGGGTTCACATTCCAGGATGTCTGGCTCTAGATGAGTGATCACACCATCGTGATTATCCGGGTCGTGAAGATCTTTTTTGTATAGTTCTGTGTATTCTTGCCATCTCTTCTTAGTATCTTCTGCTCTGTTAGGTCCATACCATTTCTGTAGTAACCCAGTGAACATGGCTGTGTTTTCTTCCTTCATGGTTTTAAAGCACTGTTTCTGTTATTATATAGTTGAAAGCTAGTATATTTGGAAGATTACTATTTTAACTTTCTTTGGAAATAATGTTTAACACTTAATGTATCATCAGTTTGATTTTATAGAAATGTCCATATAATAGACACATCTTTTGAGAAATCATAAAAAATTTGCCATTATGAATTCAGTACCAGAAATTTTTTTTCAGAAATTTGTTTTTTCTTAATCAGACATTGAGAATTGTATAATAAGGTACTGGTGACCCTTGAACAACATGGATTCGAGCTGCAGGGGCCCATATATATATGAATTATTTTCAATAATAACTATAATACACACTCTCTGAGGATAAGGAACCATGGATACCAAGGGCTGACTGTAAGTTGTCTACACTTGAATTTTCTACTGCATGGAGTGTTGGTGTCCCTAATCCCCGAGTTATTCAAGGGTCACCTGCTCTTAATCTTTTTTCTTTAGCTGAAGGTAAATTCATTAAATTTTAACGCTAAATACCCTTTATTTCACTTTTTAGAGAATATAGGTATTTTTAACTAATTAAATTTAGGCTGTGCTGGCTCTCATTGCTGCCCACGAACTTTCTCTGGCTGTGGCAGGTGGAGGCTCCTCGCTAGTTGTGGCACACGGGCTTGGTAGTTGTGGCTCATGGGCTTCGTTGCCCTGTGGTGTGTCATGAAGGATCTTAGTTTGCAGACCAGGGATCCAACCCATGTCCCCTGCATTGATAGGCAGATTCTAAGAGGCACGTAACCCAGGGAAAATGACCGAGTTGAATCTTCAGTAGTACCTGGCAAATAATATTATGCACTAAAAGTTTAAATCAGTGAAGTTACCTAGCAAGAGTTAGATGTGATCTTACTGATCTTTGGCATATATAGTTTAGCACAGACTACTCACAAGGCCATGGTAACTTGATTTTTAAATTCAACTTGTTACATTTTTTCCACAGGACCTTGCTTTCATAGTGTATCTAATTCTTGAATGAAAGAACAAAGGAAAATACATGCAGTAAATATAACAGACTATTATATACATATATCATTTTATAAAGTACTTATATGTTGAAACTCAGACTTACCCCAGAAATGGGAACATAAAATATACATGTCCTGAAAGAAAGTTTGTGAACAGACATGGGAAAATGTTCTGGATACCCAGGTATTAGTTCAGTTCAGTCACTCCGTGACCAACTCTTTGCGACCCCATGAATTGCCGCATGCCAGGCCTCCCTGTCCATCACCAACTCCCGGAGTTCACTCAGACTAACGTCAATCAAGTCGGTGATGCCATCCAGCCTCTCACCTTCTGTCGTCCTCTTCTCCTCCTGCCCCCAGTCCCTCCCAGCATCAGGGTCTTTTCCAATGAGTCACCTCTTCGCATGAGGTGGCCAAAATATTGGAGTTTCATCCTTCAGCATCAGTTCTTCCAATGAACACCCAGGACTGATCTCCTTTAGGATGGACTGGTTGGATATCCTTGTAGTCCAAGGTATTCTCAAGAGTCTTCTCCAGCACCACAGTTCAAAACCATCAATTATTTGGCGCTCAGCTTTCTTCACAGTCAAACTCTCACATCCATACATGACCACTTGAAAAACCATATCCTTGACTAGATGGACCTTTGTTGGCAAAATAACATCTCTGCTTTTGAATATGCTATCTAGGTTGGTCATAACTTTCTTTCCAAGAAGTAAGGGAAGGAATTTTTAAATTTCATGGCTGCAGTCACCATCTGCAGTGATTTTGGAGCCCCCCAAAATAAAGTCTGACACTGTTTCCACTGTTTGCCCATCTATTTCCTATGAAGTGATGGGACCAGATGCCATGATACCCAGGTATAGAGGTAATATAATTACAGTTAATTCCAGTGCTAGAAGGAATACCGTAGAAGCATTCTTTTGAAGGAATTTATAATTCTTTTGAATTATAAAGATTCAAAAGAATCTTTTGAAAGATTTTATGACTCCTTTGGAAATCAATTAAAGATGTCTCTTAAGCTGTCACACGTTTCTGGTTCTAAGGTAGGGATTAATTTTTATGTCATTTGTTTATTGAAGTACACTTCATGTACAATAAAATCCAACCTTTTTAGTATATAGTTCTCAAAGTTTTGATGAACATAAGCAGTAATTTAACCACTACTACAATATAGATGGAATGGAAAACTCCTGTATTGCCCCTTTGCATTCTCTCAGCGCCCACCCTCTGGCAATCACTGGTCTCTTATCTGTCCTTACAGTTTTTTAGGCATTAGTCTTATAGTGAAAATTCTAAAGCAGTGCAAATGTCCGTCAGCAAAGTGTTTATGTAAATTGATAGTATCTATGTAGTTCATGTAGACTATATGTACATGGAGCATGACAGAATGACTCAGATGTAGGTGAAAAGCAGGAAACAGTTGTATATTTTCTGATTACAACTTTATAAAAATATACTATTTAAAAAGACTTGGAGACATGACATAGTTGCTTTAAAATTATGCTTTTTGGACTTCCCTGGTGGCACACTGGATAAGAATCTGCTTGCGAGTGCAGGGGACATGGGTTCAGTCCCTGGTCCAGGAAGGTTTCACAGGCAGAGCAGTTAACCCTGTGGACCACCGTTCTGAATCTGCTCCAGAGCCCGCGTGCTGCAGCTGCCCGAGTCCGCATACCCCAGAGCCGGTCCTCCGCAGTGAGAGAAGCAGCGGCAGGGGGAAGCCCGCACGCTGCAGCGAAGAGCGGCCCCTGTTTGTGGCAGCTAGAGAAAACCCATGCAAAGCAACGAAGACCCAGTGAAGCCAGAAAAGAATAAATAAAACTAGGCTTTTGTTTTGGATTTTGGTGGGATTTTTTTTTTTTTACCTGTTATCTAAACTTTTAAGTAATGAACTGGGCTATAAGTTGAAGATTTTTTAGGGCTTCTAGGGCACGAGCATGAAAGTATGGTGGTTATATACTTGTTAAAATAAAGACTATATCCACCTGCTAAGATTTTACTTTTTAAAGTTATTTTGTCCTTATTTGAAATCATGTTTTGTGATATCTAGTGTTAAAAATTTAAGAATCTACCTTAGCTTTGATACTGTGCTAACTGGTATCTGGAATGTAAAGGCAATACAGGCTCTGTGTACTTTAGGCCATTTAGGTCAGAAAACCTATTTGTGAGGCCAGAACATATTATATTACTTCTCTTGTGGCCCAGAAAATAAACAATCTGCTTTCAATATGGGAGACTTGGGTTCAATACCTGGGTCAGGAAGATCCCCTGGAGAAGGGAATGCCTACCCATTCCAGTATTCTTGCCTGGAGAATTCGATAGACAGAGGAGCCTGGCAGGCTATATTGTTGCAAAGTCAAACACAACTGAACAACTAAAACAACAACAACATATTATGTGGGCTTCTCCAGTGGCTCAGTGGTCAAGAAAACCGAATCCAATGCAGGATTGCATTGGATTGGGTTTGATCTTTGGATTGGGAAAGTCCTCTGGAGAGGGAAATGTCAACAACCCACAGCAGTATTCTTGGCCTGGAAGATCCCATGGACAGAGGAGCCTGGGAGGCTACAGTCCATGGTGATCACAAAGAGTTGAACACGACTTAGTGTCTAAACAACAGCAGCAGCATGTTATGTAATGTCTTACACGAGGTATTATATGAGTACTTACCAGGATGAGTGAAACATTCATTCACCAGACATTCTCAAAATGATAATATAGTATAACCAAGAAAGCCTCTTTGAACAGCTAAAATCTGTTGAAACATGGCAGAAAAGTTAAAAAAGTAAAGAAAGAGGAGTATATTGCAGGAAAATTAAGAGGCATGGAGGTGGAAGTAAGCAGGACTGTTTGTGGGACTTGAAGAGGTAACGTAGGATAGAGTGATGGGAAGGCTAAGCAGCTTCTCTGCCTTATATATAGCAGATATTGATAATGTCTTTTGGATCAGAGTAGGTGTTGGCAAACTGCCCCAGAGGTCAAATTCTGCCCACTCCTTGCTTTTGTATTGCCTGAGAGCTAAGGGGTTTTTGTATTTTTTTAGTGGTTGAAAAAAATGAATAATATTTTAGGACACAAAAGCTGTATTTTAGTGTCCATAAATAAAGTTTTGTTGGATAACAGCCATTCTGTTAATTTAACCAATTGCCTGTGGATACTTTTTGTTATATGGTAGAGTTGAGTGATTACAACAAAGAGTGTATGTCCTGCAAAACCTTGATACTGTGTAGTCCTTTATGGATCAAGTTTGTAGATCCTGGGCTAGATACACAGAGCAGCGTTCATATTGGAGGTGACGAGAAGTGAAGCTGGAGAAGTAGGGTAGGGAAATACTTCTCTTTTCAAAAATCTATTTCCTGTAGTGTTTCTTTTTATGTGTGTTTCCAGTACCAAGATTAAGCTTTACTTCACATAACATGCCTTCTGAAACTGTAGCTTTCTGCTTTGTTGCTTTCTCACCCTCTCACAGATAATGATTTGAGAATCAGTGCTGTAGAATTTTGAAATCTTGAAGATTTTTAGCTGTTTCCTTAGAGGAAGCATGAAAGCTTTTGAGTTGGAAAGTAATGTGATTGGTAGAAGTTTTGTTATAAGGTTTGTTTTTATTAGAAATAACTTATTCACAGGAGTATAGTATGACTAGCATTTAAAATACCACCTTAGACGTGTGCAGTACATTGAAGTGGCAAATGGGAGGCATGGATTTTTATTTTAATACTAATTCCTCTGGTTTCTATTTGTAGAACAAGTTTTCTTCTCTACTTTGCATAGTTACTAATATAAGATTACAAGAGGGCAATGGTTAATAAAATCACTGGTACCTTTTTTCTTCATTTATATCTGCTTTTTATTATTCACTTCTAGTTTCTCTAGGCTTACTTTACTTTTTTCCATATAACTTCTTGAGGTGGAAACTTAGTTGTTTTTTCAAACAGCCTTTCTTTTCTAATGTACATTTAAGCATACTTTTAGCCATATCCCATAAGATTTTTTATTTAATGTTTTTATTTGATCCAGCAAAAAATATTTTCTACTATCCTTTGGGATTCCTCCTTTGACCCATGTGCTTTTTAGAAGTATATTTTTAAATTTCAAGTATGTGGAGATTTTTCTAGGTTTTTTTTTTGTGTGTTTTTTTTTTTTTTTTTTTTTTTTTTTTTTGNCTCATTCTTTAGCTTCTGGCAATAATTCTTTTCCAGACTTGCCTTCCGTTGTTTCTTTCCTAACAGTTCCCTAAGGTACTTTCCTTGCCATGGGCCTTTACTTTTTTTTTTTTTTTTTTTTTTGCTGTGCTGGGTCTTTGTTGCTGCACACAGGCTTTCTCTAGTTGAGGCAAGTAGGGGCTACTCTAGTGCCCTGGGGGTACTCTAGGGCCGGGTTTCTCACTGCATCAGCTTCTTCTGTTGCGGCTCCCAGGCTCTAAAGGAAAGGCTCCGTAGCTGCGGTGCACAGGCTTAGTTGCCTTGTGGCATGTGGGATCTTCTGGACCAGGGGTTGAACCTGTGTCCCCCTGCATTGGCAGGTGGATTCTTAACCACTGGACCACTAGGGAAGTCCCATTTGTTTTTAATATAACTTGTATTGTGAACTTAGAACATATTCAGTGGTTTCAGTCCCTAGACATTTATGTGAGTCTCATTTTATGGCCTAGAATGTGTTCAATATTTATATGTGCTCCAAGTATCCTTTCCAAAAAGAAATGAAACTCTAGTGTTCGTTATGCGAAGTCAAGTGTGCCTTAGGAAGCATCATTATGAACAAAGCTAGTGGGNAGAATCTTGAGAGTCCCTTGGACTGCAAGGAGATCCAAGTCCATCCTAAAGGAAATTGGTCCTAAAAATACTTTGGCTATCTGATGCAAAGAACTGACTCATTTGTAAAGACCCTGATTTTGGGAAAGATTGAAGGCAGGAGGAGAAGGGGATGACAGATGGCATCACCAACTCAATGGACATGAGTTTGAGTAAACTCTAGGAGTTGGTGATGGACAGGGAGGCCTGGTGTGCTGCAGTTCATGGGGTCTTAACGAGTCAGACACGACTTGAGTGACTGAACTGAACTGATCGTGTTCATTTAATTTTCTGTACCATCACTGATTTTGGTCTTCTATACTGAGAAAGGTGTGTTGAAATGTATTATTAGTGGATTTATCTGATTTTCTTTGTAGTTCTGTTAATTTTTGCTTTATTTTGCTGTGTTTTTAGATGAAAACAAACTTAGAATTATATCTTTATGTTGTTTTGAATTTCATATTATAAAATGTTTCTTTATCTCTAAACATGCATTTTATTTTAAAGTCTACTTAATCTCATATTTTACTATCAGATAGCTGTCTTATGGTTAGTTTTTGCCTAAGATATATATATTTTTTTCATCAGCCTTTTCCTGTTCTCACATTTAAGGTATATCTCATGTCAGCAGCATGTAGTTGAGTTTTGTGTGTTTGTATTTTTAATCTGATAGGTTTTGTATTTTAATGGCACATTTAGTTTGTTGTATTTAATATAACTACTTACGTATTTGGGTTTTAATCTCCTTACTGATTTTTATTTTTCCAGCTATTTTGTAGTCTTTGTTTCTGTCATCATTTGGATTAGTTTTCATTAAAAAAATTTTTTTTTTCTGTATTGTAGGATATGTAGTAATTATCTGCATGTATACCCTCTTATTATTTTAGTGGTTCTTCTAGATAGTACTACTTTGACTTATTAAAGTCTAACATAAATTACTAATTTTACCTTTTTCTAAGCAATGTAGAAATCTTAGAATACTTTAACTCATTACCATCATTACTTGTATGCTATTACTATCAAGCATTTTTCTTCTATACACGTCTCAAACTCTGTTATAATGTTTAAAGTCAATATTTATTTAGATATCTCCCAAATAAGTTGGCATTTATTTTCCTTTACTGCTTTAAGGCTTCTTTTGTTTCTGATTAGAACTTTGCTATCAGTCTAATTGTTCTTTTGCCGGTCATTTCTACCTGTTCTTTTAAGATTTTTCTCTCTGTCCTTAGTATTCAGCAGTTTTGCTGTAGTGTGCCTTGGTGTAAGTTTCTTTTTTATCAGCCTTCTTGTTTGTAAAACTTTTTAAAATTGTGGCTTAATCATTGATCAGCTTCAGAAAATTCTCAGACTTTATCTCTGTAAATATTGCCTTGCCTTGGCCCTTTTTCTTCCTCTAGAATTCTGGTTTTAAGTGTATTAATCCTTCTGACATCGTTTCCTATGTCTGTTACAGTCTCCTGCTTTTTCATCCTTTCACTTTCATGCGTCTTTCTGTGTATTTTCATCTGACTTATTTTCTAGTTCACTGATTTTCTATTCAACTGTGTGTAGTCTGCTTTTAAACCGACCCATTGAGTTTTTCAGTTCTAGAATGTTCATTTTGTTCTTTTTTTAGTTTCCAGTTTTCTAATTCTCAAAACTTTAAATCCTTCTAAATATTCTAAGCATAACTGTTCTTCAGATTCTTGTGTTTGATAACTGTATTATCTAGGTCCTCTGTTGGGCTTTTCTCTTAGCTCTTATTTCTCTTGGTTTTTGTGTTGTGGCTCCTGATTGTCTCTTCTGTCCATTATGTTTGATTAGATACCAAACATTATAGATGAAGAATATGTATATAAATAATTTGAACCCTAGTGTGATAATTGCTTCATCTAAATAGTATTTGTATTTGCCTCTGGCTTTTGATTACACATGCCAGCAGTCCTGGATTACTTTAATTCCATATCAAGATGATTTTAATTTCCATTTCAGTCCTGTGATGATGGGTTTATTTGCGCTTCATCTTAACTCCTAGAGAACAGCCCCACAGAGCTGTACCCTGAAGTGTAGAGGGATTTCTTAATGGGCTCTGGACTTTAGTTTTCTCCTCTAATCCTACAAGATCAAAAGCTCTGCTCAGTTTTTCAGCTGCCTCTTCCACAGTCAGTGGAGGTCGTTGGGGGAAATTTCCCCAAATTCTGGACTTAACTAATTTTTTTTATTCTCCTGGATGTTGTCTCCATTTGAGTTCTTACCTAGTGTCATACAGATTTTTTAAAATGCACTTCTCAGCTTTTCTAGTTCTTAGTGAGAGGGGATCCTATTATCGCTGCTGTTACTAGATGTGAGTCTCTTAGTCCTTTAAAACAAAAACCATTTTTTTCAGCATATGGTGTATTCAAAATATATGTATTTGCTACATTTTTATTCTTGATTTTATTACTATGAATGGAGAAGAAAGCCATCTAAGCCTTCTCTTTATTACACTGTCTATTTCTTAGAAAAAAAGGAAGTATTATGGATCCTTAATTCAAGAGCGTTTTCAAAAATTTACTTAGTAGTAGTCATGTTTAATTGAAACTATTTTGAGCAAATAAACAGGAGTAGTCAGAAGTTCTGGGCTCTTGAGTGCTTGGTTACTATACACATTGCAGAAACCTTCTATCAGACACTGAAATGCTGAGTCAGAATAAATACACAGATGTCAACGTAATCCCTGTAGATACAGAAGACAAATAAGCAGGATACATTTGTGAAGAGATTAAAGTCCTATTATAACTTGTGCTTTTTTGAATTTTAGTTGTAGATTTGTAATGTGAAGGATTCAGATTTAAACCACTTTCTAGAACATATCCTGCACCTGGGGTTCCCATGGCCACCCCCACGTTTGGAGTTAACATGCAGTCATACTCATGGCTAAGATTTATTCCAGTGATGTAGTAAGGACATGAATCTGGATCATAAGAGGAAAGGTACAGGTGGGATCCAGGGGACTCTTGTGCAGGCTTGTTTATGCTCTGTCCTTCTTGTGAGAGGTCACTCAGAGCACAGTCTTCTCCTAGCAATGTAAATGTAAGCGTGTAATGTTCCTGCCCGGGGAATCCCATTTGATTAGCGGCTCAATGCCCGAGTTTTGATTGGGTGCTGGTTACATAGGCATCCTCTGCTGAGCCTCCCGGAAGGAAAGCAGATAGTCCGCATGAATTCACCCTTGTCATTTAGGGAAACTTAGATCTTAGAACTCTTTACCAAGCAGCATTCCAGATGCCAGCCAAGGACCATCCTTGCAAGCAGGTCTTTCTAAGAATAGCTGTCTCAGCCAGCTAGGTTAGCTCTTTTCCACACACATGCCTAAATGACTCACTGTTGAAGTTTTCTGTAAACACTATGTGAATACCAAAGGTTTGCATGATAATTTCTGTTTTGATCATAAGTAGAATGTTCATCATTAAACTTAGGTAGCTTAAATAACTTGAGTGGTTATTATGTCTTAGTATGTTCCATTCATACAGGGCTTCTTATTAGTGTGCCAGTGCCTGTTGTCAGTTTTAATCCATGTGTGGGAAGAAGTGGACAGTATTAGAACATTTAGTACATCTAAAAAGAATGTTTAAGAAAATTAAATTACAGTGGGAAGTAATGCATTATGAAAGGACACTTCAGATGTCTCCTTTTAAAGTTCATATTCAACCACCCACATGTTTTTTAGATTTCAGTGGATTTGTTTTTCTTAAGGAAGTTTTTTGAAGAAAGTACTTTGTTACCAATATTTTTTGACTGAAAGCTGAAGTTCGCTTGGCAATCTGGAAATACTGAAAAAATAACTTCTCACTCTTAGAATCAAATTGAAGAATCTTAGATACTTATAGACTAGATTTCTTGTTTATAAATGTGGAATCTGACTCAGAAAGTTATGTGACAGCAAAACTGCACAGCTGGTTAATTTCATCAGTTTTTAGTTGTACACTTGAAAACATTATCAAAAAATACCAAAAGGGCCATGGGCTAATTTTGAATTTCATTTAGTGACTTTGAATATCTTTTCATGCCTAATTTGGTCATTTCATTTATTCAGATAACTTAACCAATATTATTTTTCCCTTGCTCTGTGTCAGACATTAATTTTAGGTGCTGGGGATCTTTTTTTCTTATTTGGAATCAAATTAAAGTATGTCTCATTGAGGGTGGCTTGCAGCTGCCTACTTTTCTTTAGATTTTAAAGTACACTTATGTATTACATTGTATCCTGGTTCCTCAAAATATGTTATTTCTTTTTTCCTTCTCTAAGGTAATACTGCATTGCATGATTGTGCAGAGTCTGGAAGTTTGGACATTATGAAGATGCTTCTTATGTATTGTGCCAAGATGGAAAAGGATGGTTATGGAATGACTCCCCTTCTCTCTGCAAGTGTGACTGGTCACACAAACATTGTGGATTTTCTGACTCACCATGCACAGACCAGCAAGACAGAACGGATCAATGCGCTAGAACTCCTGGGAGCTACATTTGTAGACAAAAAAAGAGACCTCCTTGGGGCTTTGAAATACTGGAAAAAGGCAATGAACATGAGGTACAGTGATAGGACTAATATCATTAGCAAACCAGTACCGCAGACACTAATAATGGCTTATGATTACGCCAAGGAGGTAAACAGTGCAGAAGAGCTAGAAGGTCTTATTGCTGATCCTGATGAGATGAGAATGCAGGCACTGTTAATTAGAGAACGCATTCTCGGTCCTTCTCATCCTGACACCTCTTACTATATTAGATATAGAGGTGCTGTCTATGCAGACTCCGGAAATTTCAAACGATGCATCAACCTATGGAAGTATGCTTTGGATATGCAGCAGAACAATTTGGACCCTCTCAGCCCAATGACCGCCAGCAGCCTATTATCTTTTGCAGAACTGTTCTCTTTCATGCTGCAGGATAGGGCTAAAGGACTGCTGGGCACCACTGTTACCTTTGATGATCTTATGGGCATACTGTGCAAAAGTGTCCTTGAAATAGAGCGAGCTATCAAACAAACTCAGTGTCCAGCTGACCCATTACAGTTAAATAAGGCTCTTTCCATCATTTTGCACTTGATTTGCTTATTAGAAAAAGTTCCTTGTACTCTAGAGCAGGACCATTTCAAAAAGCAGACTATATACAGGTTTCTTAAGCTGCATCCAAGGGGAAAGAATAACTTCAGCCCTCTTCATCTGGCTGTGGACAAGAATACTACCTGTGTAGGGCGGTACCCTGTTTGTAAATTTCCATCTCTGCAAGTTACTGCAATACTGATAGAATGTGGTGCTGATGTGAACGTCAGAGACTCTGATGACAACAGTCCACTCCATATCGCTGCTCTGAACAACCATCCAGACATCATGAATCTCCTTATTAAATCAGGTGCACATTTTGATGCCACAAACTTGCACAAACAAACTGCTAGTGATTTGCTGGACGAGAAGGAAATAGCTAAGAATTTGATCCAGCCTATAAACCATACCACGTTGCAGTGTCTTGCTGCCCGTGTCATAGTGAATCATAGAATATACTATAAAGGGCACATCCCAGAAAAACTAGAGACCTTCGTTTCACTTCACAGATGATATTTTGACTGTTAAAGCACGAATTGGTAACAGTTGTTTCATAAATGAGCACTGTTGTGATAACACCAGCATTCATTTAGCTTGATTCCATCGTGTTCTCATTGGCTAAAGCATTGTAAGCATCAAATTTACAGGATTGGTTTCCCAGTATTTAATATAAATATACCATATAATATATTGTTTGTGAATTACTGAGAAATGAAATATCATATTCAATTTCTAAAATTGTCTGCCAAAGGCTTATCCATTCTGGTTTTGTTTGCATTGGGTGTTTGGGACAGAGTTAACTAACCATTTTTCAGTGGTGTCTTTATACTTTTCTGATTTGTGAATTTTATACAATTGAAGGTCTTTTTTTTCTGCTTCTTCCCTCTTTTCTCCAAACTTCTCTCCTGTTTCCACTTTGTTTTTAACTTAACCATTTCTACTTAGCAGTTTTTCTCCCCTCATGGGCCCATGTTAAGTTGTACAAACTTTATGGACTTGTTACCATTTGCAGTTTACCATAAGTGCTTTATCTTCTCTATGCACGGGCTTCAACTTGACTGTTGTATGTTAGCATATTTCTATGCAGCAGTTGGTCAGCTTCAACTCTGAAACACTGTTAAGTATGTTACAAAGTCCATTTTATGAAAGTATTCTTGTAGCATGACAGTTCGTAGAGCTACAGGTTAGCTATCAGAGCTTGAGCTTTTTTTTTTTCTTTACATCTGAGATTTCTTTTTCTAATCCACTGAAATTATTGTGTGCTAAATTTGGGAAGCAAATCTATTCTAACTCATTAACCCAGTTGAGATTTAGGTCTGTCATCTTAATATATCATGCAGTAAAAGGAAGACTCTTCACAAAGTAACCCACCTTTCATGCTACGCCAGCATTGTCCTGCTTGTGCCGATGAAGTGATTAAATGTAGAGAATTTGCTTAAATTTAACCTCAGAGTTTATCACACAGCTTAATGGGTCACATTGAAATATTCAATAATTGAACTGCAAATCACTTTTAGTTACTAAAAGAGCTGAAGCATGTCAGTGGCATGATGCTTGCCAAGCCAGACCTAGGCATCTAGGATAATTAAGGTATTTTAGTATGCAATTTACTGCCATAGTATCAAAGGTCAGTAACAGTGTTCTTTCTTCAAGCTTAAGTATACCTTTGAAGATAACTTGCATGGATTACTTTGGTCTCAATTATTTGTCACCATAATTAAACACAAAAGATTGCAGTGCTTCCTGTTCCTTTACTGAAAATTAACTTTTTTCTCTTTTTTTTTCCTTCCTTTCTTCCCCTTGCTTCCTCCCTTCTTTCTTTTCTTTTCTTTTTTTTTTGGTTTTGTTGTTGTTGTTTTGTTTTTTAACAGCTTTGCTAATGCCACAGAAAGGGCTCTTTTAAACTTAAGAAAAAATAAGTGAAAAGTACTAAAACAGTTCAGGTAATTATCATTCAGCACTTTATTGTTACTCAGAATAAAATTTATGATGGCGTATTTGCCTTGCCAATGTCTTAATAAAGTTGTTCTGAATAAAAAGCTCCTTATTGGTTTCAGAAAAACTCAGTTTACCTGTGAGTTTAATGAGCTGGATCACTTGGATTTTTGTGTTGACATTTTATTCTGAGGGTGGATGTAGTGGTATTAAGAGTTGTCATTGCAAACAGTCATGTTAGGTTTATTTCATCTTTACTCAGTAAAAACCTTGTAATGAATTATAAATAAATAAAAAAGCTTTAGACTCACTTTCTGGTTAAAAAATTGAAGTTTAATTTTTTAAAAGATACCCTTACTCATTTTACTAGGTGGTACATTTAATTTTACCATTGAAAAAAGTGGTTTGGATATAAATGGTTAATCTCCAAACTTTTGATGAAGAGATTTGCACATCTTGTTTACTGTGGGCAATTTGATGAAATATTTGAACTGCCACCATATGTTATGACTAATTTGTGATTTAAAGAAATATTCCAGAAATATCAGACATCAAATTTTGAAATCATTTGCCTCTAACCCTGTGGTATAAGAATTATATATGCATAAACTACTTTTTTTAAAAAAATGAAAACTTTGTAAGTATAGTAAATTTGCATTAATCTCAATAATTTACAGATGAAAGGTGAGCAATTGGATTTTAAGTGACTTCATAAGTCCTTTTTTGGGGATGAGGTAGGAGGACTTTTCATGCTCTTATAGTAAGGCACATCTCACACTACTTTATAGGTGAATTTGAATTGTGCAACTTGAGTATAAAACAAGGATTTCTTTACATAGGCATTTTCCCACTGCTGACTATAGATAACTTAGAACTATTCTTCTGTCTTGATAACTGAAATGCATTATTTCAATTAGGATGCAGTTCTGTTTGCCATCTCCCCAAATGCTCTTAGGAGCTCTTGAAAAATCAGTTAGTTTAAAAGCTCAAAATTATCCATTTTATTTTAAAGAAAGTTGTTTCATAAGTGTGACCTCAGACACTGTTTACTTTGTCAATAAGTATTCTCAAAATTATGAGGCTGAATTTTTAAAAAACTTACATTTGTGTTATTTTTTAAACCAACAGATGAGTAATTTAATACTTAATGAGCTAATTGTACTCTCTACACTGTAGCATGGTAATGTTGATTGGCACTAATGTGTGTGATTATGTTTCCATAAAAGTTCTCAGTTAAGGCCTGATGAATTTTAGATGTTCCACTCCTGATTGTTTCTGTAAAAGAAAAGAAATGGTAATTTTACTCAGATGATACACCAATCTACTTTATAAAGACAAGTGGATTATAGATTTTACAAATAGTCCTTTTCTTCCCATTAATTGGACAGGGACATAAGCCTACATCAGCAAAAGGTAATTTGGTGCCCAGGATGATTTTGCAGTTAAGTGATTGCTCATTTGTAAAGTGATAACCTTAAGTTTTCAAGACCCCTAATCTAACTGTGACTTGGGAAAACTGTTTAGGTTATATTTGAAAGAGTAGCTTTTTAAAATCATACAAGCCCAGCAGAAACCCTAGGTTGAATTTTACAGGTATAATAATCCTTGTAATTTTCCCAGAATTGTGGGTGCTGGATGAAATAATAACCATATTCTTGTGCATTGTAACAGCAGTTTTACTGCTTGGATCTTTAACCTTTTTAGAGTTAGATACTAAGGAAAGTGAAACTAATTGGTTGTCATGGTTACCCCCCCATCACTAAACAACTAGTTCCCCTGCTCTTCTGTCAATTCCATTGTGTGTTTTTCCAAAAAGTACTGTGTTCTGGTGCCAGCCAATAAATTGTCACACAATGGAAAATGATATTCAGTGTAAGGTTTAATAAAATTAAATTTGCACCAAATATTAGTGTATTATTATTAACTCAATACTTGATTGATATTATCTTAGTGAACTCCTGTCTCAAAAACACCCACTGGTAATGTATAGTTAGAACTCATGAGATAGCATTTATTATTATACTTCTGTGTGAAAAACAAGGATGATTCATGTAGTTCATTCTAATTTTTTTTTCCAGTTGTAACCACAGAAACTAAAGATACAGTAAGATTTTTGTTGTGAGATGAATGGGAGAGGGACTGCTTTTACCTCTTGTTTTTTAGGTAAACTCGGTTTTTAAACTGAATTTAAGTATCAGAAGTATGTCATAAATATATTACTATGAAGTTAAGNAAACTAAAGATACAGTAAGATTTTTGTTGTGAGATGAATGGGAGAGGGACTGCTTTTACCTCTTGTTTTTTAGGTAAACTCGGTTTTTAAACTGAATTTAAGTATCAGAAGTATGTCATAAATATATTACTATGAAGTTAAGTTTTATGAACTTATTTGCATCACTTTTATACAAATCTTAAGTAGTCATTATCTTTTCCTTATGTGTAAGTTTCCTTATATAGAAGTTTTCATAGATCCAGAAAATGCATACTTTCTCAACTCCAGGCATAAATTATAATCTTCAGTTATATGGGCTTTCCTCTTGAAATTTTGAATGTTATATTTTTAATATATTATTGAAAATTTGAATTATTATCCATAACAGATATGGGTATATCTTTGTCATCATTTTGACAGGACTCTTCAGTGTTAGTATTCTTTACCCTTGGTCTTATGGTCGTTCTCAACAACAGCCAGAGATACTTAGGAAATCTTACCAAACTTACAAGGATAAGCATATTTTTAAGGATTTGAACCAAAAAAAGTTTCCCTCCATCTCTGCACTTTGTCAGAAAATTCTTTGTTTAGTAATATTGGGATTGTGGAAGAACTGAAGTTCCTGGTTTCTGTGCACCGTGTTATGTTACATTCTATAAGGCTCTGAATATTTTTTCCTAAAGTTAATTCAGTTTTTAAATAATTATCTCAATTTAGTTTCTTAATATGTCTGATTTTAAAAATAAAAATATGGTTCCATGCCTTTAAAAAATTGAAAATTTAAACTTTAAAAAGAAATACACTTCAGACATGTTTACATTAAAGGATTTAATTTAGTCCCACTAAAACAATTTGGGTGCTTATCAATCATTATATTTTGGTGTAAGTCAAGGAGTGGAGTGGTATAAAGTACTTGACATTGCCAAAAATATGAATAAAAGATAATTTTCCTGGTGGCTCAGATGGTGAAGAATCTGCCTGCAGTGCAGACCTGGGTCAGTCCTTGGGTCTGGAGGATCCCCTGGAGGATGGAATGGCTACTCACTCCAGTCTTCTTGCCTGGAGAAGCCTATGGATAGAGTAGCCTGGTGGCCTACAGTCCACAGGGTTGCGAAGAGTCAGACATGACTGAGGGACTTAAAAAGGCCCCAGTAAAACAATTAGAATGTATTTTGTTGTAAGTCAAGGAATGGAATGGTTTGAGATATTTGACATTGCCAAAAATATGAATAAAAGATGTTATGGTCTATCACTGAAAAGTTACTTAACAAAACTTCCCAGTAATGTCTTTTCTAAAGTGAGGTCTACTTGATTTACTTTAGACATTTGAGCCTTATTATTTTTTTCCTTTTCCAGAAGATTTTGTTAATAACAGTCTCCTTTTTTGTTTACATAATAGCCATATTAATTGATCCTAGGATTGATACTTCTAAAATACTTTCATCCATATAGAATGGGTTTGTAGATTATAAAGGTTTATAAGGATACTTGTGATAATACTTGGTTCTAAAAATTAGAAGGTACCTGTTTGTTTTATACATTTCTTTTAAAAAACAAAATATTTAACATGTTCATTACAAGGACTCAGCTGAAGACAACTGAAAAACTAAAATGACACAGCTTAACAGAAATCAAAGAAAGGACAGACCATCTAAGGAATAACCAAGGCAACACAGTGAAAGAGGCTGGACAGCTGGAACCCGGGTTCTTAGGTGGAGGAAGACCTGCTCTAACCGCAGTTTCTCAGCAGGTGCTTAAAGGTTGTGGGTATTTCCAGAATTTAGCAGCGTGTGTGTTCCGAGGCCTGTCGATGTTGGGTGCTACCAGGCTCTACGTGGAGAGCAGGTGGTCCTGACGTCACGCAGGCGGACCCACTCGCCCTCCAATCGGTCCAGGCCGACGGGAGCCTGGCGTCCACGTGGTGCCGGTGCTGGGCTGAGGAGCTTCACTGCGCACGCGCTGCGATGGAAGCTGCCCGGGAACCCCAGGGACAGACCTAGGGTCTTCACGGACCGTTCCCGCTGCCCTGTGGATGGTCCCCCACCCATTTGGAAAGCTCTGATGCAGGGTAGGCAAGAATTTCTTTGTCTCCAGACTTCCTGGGGGTCACCAGCTCCTGCTGGAGTGTCTTGTCCACGGACCGTCAGCGCCTCCGCTGGGGGACGTCCCATTCGTTTAAAGGAGTGGCTGCGGGGTCTTGGATCCACCTTGATTCTTTAATAGCAAAAGTAATACCAGTTCAGTATTCAGTCAATAATACTGAATTCCTGCAGTAACAGACATTGTCAAACGATTGTTTTACTCACTGGAAGATTTTCAAAGATGATCAAAAAGAAACCAATTATCCCATACCTCCCAGGTATACACAGTTAATGCTTAAGTATTTTTTTATTTTTCTGTTTCCAATCTTAAGTTCTTTCAAGACAAATTCTGAAATTAATGCATTGTAACTAAAACTTGGACAATTCTGAAAATAGAGTTAGGTCACAGTGAATTTAGATGAGTGTGACCTGTTTATACTGGAGTGTTAAGGGAAAGGTAGGCGTAGTCTTCATGCCCTTTCAGGGTAATCTTCACAAAAAAATCAATAGCAAAATGAGTCCACCTTCTTTGTCAGTCGGTAACAATTCATTCCTGTTTATCTCTGAAATAGCTGACGTTAGGACAGTTTCTAGTCACCTAGATATAACTTTTTAAGGAAAATATGGAAACTTTAGTTACATAAACAGCTTANAAAATGAGTCCACCTTCTTTGTCAGTCGGTAACAATTCATTCCTGTTTATCTCTGAAATAGCTGACGTTAGGACAGTTTCTAGTCACCTAGATATAACTTTTTAAGGAAAATATGGAAACTTTAGTTACATAAACAGCTTATAAAATACATTTAATTCTTTCTGATTTTTTACAGATGAATTACACTAGTAAGAGTTGTAGAATATTTTTATTTTTATGAATACACCAAAACTGTTGGAGTAATTTTAGATTTACAGAAAAGTTGCAAAGATAGTACAGAGAGTTCCTATATACCCTTCATCTAGCTTTGCCTAATGTTAACACATTAGATACATGGTACCTTTTTATCAAAATTTTGTTTGTGAAAGCCAAGAAATTAATATTGGTATTGTGGTATACTAAATTAATGTTATACCAAACTATAGACTTTACTTGGAATGCACACTTTTCCACTAATGTCCTTTTTGTGTTCCTGGATGAAATTTAAGCCACCACAGTTGGATTTAGTCATTGTTTCCTTAGCCTGTTAACAGTTTAGACCTTGAAGTTTTGAGGACTGCTGGTCAAATATTTTGTAGAATGTCCCTCGAATTGGATCTGTCTGATGTTTTCTCATGATGCTAGTGGGGTTGTGATTTTCTGGGGAGGAATACGACCAGAGATGAGGTGCCCTTATCCTCATATCACATCAGGAGTGCGTGGTACTGACAGGACAACACTGATGATACTAACCCTGATCACTTGGTTAAGGTAGTATCTGGTGGGCTCCTTTCTTTATCTGATAGTTATATTTTTCTATTCCATAGGCTATTCTTTAAAAGTGAGTTGCTAAATCCATCCCTTGTTTGAGGAGGAGAGGAATTAAACTCCTCTTTCTTGACAGAGGTGTCTACGTATATTATTTCTAATTCTAATGGAAAGGAAGTTTGTCTCTTTTCCCTCATTCAGTCATTTTTCAGTTATAGGCTCATGGGTATATATTTTGTGTGTTATAATTAAATGCTGTGATTGTTTTGTTGCTCAGATTGTTTCAGCTTTGGCCATTCGGAGCCATGCCATTTTGACACGACCCCCGTTTTCCTCCTTAGCCTTCCTTCCTTTGTGTAAGCATACCCCAGACTCCTCGTATATTTTCTGCCCCAGCCATAGAATCATCCATTTTTCTAGAGCCCTGTTGTCTTAATTGGAGAATGGTATTTACAATCCAAGATTTCATTGCTGGGTGTGCTTGTTGAATGTGTATAACACATGTAAACACGCATATCTAATTATTTCTGTAAATGTATGTGTTTAAAATAAACCTGAGTTCAGACTGACATCTCCTACACCCGGTCTGACAGCACAGAATTTGTTACAGCTCCCTCCCTTTGCTTTGAACTTCTTTCTCTGTCAGTGAGAAACCTAATTCCCATTATCTATACTTTGTTTATTTATTTTTTCAGCTCCAGTATGCACATGAAATACTTTAAAAATGGCTAACCCACTATCCTTGTGAGAAATTTGCCTTTTAGAGTACAGTGCTCATGTACATTTGTTTTCTGCTTTTGTTAGCTTTATGGTATTTAGTCAAAACTCTATATTCCAAGATACCTTAAGGCAGCACCTTTTATCCCCACAACTTTTTTAATGCCTATGTAGTAACAGACATCAAAGAGAGTAACTTTAATATTCTAACTAGAAGTTCAGTTCAGTTGCTCAGTCGTGTCTGACTCTCTGCAACCCCATGAATCCCAGCACATCAGGCCTCCCTGTCCATCACCATCTCCCAGAGTTCACTCAGACTCATGTCCATCAAGTCAGTGATGTCATCCAGCCATCTCATCCTCGGTCGTCCCCTTCTCCTCCTGCCCCCAATCCCACCCTGCATCAGAGTCCTTTCCAATGAGTCAACTCTTCACATGAGGTGGCCAAAGTACTGGAGTTTCAGCTTTAGCATCATTCCTTCCAGAGAACACCCAGGACTGATCTCCAGAATGGACTGGTTGGATCGCCTTGCAGTCCAAGGGACTCTCAAGAGTCTTCTCCAACACCACAGTTCAAAAGCATCAATTCTTCGGCGCTCAGCCTTCACAGTCCAACTCTCACACCCATACATGACTACTGGAAAAACCATAGCCTTGACTAGACGGACCTTTGTTGACAAAATAATGTCTCTGCTTTTGAATATGCTATCTAGGTTGGTCATAACTTTTCTTCCAAGGAGTAAGCGTCTTTTAATTTCATGGCTGCAGTCACCATCTGCAGTGATTTGGGAGCCCCAAAAGATAAAATCTGACACCGTTTCCACTGTTTCCCCATCTATTTCCCATGAACTGATGGGACCAGATGCCATGATCTTCATTTTCTGAATGTTGAGCTTTAAGCCAACTTTTTC
>SJYV01007233.1:0-12345 GCA_006410875.1 Neotragus pygmaeus
TATTTTCTTGGGCTCCAAAATCAGTGCAGATGGTGACTGCAGTCATGAAATTAATAGACGTTTGTTCCTTGGAAGAAAAGTTATGACCAACCTTGACAGCATATTAAAAAGAAGAGACATTACTTCGCTGACAAAGGGCCATCTAGTCAAAGCTTTGGTTTTTCCAGTAGCCACATATGGATGGGAGAGTTGGGCTATAAAGAAAGCTCAGCACTGAAGAATCGATGCTTTTGAATTTTGGTGTTGGAGAAGACTCTTGAAAGTCCTTTGGACTGCAAGGAGATCCAACCAGTCAATCCTAAAGGAAAACAGTCCTGAATATTCATTGAAAGGACTGATGCTGAAACTGAAACTCCAATATTTTGGCCACCTGCTGCAAAGAACTGACTCATTGGAAAAGACCCTGATGCTGGGAAAGATTGAAGGCAGGAGAAGAAGGGGACGACAGAGGATGAGATGGTTGGATGACATCACCGACTTGATGGATGTGAATTTGAGCACGCTCCAGGAGTTGGTGATAGACAGGGAAGCCTGGCGTGCTACAGTCCATGGGGTCAAAAAAGAGTGGGACACAATTGAACAACTGAACTGATCAGGTGATAGATTCTCCCAAAAACATAGTATCAGAGGTTCCTTGAAAAACTAAAAATATAACTACCATATGATCATGCAATCACACCTCTTGGAATATATCTTTGACAAGATAATGTGCACTCTAATTTCCATAGCAGCACTGTTTACAGTAGCCAAGACATGAAACCAACCTAAATGTCCATCATGGCTGGGTAATGAAGATATGGTACGTACACATAACAGAATACTACTCAGTCAAAAAAGAGTGAAGTAATGCCATTTGCAGCACATGAATGGACCTGGAGACGATCATACTAGATGAAATAAGTCAGACAGACAAAGGCAAATATCATATGATGTCACTTATACGTGGAATCTAAAAAAAAAAATGATACAAATGAACTTATTTTCAAAATGAAAACAGTCATAGACTTGGAAAACAAGTTTATGATTACCAAAGGGGAAAGGTTCAGGGGAGAGAGAAAGTGAGACTTTGAGATTAACATACAATAACTACTATATATAAAATAGATAAACAGGAAGGACCTACTGCATAGCACAAGGAACTCTACTCAATGTTCTATAATAACCAATATGGGAAAAGAATCTGAAAAGAATGGATGTATCTACATAAATGAGGCCCATTTCCTCCTTGAGATCAGTGATTCTCCTCCACATGGCCCTGAACAACCCCTTAGAAGGAGTTCCTGCAAGGAAACCCAGGGACCTTTATTCCACACTGTAATAATGTGTTTAACCATTGCCCCACCTAGACTGTGGGCTCCTGAGAAGCAGACATTCTCACTCTTCTCTGCATCCCCTTGGAAGAACACAAACAGTCGGTGGTCAGGCTTCTTCCCAAGTGGCGCTAGGGGTAAAGAATCTGCCTGCCACACCAGGAGACCTGGGGTTGATCCCTGGGCTGGGAAGATTCCCCTGGAGAAGGAAATAGCAACCTACTCTAGTATTCTTATGGCTCAGCTGGTAAAGAATCTGCCTGCAATACAGGAGACCTGGATTCAATCTCTGGATTGGGAAGATCCCCTGGAGAAGGGAAAGGCTACCCCACTCTAGTATTCTGGCCTAGAGAATTCCATGGACTATGTCCATGGGGTTGCAAAGAGTTGGACACGACTGAGTGATTTTCACTTTCCTTTCCTTTTCTAGTATTCTTGCCTGGAGAGAAGCCTGATGGGCCACAGACCTTGGGGTCCCAAAGAGTCGGACAGGACTGAGTGCACACACACGAAGAGATAATTGGTATCAAGATCAACACAGTATTTCATTAAGGTTTAAGTCTGAATAAAAAGGAACACTTGGAGGGGGCAAGGTAGGGGAACTTTATCTTCTTTAGCTTTCTTAGAAAACAAGGATATTCTCCTGCTCGAACTGGAGACAGAGCCACCTCCAAGGGAATACCTTTCACATCAAGGGTATCATAGATTTTTATACTTATTACAACAATTTTCCGGTAGATGGCAGTAAGCTGTCTTGGTCTACACAGTCAGTTTATTACGACATTTTTCAAACAGATGGAGATAAAAGTATCTTGAGAGAGAGACATTGCTTCCTAATTCCCATGGAGACTCCATATGTATACCTGCAGTGCTCAGGGCAGAAATTCAACATACCTATGTTCAAAACCTCACTCCTCTGATTGCTAGCTGTATGATCTTGGAAAAGTAATATAACTGCTTCAAGGTTCAAACTTCCTATCTATAAAAAGGCTTAATAGAAGTTCCTGTCTCATAGAGAGGGATCAAGGAGTTAATAAACAATACAAGTAAAACATTGAGCGTGACTAACTGGCACAAAATAAGACCTAAATGGCATTTTACATCTTCTTCATCAAATTATTATTACTGTTGTTGTTAAATTGTCTTAAAACCTGCTTCCTTTGTATTTTCCAACCCAAGAAGGCAAATCAGTCTCAAAATAAGTAGAGTATGCAGACCACGCCTAAAAATATAGCAATTATTTCAAACTGATAAGATATATTTTGTATTTTAAGCACTTCAAAGTGTGTTGTCTATTTCAAGTATTTGAATACAGGCATTTTAAAATAACTTCTGCATTTTGGTCTTTGGTGGAAAGTGATTAGTGATTTTTTTTTTTTTTTAATGCTGCCCAGTGATAAAGCGCATCTCACAAATAAAATGTAAGGAATTTATTTACTGAATTGTGTACTCGGTCACTCGTCATGTCCAGCTCTTTGCAGCCCCATGGACTGTAGCCCACCGGGTTCCTCTGTCCATGGACTTTTCCAGGCAAGAATTCTGGAGTGGCGTGCCGTTTCCTCCTCCAGGGGATTTTCCCGACCCAGGGATGGAACTGGCTTCCCTTACATCTCCTGCCTTGGCAGGCGGATTCTTTGCTACAGTCGCCACCTGGGGAGCCCATTTATTATATTAGAGTATATCATTTCATTTGTTGATTCTTTCCTTACAGATAGCTCTGGGATGCCGTCTGAGAAATTATGTTTTAGTGCCTTGGCATAAACAGCATCTTCCCTTGTTCTTTCTCTGGTATCTCCTTAACAACAAGCAACCTTTCCAAGTGCTGCTTCTGGAGTAATTGTTTTTTGTCAATGTTTTGTCAACTTGTCAATTGCTTGCACACAGTTTATGAACATTCAAATAGCACAGCTGTCTACAGTCTGACGGAGAGGCTCATCCCTTTGGGATGCCTTTGAACATGGCAGCCCTGTTTGAGTGAGTTCTGTTCATGTCCGGGATGATAGAGAGAGAGTCCATGGGAGATTTATTGCCACTGTTTTGGCAGATTCAGATTTTGACAGAATTTCTTTGAATACAGAACGCTGACCAGTGCAGAGGCATGAATGGATGGGGCCTGTGCTTCCATATTTCATTTCAAGCTCCAGGTGTTTCCTTAAGGACAGGTTGGTCAAATGCCTTTGGTTCCTCCTGCCAGCAAGGTACCCGTTCTCACCACCAACCTCACCATCAGCATTTCCCAGGAGCCGGTTTTTGTTTTATACTTTCTGATAAAGCTTCTCTCTTTCATAATCCTACATTTCAGATCCCCATAATGTTCTCTTGATAAACTACATCTTTTCCATTCACCTTCCATATCAGATACTCAGATCAATTAACCTTCCTGACACTGTTTTTTTTTCTTTCCCTTTTTCATTTTCACCATCACTCTGTTACCATTCTAAGTACCTTCCAAAAATCTAATTTCCTTCCAGTGGTTTGCCTGATATAAAGGCATAAGTACAAACACTTAATTTGAGGGAAAAAATATCTCACTAGTTTTGAAATAAAGCAACTTTCCATTCTGTGCATCAGCTGTGTTCCAGTTAGGCTGTGACCAAAGGGAAAGGGTGGACAATCGAAGGCCATGTAGAAAGTAGAGTATCTTTTAGGCAATGGACTAAACCCCAGTGATTCAGACCCACCAATTCAGAACCTAAGTGAGTTCACAGAGGTGGTCAAGAATTCCTTTTATAATAGTTATAAAAAAGGATCAGTTGGGTAGCTCCAGAGTATAATCAGGGCTTCCCAGTTTGCACAGGGGTAGAGAACATGCCTGCCAATGCAGGAGGCGCAGGAGACACAGGTTCAGTCCCTGGGCTGGGATGATCCACTGGAGTAGGAAAGGTCTAGAAAATTCCGTGGACAGAGGAGCCTGGTGGAGTCCATGGGGTCACAAAGAGTCGGACATGACAAACAACTGTGCATATGCACAAGTACCAGAGTAATCACCATGAGAACCCAACAGGGCGACTGTCAGAGAACCAGCTGCATTAAGAAGGGGACCCCATTCAGGCCGGAGCCAGGGCTCACACCTTCCAACCCTCTCTTAGCGATTCTGCAGATGGAAGGAGTATCTCTGAAGGCTCTTTCCATCCCTGAATTTTGTTATTCTGTGAAGTAACCAAGCATCTGAGGACTCTAGGAGCATCAAAACAGAATATGTAAAATCAATAGGTTAGAGACTTCCCTGGTGGTCCAATGGCTAAGACTCTGAGCTCCCAAGCACAGGGCCTGGATTCGATCCCTGGTCAGGGAACAAAATCCTACATGCCTGCTGCAACTAGAGACCCCGAGTGCCACAGCTAAGACTGAGAACAGACAAATAAATAAATAAATATTTTAAAAATCAACAGATTAATTACAAAATGCCTTCACCTTTTCATTACAGTGCATGTCCAAAGAATGGCTTCTAAATTACTATGACTTTCTCACGTCTTAATTTTTAAACAGTAAGTTATAATTTGGAAATCTTTCTGCCATTTCTATTTCCCTAATTCTCACCTTGATTTAGAGACCTGTAAATTCTGTGTTAGGTCATTCTTCCCAGATCTTTACTCCATTTATATAATGAAGTTATACAAACACATACTGTGCCATGTACACTGCAGAATCTTCCAAAAAAATAGGTAGAGCAAACTTCCCCCACACCGTGACTCTTGGGCCTAGCTGTGTGACTTGTTTTGATCAAAGGAATGTTGTTAGTTTGACATGGCCTCATGCACATCTGTCGTTGCCGTAAGAGAATAGAGTCTGGGTAGCCACTGGCCCCTGAATGAACTTGCCCTACAGACTGCAGTCAAGCCCTGCCTCTCCTGGCAGAGGCGGCAGAGTTACCACTGACATGTAGACCTAAGAGCAAGAAATAAATATTTGCTATTTTAAGCCACTGAGATCTGGGCTTCCTATGCAACGTTATCACAATGATCGCTAACCCTTCCCTGGACTATCAAGTGAAAACAGACTAAACTGACTTGTATCTCCCTGTTCGGGTTCTTCTCCAGTTCACACACTGGGGAGGTATTGTTTGTACAATAGACAATACTTCAGGCATTAAGAGAAGAAGGGGGAAATGGTGCAGCTGCTTTGGAAGAGTCTAACAGTTCCTCAAAAGGTTAAACATGATTCAACAACACCACTACTAGGTACCTACTCAAGAGACACAAAAGCATATGATGTCCACACATGAACTTGAACATGGGAACTCAGAGCAGCGTTATTCATAACAGCCCCAAAGAAAACAACCCAAATAGCTGTCAGTTGAGGAGTGGCCTGTCCACCCAGTGGAAAAAGATGTGGTCATAAAAAAGAATGAAGTGCTGATATGCACTGTAGCCTGGGTGAACCTTGAAGACAAGCTTAGGCAAAGAAAGAAGTCAGTTCCAAGGGCCACAGGCTGCGTGCCCCCATGAAAGAAATGTCCAGAATCCATCGGGACAGAGAGGAGGTTAGAGGTTGCCAGGGGCTGGGAGAAGGGAGAAAGCAATATGACTGTCAATGGGTATGGGGTGTTGGGGTGTGAAGAAATGTTCTAAAACTGATTGCCATTATGGTTGCACAGCTCAGTGGATATAGTAATAACCACTGAACTGTGTATTTTAAATAGGCAAAGTGGACAACGTGGCTAGGGCTTCCCTGGTGCTCAGGGGTAAAGAATTCGCCCGCCAATGCAGCAGATGCACAAATCTTGGGTTCGATCCCTGGGTCTGGAAAATCACCTGGAGAAGGAAATGGCAACCCACTGCAGTACCCTTGCCTGAGAAAACCCATGGACAGAAGAGCCTGGCTGGCTGGAGTCCATGGGGTCGCAGACGTGACTGCACGACTGACAAGTTATACGTGCTGTGCTCAGTCACTCGGTCGTGTCCGACTCTTTGTGACCCCATGGAATGCAGCAGGCCAGGCTTCCCTTCCATCACCAACTCCCAGAGCTTGCTCAAACTCATGTCTGTAGAGTCAATGATGCCATCCAACCATCTCATCTTCTGTCGTCCCCTTCTCCTCCTGCACTTAATCTTTCCTAGCATCAAGGTCTTTCCCAATGAGTCAGTTCTTTGCATTAGGTGGCCAAAGTATTGGAGCTTCAGCTTCAGCATCAGTCTTTCCAATGAATATTCAGGACTGATTTCCTTTAGGAAGGACTGCTTGGATATCCTCACTGTCCAAGGGACTCTCAAGAGTCTTATCCAACACCACAGTTCAAAAGCATCTATTCTTCAGCCCTTAGCTTTCTTTATGGTCCACCTCTCACATCCATACATGACTACTGGAAAAACCATAGCTTTGACTCGACGGACCTTTGTCGGCAAAGTAATGTCTCTGCTTTTTAATGTGCTGTCTAGGTCTACACCCTAAACCCATTTGTACTGTTTCATTTCTCACAGTTTAACTTCATTGTTGTTCACTCGTCTGTCTTCCTAAGAGGTAACTTCCTTGAGAGAAGTAATTGTTTCTCGTATCCTTAGCCCTTCGCATAGCATCACCGCACACAACAGACATTCAATATAGCTCCACAATTCAAGCAGCTGATCCTAACTGTGGACACACGGGGACCTTAAAAGGCAGAGGCCCTTGTTTTATGAATGGTGAAGTTTGGTCTCCAAGAGGACTAGGTAATTGCTGGAGGTCCCCAGCTAGTACGTGTGCCAATCAGGACTGAAGTTCAGAGCCCCAGCCTCAGATTCCAGCTCCTTTTCCTCCCTCATCAGCAGTGCAGACATTTCAACTAGACCTGATGAGAGACTTGAGAGTAGGTGAGAGTGCTTCCCAGCTATTTATACCCCAGGCTTTTCTGGGAGGAAAAGAGCGTCTCAGATGCACACGATGCATAACCCTAGGTGAGCAGGCGTGGTTCCTGCCCTGTCCCATCTGTCTCAGTTTTCCAGCTTGGCAAGGCTTCTTGCCAACTGGTACCCAGAAAAACTGTAGAACCCCTCATGTGGTCACCTTTCAGAGTGATTAATGTCCGCGGCTTCCTTTCATGTGTCTGCCCGGCAATGAGAAAGATACTCCAGTGTCTGGTAAACACCATGCAATGCCTTTCACCTTGACACTGGAGCTTATAAGCTGATTTGCAGACTCTTAGGAATAAAGTACAGAATCCACACAAGCCCAGCATTTTAATGCAAAGAGACTGTATCATATTTAATCACTCCTCTCAGTTTTCCTCCTTTTTTCCTTCCTTAAAACTTCTTTAGTTTTTTAACTGAGAACTCCTCCAAATCACTTTAGTTTTTCTGAACCCAGCCATGGCTGGAGCCATTTCATTTATATTTATAGCTAAATTCCAACTGCATATACTCCACACATGATTAATTCACAGATGAAGGGCTCTGAAGTTTGAATGTTCTCAGTAAGTACAAAGCAGGGCAGAGTTTAAAAATGGGAGCTGAAGCCAATAATTTGAATTTATTAAAAAAAATTCAGAAATCACAGACAGTCTCTGGTTTAAAAATTTATGATTCCTTAGAAAACTACTTTTTTATGTAGAAAAGGAAAATATTAATCTTATGTTAACTAGGCGGTGGTGAGAAGCCAAGTCTCAGCTTCAAACCTTCTTTGTATCTTCCCTTGGCATTACCCTAGTGAGAATGTTACCCAGAACTCTCTGCTGTCAGATGACTATAATATTTGGCCTCCAGAGTTAACTGATATAAGAACTGCAGGTCTAGCTAGGTTTATACTGAGAATGAAAGACTTCCATTCCTCATGATGAAGTATACATTTCACCAAAATGTTCCCTGTAAAATATACGACAAAAGGCTATTGCATTCACATATTATAAACTTTCACTTTCCTTAGGTTTCTGAAGACATGGAAAGATTGGCATACATTTTAAAAGAAGAAGAAGAAAAGAAAATGTTTAGGGACTTCCCTGGGAGTCCAGTGGCTAAGAAGCCATTTGCTAATGTAAGGGACATGGGTTCAATTCCTGGTCCAGAAACCGAGATCCCGCAGGTCTTGGGGCAACTGAGCCGGTGCACCGCAAGACTGAGTCCATGCTCTGCAATGAGAGAAGCAACTGACCACAGTGAAAACCCTGTGATCTTTTCTAGAGGAAGCCTTCGCGCAACAGTGAAGACTCAGCACAGCCAAAAACAGCTAACTTTAGAAACAAGCGTTTAACAGATTTCCCTTACACAAAGGGCAGACCAAGTATTGCACATCTGCATTTGCTAGAGTCAGTCAGTCTAAGGCATGCCTCCTTCAGTCTGCTTTTATTGTATGTGCATTAAGACCTACGAAGGAATCATGGGAGCAGCTGCAGACCCAGACTGCCCAGGTCTCAGCTCCACCATTCACTAACACTTAAATTCTGTGCCTCAGTTTCCTCATCTGTAAAATGGGATGCTAATAATTGCTCTTAGTGCAAATGGCTTAGAATGGTGCTTTGCATATAGAAAACACCGAATCAGAATTCACCTCTTCTTTTCCTCATCACTGCTACTAGAACTTAAGAGAGCAGCATAAGATACAGAAAATTAAACTAATTAATGAATGCCGTGCCATCAAAGTGCCTGCCTGGGAGGTGAGGGTTATTTGCAACAGTACTTCAAGGGATTTATAAAGCTGGTGGCTGTAACAGAGAAAATATCTATGGTAAAGAATACTTATCTTTTACCTTTATCCTGTAGATGCCTGACTGGGAGTGTGTTGGGGGGTGTCTCACTTTGTCCCCATTTCTGCTCCAAAGTGTGACTCTTGTCCTGGTTCTTTCTGAAACTGCTTGTTAACAGAGGCAAAAGCATGCTTCCTCCGAGTGAAAGTTTTTCTTCTCTAATAAAGTGAAGGGATGTTTAGGAGTACAATCTCCAGAACCAACATGTCTAATTTCCAATCCTGGGGCTGCCACTCTTGTACGCTGTGTGACCCTAGGCAAGTTTGCTGATCTCTCTGTGTCAGATTCCCGTCTCTGTGTACAATAGAGATGATGGAGGAAGAAACGGGAAATTTCAAAGAGATAATACACATTAAGCACTCATAACTGGGCCTATGATAGAGTCGACTCTCAGCAGCACATTTGCTATTATTATGATCATAAACCTTCACATCTTGACAGTTTGCTTAGTGGAATTTTTTCATTCATCCAGTAAACATTTATTGAGGGTTAACCGTATGTTGGGGTTCATGCTGTGTGCTAGGGTTGCAAAGAATCTAAATTCAGGACAATTTCTCTGAGATTATGTTCGGAAGGTGAAAAATATTTCCCAATTCTTTCACTAATAAGATTAGTCATTAGCACAATTTAAAAGTAGTATGTTCTAGAACTCTACTTATAACATTTAATTACTGTAAACATTTGTCTATGTTTTAGAATACAAACAAACAAAAAGAGAACACAAAAATCATGTTTTAAAATACCAATGGGCTTCCCAGGTGGCTCAGTTGGTAAAGAATCCGCCTGCAGTGCAGGAGACCTGGGCTCGATCCCTGGGTTGGGAAGATCCCCTGGAGAAGGGAAAGGCTACCCACTCCAGTATTCTGGCCTGGAGAATTCCATGGACTGCATAGTCCATGGGGTCGCAAAGAGTCGGACACGACTGAGAGACTTTCACTTTCACTTAAAATACCAAACCTGCCATGTGTAGCAACAGTTGCTATCTTCCTTTCAGCACCGAGTTATGACATCTCTTTGCAAGTGGACACACCAAAAGATCCCAAGGTTTTCAGAGTCATTGCAAAGGTGGCTCCTCCTGATATCGAAATGCATATGTTCCTACAACATTGTCATGTGAATGTCCACACTCTTTATTCCTACAAGACACAACACTTTCCACTCAATTCAAAGTTGTGCTCCCCAACTCAATATATGAAATCCTTTCTGGAAGTTCTGATTCCTTCGTTCCTATTTATGGGCCACCACAGTCATGGGTAATTCATTTTTGCCAACTTTCTTCCGCATTTTTCCTGAGCCCCTATCCCTTCCAAGTGTCATAAATTCAGTCTGTCAACTTAGTTGAAATCAGCTCACATTTTCTCTGGAGACATTGGGGTCATTTTTCCTTCTTTTCCTACAAAGTTTTGAGAATGACTATGTTATCTGGGGGTTTCCCTGGTGGCTCAGTGGTAAAGAATCCACCTGCAATGCAGGAAATGTAGGACATGTGGGTTTGACCCCTGGGTCAGGAAGATCCCCTAGAGGAGGGCATGGCAACCCACTCCAGTATTCTTGCCTGGAGAGTCCCATGGACAGAGAAGCCTGGTGGGCTACAGGCCACTGGGTCTCAAAGAGTTGGACACGGCTGAAGCAACCGAGCACACACCCACATGTTATCAAGGTCTTAAAAGGATACACATTTTCTTTCTAAATCCTCACTGGGCCTCAGACATTCATCCCTCCCATGACTCTAGATTCCACTCTGTGCCAGGCACTTGCCTTTTGGTGGTCGTGATGGGAAAGGTAAGGTTAGCCTTAGATGTGATGGCTCCTAAGACAAGCGCCAACTTCACTGGGACTTGGTCCAAGCCTCAATATGGGTGCTAATCAGTTGTGTATTTTAAGCACAATTGTTTGCTATTACTTAAGTCAATAGCTTTCGTGAGATCAAAATTTTTTAAGGTTTCCTTAACTCTCTTGACTGTTGAAGAATTGATGTCTTCAAATTGTGGTGCTGGAGAAGACTCTTAAGAGTCCCTTGGATAGAAAGGAGGTCAAATCAGTCAATCCTGATTGAAGAAAATCAATCATGATTGATAAGAAAATCAATATTCAGGGTTGAAGAAAATCAACCTAATCGATCAGGTTGATTTTCTTCAACCCTGAATATTCATTGGACGGTGATGCTGAAGCTGAAGCTCCAATACTTTGGCCACTTGATGCAAAGAGCAGACATTGGAAAAGACCCTGATGCTGGGAAAGATGGAAGGCAGGAGGAGAGGGGTTGGCAGAGGGTGAGATGGTTAGAGAGCATCCCCGACGCGATGGACATGAATTTGAGCAAACTCTAGGAGATAACGGAGAACAGAGGAGCCTGGCAGGCTGTAGTCCATGGGATTTCAAAGAGTCGGACAGGACTTAGCGACTGAACAACAATACATACCCAAATCATCTGAAACTAACGAACCTTGAAGAAATAAAACACCCTTGTCAGAACTTCAAAGCCACTTAGACTGGTTGATCCCAGGACCAAGAATAAGAACATCAAGTTTGAGCCCAAAGATATTGCTATGTTGCTGAGTGAGAAGCCATGCACGACTCAATGTATAATGGCCAGGCTGGTATAATGGCCACCTCACCCCAATCGCTTCCGGCGGGGAGCTGCTGAGGGTGGAGCGGACCTCACAGACGCATATCTGGCAGAGATGCTGAGCTGCCAGACCCGGGTACCACTTCGGGAGTGTCTCCACAGCCCCGCTGTCTGGGCTTTCGGAAAGAAGAAACAGCTTTAAGGAAGCCATACTCCAACACTCCAGGTGTGGAGCAAGAAGCTTCAGGAAGCCCCACTTTTCAAGGGAGCGGGCAACTCCTGTGGCACTTGATATTCAGGCATTCACACAGCTCCCCCAAGGACACGGTTTTTATTTTTAGAGGAGCCTCCATTTGCTGACTGCCATGCAGGGAACACTCAGGAGGCGCTATTAGCAGTCACTTGTTTCAGTAAACATTGGATGTAACATATGCCTCTCAAGTAATGTGTATCCAAACATACAATTTACAAATAATTAACATCATGTTAATTAGTCACATTAATTTATGCCACTTTGTGGAATTATTTCCTCAGAGTGTTTAGGAACGCTGCCAGGAGCTTGAGCCAAACAGTGTGGAAATGTGCTTGAAGTGAACGCCTGGGAGCGGCTGTGGGACGCAGCCTGAGCTGCTAGTGCGGGGGCCCTTGCAGCGGATCGGAAATGAACGGTCTCTCGGTCGCCCTGCCTCGTGAAAACTGAGTTCTGCGGGCGCCCTCTCACCTTTCCTGACTCACACCTTCTTTTTCATTCTTAGGTTTTTGCTGATTGTGGTTGAGTGTCCCCTGTCCCCACCATTAAAAAAAAAAAAAAA
>SJYV01007234.1:4629-19265 GCA_006410875.1 Neotragus pygmaeus
GACTTCGCCTTATGATGGGCGGGGCTTCAAGGGGGTGGATACAGGGAGGAGTGGTGAGCCTGGGCCTTTTTGGCCATCCATCTTTCACAGAGGTGCTCGGGATAAATTCCTAGTGAGAAACCATGCTGCCCTGCTTCAAAGCAGTGAGTCTACCTGGATTTCCACAACCTAGACAAGAAACATCAGCTCATAGTCTACAGGCCTGTGAGCTGGGGGCAGGTCACACATGTGTGTGTGCGTGCACATGCGCCCTCCTTCCCCTATCCTTATCATACTTTTTCCTCTCATTATTTATGCTGTTGAGAAAAGATTAAAATGAGCATCAAGGATGGCTCCGAAAGGCAAAGAAAGGATCAAAAGCTAGCAAGTAACATGAGAGACCCGTGATGCAGGTGGAGGGGAGGGGTGG
This sequence comes from Neotragus pygmaeus, assembly GCA_006410875.1. Classification (NCBI taxonomy): domain Eukaryota; kingdom Metazoa; phylum Chordata; class Mammalia; order Artiodactyla; family Bovidae; genus Neotragus; species Neotragus pygmaeus. The sequence continues at coordinate 5,039 of SJYV01007234.1, forward strand.
TCCCGACTCATCCCTAATACTTGCAGAGCTCAAGGCAAGAGTGCAGATGGAGAGCCAAGAGCCCAATGTCAAAATATGTTGGAGTTCTGAATCTGGCCAATACATTGGGTGAAATTTGTTCGAGCTTCCTGCTGCTGCTGCTGCTGCTGCTAAGTCGCTTCAGTCATGTCCGACTCTGTGCGACCCCATAGACGGCACCCCACCAGGCTCCCCCATCCCTGGAGTTCACATTGACACATATTCCTTTATTATCGCCTGGTGGCCAGGTTTGGGTTTGAAACTCTAGAACTTCTTGAAGGTCTGTGCTGGGAGCGTAGGAAGAACTGGTCCCTGGCCCCCAGACCCTGACCCATTGCCTGCCCTGTTCTCTTTTCATTTCTGACTGCATCCCATTCTGCAAGGGCCTTTTGAGCTAGCATATTCACGCAGGTGTACATACACACGAGGGTACACTTGTGATCACATGCAAGTTCTGGTCACACCCTTTGCACATAGCTGTCTACCTTTTGGCAGCTCAGATCTGGGGAACAACTCGCAGATGTCCTACAAGTGGGCTGAGGTCATCTGGACAAGCGATTCTAGGAACCCAGGCACTGAGTTTGTGGTCAGTGTGTGGGTAATGGTAACACAGGCTTTGGGTGGGCTCCTTGTCCTAAGGAATGGGGTGTGGCTGAAGGAGAGCCAAAGGGGGAGATTTCTATTCCCAGGCGGCAGGGTAAAGATCCGTTTTGCTTGGATCTTAGGGTGGATCTATGTGGGCCAGCTAGTTTGCTTGATGATAGTGGAGGATTTAGAGTTGATTTTAAAAAACAAAACTCGGATCTTTTTTTTAAATTACTTTTTTAATTGAAGGATAATTGCTTTACAGAATTTTGTTGTTTTCTGTCAAACCTCAACATGAACCAGCCATAGATATACATATATCTCCTCCCTTTTGAACCTCCCTCCTATCTCCCTCCCCATCCCACCCCTCTAGGTCGACACAGAGCCCTTGTTTGAATTTCCTGTTTGAATGAGCCGTACAGCAAATTCCCATTGGCTATCTATTTTATATATGGTAATGTAAGTTTCCATGTTACTCTTTCCATACATCTCACCCTCTCCTCCCTCTCCCCATGTCCATAAATGTCTTTTCACTATGTCTGTTTCTCCATTGTTGCCCTGTAAATTTCTTCAGTACCGTTTCTCTAGATTCCTTATATAGGCATTAGAATATGATATTTATCTTTTTCTTTCTGACTTACTTCACTCTGTATGATAGGTTCTAGGTTCATTCACCTCATTAGAATTGACTCAAAGGTGTTCCTTTTTATGGCTGAGTAATATTCCATTGTGTATATGTACCACAACTTCTTTATCCATTCATCTGTTGATGGACATCTAGGTTGCTTCCATATTCTAGCTATGGTAAATAGTGCTATAATGAACAACGGGATACATGTGTCTTTTTCAATTTTGGTTTCCTCAGGGTATATGCCTAGGAGTGGGATTGCTGAGTCATATGGTGGTTTTATTCCTTGTTTTTTAAGGAATCTCCATACCATCTTCCATATAGCTGTATCAATTTACATTCCCACCAATAACGCAAGAGCATTCCCTTTACTCCATGCCCTCTCCAGCATTTATTGTTTGTAGGCTTTTTGATGGTGGCCATTCTGACCAGTGTGAGGTGATATTTCATTGTAGTTTTGATTTGCATTTGTTAGTCCTTGGAAGAAAAATTATGACCAACCTAGATAGTATATTCAAGAGCAGAGACATTACTTTGTCGACTAAGGTCCGTCTAGTCAAGGCTATGGTTTTTCCTGTGGTCATGTATGGATGTGAGAGTTGGACTGTGAAGAAGGCTGAGCACTGAAGAATTGATGCTTTTGAACTGTGGTGTTGGAGAAGACTCTTGAGAGTCCCTTGGACTGCAAGGAGATCCNAGCTGTGTAGATCAGTGTTTTTCCTATAAAAATATTCAATAAAATTTGTTGAATGAATACATGGATATGCAAATTTCCCATATTTAGCAGGACTCAATAAATTGTAACTGCCATTGTTATGGGATTCTCTTATCAGACTTTCCAGCCATTTCATATTTTCTTATGTTCTTTTGAATGGAATCCAGAGCATTTCATCACTAATTTGCCCTTTACATACAGTACAAAGAAGCAGATGGTAGAGTGTCATCAGAAATCCCAAAGGACTTTACCTCTTTGAACCTTAGTTTCTTCATTTATGCAATGAGTTAGACACTTCTTCCACGGCATTTGTAACATTTTCAGGTACAGGGCAGGTCATGGGGGGAAGTGGTTCACCTTCCTGGTTCATTGAGTTTACTTGAATATTTGTGGAAAAGAAAACCTATGTAACCAATGAAGCAAAAATGCTTTATTGAGTCAAATTACAGAGTGTACACAAACTTTAAGACAAGAGAACCCACCTTCAATTTTCTTGGCGATGTGTTTTAGAATCGCCCAGGCTCTGTCCCCAGGGATTTGGCTTAGCTAGCCTGGAATATATGTGTATATTTTAAACGTGTATCAATGTAGGTACATGTTTAAAAAGTCTTTGTGGGTATACCAAAGTGCACGCAAGGTAGCGACTGCTGCTCTGGGGGTATTTTGGGGGAAGTATGAGACTCAAGGCCCGGGATGAATTAAAAAGACCTGTCTAGTTTTGACTTTTTCCCTCTGTTTTCTTGTTTTTTCTGCAGGTCTTCCCAAATGATCTTTCATTTCTACAGTTCTATAGCTAGGTCTTTCAACTTTTGCTTTTGGCTCTTTGTGGAAAGGTTTTCACTAGCAACTCAGGCAATAAACTCAGGAGAATTTTCAAGGGTGCTCAGAAACCATCCTGTGGGCCCTCTCGGTAAGCCCATCTCTATGTTTTGAGNTAGGTCTTTCAACGTTTGCTTTTGGCTCTTTGTGGAAAGGTTTTCACTAGCAACTCAGGCAATAAACTCAGGAGAATTTTCAAGGGTGCTCAGAAACCATCCTGTGGGCCCTCTCGGTAAGCCCATCTCTATGTTTTGAGAGAAGTAAAATGCATACTTCTAAATTTCTTGATGGAAGGTCTGGCCCGCTCAGCTCAGGTTTGGAACTGGGAGTTCCAGGGCACCTCAGGCCTGCAAATTTGAGAGACGGCTGCTGTTTCTGGCTCGGTTTCCGGACCATCTCCCATCTGGCCGGTGCCTGGATTTAATTGAGCGAGAGTCTGACCCTCCGCCTGAGCCTTTGTTACCGTGCAGGCTGCCCGCAAAGGACAGGAAAGCTCCTCTCAATAAAGCTTCTCTGCACACTGCCTATCTGAGCAGGCACATCCAGAGATCTCCAGGCTCAGCATACAGGGATGCTATGAAAATCAAATGTGTTTTATTTCCAAGTCCCTGTGCTCTCCTCCCAGCCTCCCGAAGAAAAAAAATGCAAGCTGCAAATGCAAATAATTTTTCAAATCGATCGTTTTATGAAAATGCCTGTTTTTCTCCTATTTTTTTTTAAAGACTAGAGAATCACACAAATGAAAATTCCAGAAACCATAGATTTATGACTTTTTTACTTTCCAAATATGTTGGCACAGAGTAAAAAAAATAAAAATTTGCAATTTCGAGAAGAGAATAATGTACTTTTTTATTAAAATGGAAATGACACACTGCTGCATATCTAAGTTGATTTAGTGTTTTTATTAGTTATATAACTGTTTTAATACCTCACTAANTAAAAAAAATAAAAATTTGCAATTTTGAGAAGAGAATAATGTACTTTTTTATTAAAATGGAAATGACACACTGCTGCATATCTAAGTTGATTTAGTGTTTTTATTAGTTATATAACTGTTTTAATACCTCACTAACTATTGCATTCTCCCCGAAGGTTTCCATTGTTCACGTACCCTAGAAACAAATTGATAATTCTGAAAAAATAAAGTATTTCTTGGTTGTTTGCTAACGGCAGAATAGCAATCAGTCACCACAGGGTTACTACAATGGGCATCATTATATCTGGATCCTTATCAATTTCACTGTACGGGTGAGTATTATTGCTGTCTACCGGAACTCCTTTGGTGTTATTGCTTAATTTTAATTGTGATTGTAAAATGCGAACAATGTGGATCTTTAAACCACAATTAAACACCTGCTATACTTGTCTGTTGGCATTTAAAGATATATCGAGGATTTAAAAACTGCTGATTCAGACATGACATAGAGCTTCAAAATAGATTTAACTTCAGCATGAATGTTTGCTTAAGGAGGAAGTGCCAGGAAAGTTTTCGGAAGTCAGATAGGTGAGTCCAAATTCAAGTTTGATAGGAAAGCAGGGACCCGATAGAAAATGTGATCGTTGCTCAGGAAGTTCTCTGGCCTGCCCCTGCCGGGGCTAGTGCCAGCTTTCTTCAGCAGAGGGGATCTGACTTGCTCCCACTGACAACCTGTTAATGAAGAACCTCCATACAGGAAGCACCTGCCTGATGTTGACGGGATATTAATAGGAGAAATAACAGAGCTACTGAGGTGCAGGGAGGGTAGCGAGCAGGGCAGTGGTGTCTGATTTCAGCCCCAGGTCCCAGCCCAAATCGAACGTGAACAGAAGGTACTGGCCTTGGGGGCCTAAATCCTGCAGATGGAGGGTGATTGGATGTTTCCTGAAATCCGTGTAAAAGCGAACATTGGTCCCTGGGCTGGTTCTGCAATCTGGAAAGTCGAGGCTTGCCTCCTTTCCTTTCCTTTTTTTCCTGATAGGTCAGTACGCGTCCGCATCAGCTCCACCACCATAATTAAACATTAACATGGGGCCTGCAGAACACCAGACTCAGTTCTGAGATGCCAGAATCCTTTAAAACAGCATCATTTGCCTAAGCTCAGATATGCTTCAGTTTCTTTGGAAATGGCGTTTCTTGTTTTAATTTCCCAGCAGTGTTTTTATAAACAGTGAAGTAGGGAGTAGTATGGATGGGACGATGGGACAATAAAAGACTCTTTTCCTTGGAGAAACAGGACCACAGGTTGGCTGTGAGGAGCAGGAAAGAATAAAATATACTGGCTTATAGTCGTCAAAGCTTCATTTTTTTTTACTTATAAAAAATCGAATCAAAATTGATTTGCAAATCCCAACTTTCCATTTCAGATAAACAAATCTGATGGCTCGCTAGGGAGCCGCTCAGCTGTGTGGGACGGTCCATGTGAAACAGACTTTCTGCAAAGACAAAAACGTCTAGCTAGGAGGCAAACGGTGATGAAACCGAATGGGAAACTCGCCCGCTTGGGAGTCAGATCTGGAGAAAGGTGCATGGGTAAATTCCTTCAATTCTATCCATCAGAGCGTCGCATTCGGACAGGCTCCGAGTCCTTCTGCTCTCCTGCTAATCTGTGTCTCGGGGCTGTGACACCCAGTGAGGAATAATCAGACTTCAACAAACCTTACTAAGTCATCCTGGCATTTAGTGGGAGTCACTCAAAGACTCAGAGGAGGGGATCGATATAAAAAGCGTCACAGTCTCTCACTTCACCAGGGCAAACCCTGCTCCCTCCCTGCGCCTCTCTGATGTTCCCTGCACAATGGAAGTGATACCCTCTGGTGCTGAAGGCATCGCGGATTTAAACCAAGGATGAGCAAGGAAACCTCCAGGGCTTCCTAGGTGGTCGGAAGGATCCACCTGCCACGGAGGAGACGCAAGAAGACAACGTTTCGATCCCTGGGTGAAGAAGATCTCCTGGAGGAGGGCATGGCAATCCACTCCAGTATCCTTGCCTGGAGAATCCCAGGGACAGAGGAGCCTGGTGGGCTACAGTCCACGGGGTCGCAAAGAGTCGGAAAGGGTGAGCATGCGCGCACGTACACACCCGCGCGCACAAGAGAACTTCCCGGGGAATGCTTCCTTTTCCTCAAAGTTGCATGGCCAGAAGCTCCACCTGTGCTTTGCCACCCAGTTGTCCAGGGGTGGAGGCGGGAGGGTGGAGAGGAGGGAAGGGGTGGACATTGAAGGGTCTACAGATACATTCTGCTTTGTAATCAATCATAGCTCTGCGCCCAGTCACTTTAGAAACAAATTTGAAATAAGAATTTTTCTCTTGGGTTTCACCTTAAGGCACCCTTAGAGGTGATACTTGTACCCAGTGAGACACCGTAGGTGCTCAATGAATACTTTTTGAATGAAAAGATCAGAGCAAGCTCATTGGACAGACCACAGGAAGAGTGGAAGAAGACGAGGTTTTAACTCAGCAGGCAGGCTTGCACAACGGTAGGCAAAAATCATCGACGCCTCCGACTATCAAGTCATTACTTAAGGAAGCGTCCTCCGCTGTCCCGCTGCTGCTGCCGCCGAGTCGCTCAGTCGTGTCCGACCCTGTGCGACCCCAGTGACGGCAGCCCACCAGGCTCCCCGCCCCTGGGATTCTCCAGGCAAGAACACTGGAGTGGGGTGCCATTTCCTTTTCCAGTGCAGAGATGTGAAAAGTGAAACTGAAGTCGCTCAGTCGTGTCTGACTCTTCGTGACCCCATGGACTGCAGCCCACCAGGCTCCTCCGTCCACGGGATTTTCCAGGCAAGAGTACTGGAGTAGGGTGCCGCTGCCTTACAAACCCTCAAATCCCAGAGGTGTAACCCCATTTCAGATCCCCTCTCAGTATTTGGAGTGAGTGTTCCTGATTGGGGAGAGGCTCCCCAAGCTTAGAGTGAGGGACTCCAACTCCTCCAGGCTGTGGCTTCTTCACCTTCTGCAGGTGGCTTCCACCTTTGCTGGAAGTGGGGAAAAAGCACACAAGACACTAGGCCTGGTAGGGGTCTGTGGGCAGACCCAGAGGCGAGACACAGGTCTCTTCTCGCTGCCTCCATCATCCAGTCCTGCGGGGAGTGAAGCAAACTAGTCCCAGAAGGGAAAACCGCCTGATGAACGGAGGTATTGGAAGCAACACGGGAGTTAGGAATTACGTCCTGACTCTTCTGCCTTTGAAAGGGAAATAAAGCATGCTGAACACTGGGCAAGATTTTTGGCATAGGTAGAAACAGGCGATCTCTTCTGTTCATGGTGTGAACTTAAAATGCCAGAGTGTCTCTCAGACTCAAAGCACGAGCATCAGAGCTCTTAAAAAAAAACTTTTTTTTTTTTTTTGACTATCCCACGCAGTATGCAGGATCTTAGTTCCCTGACCAGGAATTGAACACATGCCCCATGCGGTAAAAGCACGGCGTTTCAACCACAGGATCTTCAGGAAAGTCCCTCAGAATGCTTTCTGGAAGGATGGATGCTTTTGTTTTCCGAATTGCCTTGGATGGACCTAAGCATATGCCACTGTTAAATAATTTCACACTGTCTGTGATGATCACTAGTATGATGACCTAAATTTACTGTTGATACGTCTCTGGAGACCATATCACCCATATCCCAAGGACTGACCTTTCCTTGCTCATTTAGTGATAGATAGAAGTCAGTGAAACTCACATGATATACAAGCTGAATTCATGTCACATAAAAACGTATGTGATTTATTGATACATTCTTACCCCCTCCCCCTCTAAAAAAAACTTGGGCATTTTGTGTTTCTTGCATGGACGGCTCTTTTCTCAAGCAGAGTAACCAGACAGGGCAAGCGGGAGGAGAAAAAGAATCTGTCTGGTGTCCTGAGGGGTTTTCAAGCACACTTTTTAGAGCAGGGCTCTTCAGCATTCATCCCTGGCTAGCGCCACTCTGCGACTGTTACTTCTGTGTGACAAGTCCAGATTTTGACAGTAGACCTTCAGAGACTTTTAAAGCAATTTGGACCTATTTTTATATCTGTTGATGATAATAATAAAAATATGGGCTTATGTTTTGTACTTCTTTATTATAAAAATGAAGAAGTAATTCATTATTTTGCAAAAGTGTTGATCTACAACGGATTGGAAACAGAAGTCAAGTGTTTCGTCACCAGGGATAGTTTGAGAAGCCCTGCTTTAGGTTACTGTCTTAGGATCCAGGAGCTCCATGAGATCTTAGGATCTCACGGGCTGCTGTGAGAATCGAAAAAGCAGCTGCGTTTTGATTATACATGAAACTATCCCTTGCTCAAAAATGGACAGCATTTTTGTCATTGGTGCCTTTATCAAGCTGATACTCTCCCAAGATACCCTTGTTTTTCTGCCCCTCCAGAATGTTTGAGGAAAAGATAGGGCAGGAAGGTGCATGGTGGAGTACCTTTTGCAAAACCTCCATTTCCTATTCTGATGGGGTTGACCCGCCCTCTGAACCATTTCCCATCTTGGTCCAGGGACTCACTGGCTGGTCAATCTGGGCACAGCCTGGCAGTGGGGAGGTCCAGTTCGTGTTTTGTTTGTTGGTTTTCTCCCAACAAGGAATGGTTTTAAAGTAAGAGATAACGTGATCAAAGTGAGACTTTCAGAAAACCAGTCTTGTGTGTGTGCATGGGATAGACTGGGTCAGGGAATGCGCAGGAGCCCCTGGGACAGCGGTTTTGATTGTCTGGCAGCCTGACTTTTTGAAACGAGTCATTGGGAGCACCTTGATCTTGGCATTATCATGGTTGCCTTCGGGAGAGTCTGATGTGTAAAGCCTGTTCCACTGATTAGGGAGCCACAGCACTCCGGGCGCATCCACTGGACTCCATGCATGCCTGCTAAGTCGCTTCAGTCACGTCCAACTCTGTGACCCTATGGACTGAAACCCACCAGGCTCCTCTGTCCATGGAATTTTCCAGGCAAGAATACTGGAGTGGGTTGCCATTTCCTCCGCCAGGGGATCTTCCTGACCCAGGGATCAAACCCATGTCGTTTAAGTCTCCTGTATTCTTTACCACTAGCAACACCTGGGAAGCTCATTGGACTCCCAGGTACAGTTAAGGAAAAAGTACAGTTAAAAAAATAATTGTGTAGCTGGATCACTTTGTACGGCAGAAATTAGCAAAACACTATAAAACAACTATACTTCAGTAGAAGTTTTTTAAAAAGAAAAAGTCCTTTTACTGCCTTCTTAGAAGAACACTGAAGAACTTGTTGGCTAATCCCCATGAAGGGATAAGCTGTGTGCTGGCTTTGAGCACTTAGCTTACACATGTCAGGCTGCTAAGAGTGTGAGTAGAGGTGTCCTTGCATAGCTGGGGGGCCCCGAGGCGGGAGAGGCGCGTTTGCAGGGCTGCCGGCAGGGAGGGCGTGACTCCAGCGTGAGTCCTCGCCACGGCGCGCTCTCCTACCCCAGGGCTCTCTGGGGCTCCTCGGTCACCGCGCTACCTGTCAAGCATCATCGAGCACCTAGTGTGTGCCAGGAACCAGGCTGGGAATTGAGAATACGAAGCAGTGAGGTGTAGCGCTGCCCTTTGAACACTTATGTCTGTCTCCGTCTAGAACTGGCCTCCACACAGGTTTGCTTGGAGCTTCCCTGGTGGTTCGGGGAAGAAACTGCCTGCAATGCAGGAGACTTGAGTTCCATCGCTGGGTTGGGAAGATCCCCTGGAGGCGGGCATGGCAACCCATTCCTGTATTCTTGCCTGGAGAATCCCATGGACAGAGGAGCCTGGTGGGCGACAGTCCAAGGGGTCTCAGAGAGTTGGACACGACCGACTGACTTTCACTTCACTTCACCTCATAGCTTTGGTCAGTTCAGTTCAGTTCAGTTCAGTCGCTCAGTCGTGTCCGACTCTTTGTGACCCCATGAGTTGCAGCACACCAGGCCTCCCTGTCCATCACCATCTCCCGGAGTTCACTCAAACTCACGTCCATCGAGTCAGTGATGCCATCCAGCCATCTCATCCTCTCTCGTCCCCTTCTCCTCCTGCCCCCAATCCCTCCCAGCATCAGGGTCTTTTCCAATGAGTCAACTCTTTGCATGAGGTGGCCAAAGTACTGGAGTTTCAGCTTTAGCATCATTCCTTCCAAAGAACACCCAGGACTGATCTCCTTTAAAATGGACTGCTTGGATCTCCTTGCAGTCCAAGGGACTCTCAAGAGTCTTTTCCAACACCACATTTCAAAAGCATCCGTTCTTCGGCCAAGTGAAGATCAAATTGATATCTGAAATTGTTGAACCAAAGTGCTTTCTAACTTTATTCCTACAAATTGTCTTAGTTGTATCTCTATATCTGGTTAGACCAACCAAATGCCATCTATCTGGATATGTTGCCTAGATATGACTTAACAGTGTGGACTTGGCTTTCTTTCAGCAGTAATATTAGAAATAGAAACTTAGCCTAAATTCAGCTTTTGTAAAACTTAGGTCGAAGGCTTTGACCATAATATCTGGGGTCCCTGTAGAAGGGTTAGTACCTAAATTCTTTGTGTAATTTATGAAACTAGGATATAATTTCTATATCACTTAGTGAAAAAATTTCTCTTTTATGGGCTTTTTTCCTCATTAGAAAATGGGCTTTGTGCAGGTAGCAAAATTTTTTTTCTTGCTTTGGCCACTGGGATGCTCAGAGCTAGGATTCTGGTATAGAAGCCCCTCTTCCTTACTGTCTGACACTTTTTTTCCTACTAAAAATATCACTTGGGGGAATGTCTTTTATTTAAGCCACCCAAACTTCTTAAATAAAACTTTGGAAAGAATATTGCAAATAGACACATAGATTCTGTTATAATTTCTCATCTTTATAGGTACTGGGCAAATTGTCTCATGGCAAGAAAAAAAAAATCAGCAGTAATCAGGAGGATCGTTTCTCCAACGCAGCTCTCTGTTTGGACCCATTCCTAAGTGTGGTGGCTGGGATCTAACAGAATCCTGTGTTTGGGGTAGACTAAGGCTGTATCTCCTGGGCTAAGTGCTGATCAGAGCCGTCTCTGCCTCACCCCGAAGCCTCTTCCTTGCAGGCTGATTGCTGCTCATCCCACAAGAACAAGCATCCTCCTGCTGCTCTGAAGCTTCGGCTTTGTTGTGTCAAATCGTTTCTTGGTCTGGACTCTTGTGTTAAACTGGCACATGATCTTATAACTTTTTCCTGATTAAGGATAACAACTTTCGTTGCTTTAGTTATAATACATTCACTCACTGATCTAGGCATCGCTGCTCGGTGTGTTCCCAGTGTGTCCTGCGCACTGCTAGACGGCAGAAGGATGCAGCTGAGGCCCCTGCTGGGCATACTGAACTGAGCAGGTCTTAGCCTGGAGGAGCCTGCCGTCAGAAGAAGGGAGAATAACGCAAAGCACAGAAAGATCCCGCGCCGTCGCCAGGCTGACGTTCCCCCAAAAGCAAAAACCTCAAATAAAAGACTCCTCTCCCACGGTGGGGTTTGCCGTTGAAAAATGTAAACATTATGGGTTCTATGGAGTTGGAGTTCAGGATGGAGAGACCCTGAGAAACTATGAAAATGAGTAGAATCTATGGAAATCTACATGAAAATAAAAAGATAACACACACAGTAAAGAGAACATTGCGATACAAAGTCCTCCAAACTTGGAAATAAGGCATGTTTGGGCAATGATATTTAGGAGTGTTGTCTAACAAGGCCCCCTAAGGATAATTAATTATCTGGGGGAGGCATCTTTGCTTGACTTTGCTACTTACTATTAATTAAGGGCTCAAACTCTGTGAAGTTACATATTGACTTGTAGATCTTATATGGCAGAGATGCAAATAATTTCTGTCTGGTAGCAAAGATAACCACAGAGGTTATGGTTTTTATTGTCCAGTGGAACATTAATCCATTTTGCATCTAACCTAGCAATCTAATGCTAACATTTCTTTTTAAATACCTATAAATATCCTATTCCTCAAAATGCTCTCTGAACTGGATTTACCTTCTTCTTACTGCCTTGCTCATTAATGAGTTAATAAATCTCTGGCAGGTGTACATTTTATATTTGTATGAGAGTCATGTTTTCAACTATAAAAAATTATCCTTTGCCATTAAGTATAGGATTTTACACATCTTACATTATTGTTAGTGCAAAATCAATTTCCTTTCACCATCCTGCTTAATATAAAACTTTCAGAACCTTCTTCCCTGCAGTTTCATGGAGATATAGTCATTAGCTTTGTTGTGGGTCAAAGCTAGTCAAAACTATGGTTTTTCCAGTGGTCATATATGGATGTGAGAGTTGGACCATAAAGAAAGCTGAGCACCGAAGAATTGATGCTTTTGAACTGTGGTGTTGGAGAAGACTCTTGAGAGTCCCTTGGACTGCAAGGAGATCCAACCAGTCCATTCTGAAGGAGATCAGTCTGAAGCTCCAATACTTCGGCTACCTGATGCGAAGAGCTGACTCGTTTGAAAAGACGCTGATGCTGGGGAAGATTGAAGGCGGGAGGAGAAGGGGACGCCAGAGGACGAGATGGCTGGATGGCGTCACCGCCTCGATGGACAGTGAGCGGGAGCTGCCTTCTGGTTGTGGTGCGCGGACTGTGCATCGCAGAGCTTCTCTTGCTGCAGAGCACAGGCTCCGGGGTGCGTGGACTTCGTGGCTGCGGCTCCCAGGCTCAGCTGTAGACGCAGTAGTTGCGGTGCACTGGCTTGGTTGATCTGAGGCAAGTGGGATCTTCCCAGATCAGGGACTGAATCTGGGTCCCCTGCATTGGCAGGCTGGTTTTTTTTTTTTACCACTGAGCCACCAGGAAAACCCAGGGAGTCTTCATTTAATCCACTCCGCTCATGGTGGCAGAAGATTTCTCTGACATTCTTTCTAGTATTCCCATCGTAATAGCTTCATGTCGGAATCCCTAAGGAAAGAGCGGGACACGATCTTTGAAATCTTAGAGATCTTCTCTCTTTCATGTTTGATGTAGCTCTGTCTTAGTCCTTCCAACCATAATAATTAATTAACTAATCCAACAAGTATTTATTGTGTACCTGGCAGGAACTTTCTACAACTACAGAGCAAGAGCAATAAACATCTTTAAGCACCTATTATGTGTCAGCCTTGCTTCTAAGCACTTTATGTCATTAATTCAGTGAAACATAAAGCCACTCGCAGTTATGAGCTTTTAAGATTAACAACTAAAGTTACATTAACATCACTACTCTCCTAGAAAATTTTTGTCTGGAAAGATGAATTTGCAAATAAACATTGTTTCAGGAGCCTGTTTCTGGGAGGGGGGGGGAACTTACTTTTTTCCAGAATAATAGCAAGTAAGCTAGGTCTCATCAGGGTTATAAAAACACTTTCTCAGAATAATATTGGTCTATGCTATTGAACAGCTGCCTGCGCTTCATATGCTTCCCCCCTGCACCCCAGTGTCCACTGCAGCACTATTTACAGCAGCCAGGACGTGGAGATAGCCCAGCTGTCCTTAGATGAGCGGATAAAGAAGGTATGGTATCTATACGTTTATACCCAGCGGAGTAGTCTTCAACCATAAAAAGGAATGAAATAATGCCTTTGGCAGCAACAAGGATTGACATAGAGATTATCACACTAAGGAAAGGCAGACAAAGATAGAAAAATACTGTGATATTGTTTATGTTTGGAATCCAAAAAAGGATACAAATGAATTTATTTACAAAATAGAAATCGACCCACAGACATAGAAAATAAGCCTATAGTTGCTAGGTGGGAAAGGGAGGGGAAGGATGAATTAGGAGGTTGTGATTAGCATATGTACACTATTCTATATAAAATAGATAACCAGGGGCTACTGTGTAGCACAGGGAACTCTACTCAATATCCTGTAATAACCTATAATGGAAAAGAATATGTCTAACTGAATCACTTCGCTGAATACCTGGAACTGACATGACACTGCAAAGCAACTAAACTTCAATTAAAAGAAACAGGAAAAAGGAAACAAAACGCTTGCCCATCGGGTGTACCCATCCTGAGCCATTCTGTCACACATCTCCTCAACTCCAATCAAGATACCTATTTTGAAACACTTGTCTGAAACCGAACCCCCAATTTAAAAANTAAACTTCAATTAAAAGAAACAGGAAAAAGGAAACAAAACGCTTGCCCATCGGGTGTACCCATCCTGAGCCATTCTGTCACACATCTCCTCAACTCCAATCAAGATACCTATTTTGAAATACTTGTCTGAAACCGAACCCCCAATTTAAAAATTTCCTGCTCTTCACTCCTCCCTTCTGAGTTGCTTCTCAGACCTTGTCAAGGCATTGGGTTCCTTTGCTGCAGAAATATATACTCTGGGCTTTGCTTGATCAGCCGCTGTTAATGATGGTCAACAGTTAATACCAGTCTTTGGGGAAGTGGGAGATAGATCTTAAGCACATAACATAGTTTAACCTACTGATAAGTGCTGCTGCTGCTGCTAAGTCGCTTCAGTCGTGTCCGACTCTATGCGACCCCATAGACGGTAGCCCACCAG
>SJYV01007237.1:2336-14605 GCA_006410875.1 Neotragus pygmaeus
CTGTTGTTCCATGCCTAGTTCTAACCATTGCTTCCTGACCTGCATACACGTTTCTCAAGAGACAGGTCAGATGGTCTGGTATTCCCATCTCTTTCAGAATTTTCTACAATTTATTGTGATCCACACAGTCAAAGGCTTTGGCATAGTCTGTAAAGCAGAAATAGATATTTTTCTGGAACTCTCTTGCTTTTTCTACGATCCAACAGATGTTGGCAATTTGATCTCTGGTTCCCCTGCTTTTTCTAAAACAAGCTTGAGCCATTTTTCTTTTTTGCCTAGCATAAACCATATATTGGCGCTTCCCTGGTGGCTCAGTAAGGAACCTACCTGAAATTCAGGAGACCCAGATTTGATCCCCTGGAAAAGGAAATGCAAGCCACTCCAGTATTCTCACTTGAGAAATCCCATGGACAATGGAGCCTGGTGGTTTACAGTCCATGTTGGTGCAAGAGTTGGAAAAAACTTTGCAACTAAACCACCACCACACCATACACTATATCTTGAAATCTCTCCCAGGAACATAGATGTAAAAATCTCAAGTAAAATAAAACCAACTAAATACATAAACTCAAGTTCAATTTAGTTCAGAATTGTAAAGTTTTCACATTTGGAAATCATTCAGTGTAATTATCAGAAGAAAAAATATTAATCATGAGATTATTAATTGGCACAAAAAATCTTTTGATAATATTTAAAATCCATTCAGGTGAAAGAGAAAAAAGCTTGTAGTGTAATAGAAATTAAAAGAAATTCCTTAAACTAATGAAGATTATCAAACTTTTTACTTTATGGTAAAATACTTAAATCTGTCCAGGTTAAATTAGGAACAAGACAAGAAAAACTTCTCTCATCAATTCTATTCCATGTTATTCTAGACTGTCAGTACAGTAAAATAAGAAAAGAAATGAAATACATTAACTTTATAAAGAAGACAAAGGGTCATTTCTTTATGATATGGTATGTTAGAAAATCCAAAATAAACTGTATGCAAATTATTAGAATTAATAATCAGTATACTGCTGGATATATGAACATAAATCAATTGTAGTTTCTTAAATTAACAATTACAATGTAATATAAAAGTGTATACTATATGTAAAAGCTTTAAAACTATTAAATCCCTTGGAATAAAACTAATAAAAGACAAAGCCTCTACAAAGAAATTTGTAAAGAATTGCTAAAATAATTTTTTAATATGTAAATCATGAGATATATAGTTTCATGGGTTAAAAGACTCAATGTATAAATCCACATTCTTTCCATACAAATCTGTTTCAAGAAAATCCCAGTGGAAATTCTAATAGTTTCCTTTTTTGTATCTGAAAATGATGAAATATATTAAAACTTATATGGATTTACAAGTAGCCAAGATATTCTTGAAGAACAATTTAGCATGGTTTGTTTTACCAGATAACAATTCTCATTATGCAACTGTAGCATGCTATTGGCACAGGTGACAAATACAACAAAAGAATTGAACAATGAGTCCCCAAGTTTACATGCACATGGGTATACCAGGTGGCTAATTATAATTGTTACTATATTTCTTAGCTTCCTTTGCATCCAGGATTGGCTAAGCAACTGTTTTTCCAATTACATGTAAGAAGAAATAATGGGTGCAATGTCTACATGTCTGCCTTAAGAGCAGCATCTCTCTTTCTGCTTTCCTCATGGCTAGGAATGGGAAACCAGTACTTTGAACTCTGAAATAGAAGCCTTGTCTTGAGAATGGCAGAACCACTCTGTGGCTTGTACAACTTTGTGATGCTAAGCTGCAGTGTCAGCCTTGCCTACTGTGAACTGATTGTCACTGGTGTTATATAAGACAGAAATAAATTCTGTCTCATTTCAACCACTGTAAGGGACTTGGTAATTGAGCCTGTAGCTACATTGTGTGAAGATAATTAAATGAAAATTTTCTTAAAACTTAAACAAAGTTTCCAGTGAATGACAATTGTATATATATTTTCCAGCATCCATTGGAAAAAGTATAAAAGCACTCCTTTCTGCTTCACTTGATTACTAAGGTACTTTCCCATTTTTCTCATCTCCCTCTCCTTTCTGAACGTGTATACTCCTTCCCCTCAAGAAAACTGTTCTCGTGATTCTTTTCTTAGCCAATTTTTGATCTTTTCACTTCTTTGGTCTACCAACGGCCATTTTCAAGCTCTTGTTCATCTTTCTCTCTTTTTATAATATCTGGTTTTCTCATTAAATCTGTCAAATTTACTCCTGTTATATTTACCATTTTTTAGTACTTAAAAATTTATAAAGATTGGCAAAACCCAAACCAACATTTCTAACTTATTGCTGTATATACCTGCCTCTTTTTTTGCACTTAGTGTTGAAGACTGAATGCATCACTGATTTTCTTCTGTTGTTCCTCCTTTTGTGTTTTCTAAGAGTTAGCATCTCCTCACTCCTTCAAGCTGAAACCCAGAAATACACCTTATAGCATCATCTAATCTGTTGTAAAGACTATGTTTAAGGCACTATTATTTTGCTTCCCTCATAGCTCAATCAGTAAAGAATCTGCCTGCAATGCAGGAGACCCATGTTCAGTCTCTGGGTTGGGAAGATCCCCTGGAGAAGAAAATGGTAACCCCCTCCAGTATCCTTGCCAGGAAAATCCCATGGACAGAAGAACCTGGCAGGCTACAGTCCATGGGATCGCAAGAGTCATACATCACTTAGTGACTAAACCACCATTTTGCAATAACAACAAACTTCATTACAGAGAGGAGTAAAAATTACTTATATTAGGTAGGTTCATTCCCCAATATTGCATTCTAACCAAGATGCTTTTGGCCTCTCTTTGAACATTTCCAGTGATAAAGAGGTTAACACATACCTTTGGCCACCTGATTCGAAGAGCTGACTCATTTGGAAAGACCCTGACACTGGTAAAGATTGAGGGCAGGAGAAGAAGGGGACGACAGAAGATGAGATGGTTGGATGGCATCACCGACTCAATGGACATGAATTTGGGTGGGCTCCAGAAGTTGCTGATGGACAGGGAGGCCTGGCATGCTTCAATTCATGGGGTCACAGAATCAGACACGACTGAGCGACTGTACTGAACTGAAATGATAGGAAATAATCAACCCCATTTGGGGCAGTTCTAGTAGACTGGGAAGCAAAGGAGACTGACAGGACATGAATGGCAGTCAGGACACCCAGATTTATGACAGAAGAAAAAAAATGTATTTTCAACAGATTCAGGTTTGTACCAGGAATTATGAATCTGAAATTACTCCTCTGCATACCTTCATCCAATTATCCTGAGGTCTTCCTCTGTGCCCTCTAAGCCCAGTTCTGTTCAAAAAAGGGTATGAAAGGGGGCAAACAAGAAAGAATGCTTTCCTCTTTGGAGCCTGTAGACCTAAGCATGGGAAATAAAGAATCTCTCCTTCACACATACAGACAACTTATATAAATGCAAAAGTGGATAGATTTTGACAAATAATATTTTCTCAACATTTAATAGCTTAGAGAGATTGCCAGAATTAGTCCTTAACTCACTTACTTTATTTTGTAATTTCCTCAACAGAATTTTATATTTGGGCTAGCTTTATATCTGTCTAGTATGCAGCAAAATAACCACTTTAGCACTTCTGAAAATAGAATTTGTAGAAGCACTGCACAAATGACACTCTAGCAATGAACTCAGGACTTTATCCTGCATTCCTCTGGAGCTATATCCCTCCAGATTGTGTTCTTTCATCATATTATGGATTTCCTTGAACAAATGGTCCCTGAGGTGACTTGGACATAATCTTCTTAAGGAGAGGTAAATCACCATGGCAATATGTCCTAAGGGACTATATCCTAAAGATGTGATTATAAGGACTATCTACTGCTGCTCCTGCTTACTTAAGAAGTATCTCATCTTAAGCCATCTGCCAAACCTCTTTCCTGTCATGCCACACATTACTCAGAGACCAACATGAAACATCAACTTTATTGAAGAGTGGTTGGGGCTGCCCACTCCTGCTTGACAGAGAAAGGTAACTAATTTACTGATTAACACCCTAAGATGGGCATTTGAGTGAATGCAGAGGACTAGCAATCAAAAGAGAAAAAGATGAAACTCTATGAAGATACTATCTTTACTCAAGCTGCTGCTGCTACTGCTAAGTCACTTGAGTCGTGTCCAGCTCTTCATGACCTCATGGACTGCAGCCTACCAGGCTCCTCCATCCACGGGATTTTCCAGGCAAGAGTACTGGAGTGGGGTGCCATCACCTTCTCCTTACTCAGGATAGATACCCTCAGATCCTTCCTCAGTTCCCTTTGGTTTTCTGATTCCTCGTAATCCTGAGAAAACTCTTGGTTTCTTCAGATGTTCAATTGGCTTAAAAATCTCGAAAAGCTTAGTTGTCCAAGCAGCTCATGCCTAGTACCCTGTTCTTTTACTCATCTCTGAATATTTATTATTAAGGATTTGGTGCCTAAGAAATATACGTTTGAAATGTTCACAAATGTAAGAATGTTCTTAAGCTATATAGTGGAGAAGTGTCGGAGATCTTGAATGTGATAGAAAAAATAGGAAATTGTGTATAGAGAGAGGGATCCACAGAGCAAAATTTGATAGTAGGAGAGTCAGACATCAATGTCGTATGTATTCAGAAAGTAGTACTCCTTGCCCTAAGACCAGGTCCAAAGCCATACCTTCTACTTTCAGTCCATATCTATATATCCCAAATTTAAATGAGATTTTAAAGAACTACTGGTTGAATTTTACTGTCATGCACAGATGAGCTCAAACACAATGCAACATAACATGGCAAAACAAAGCACATTTTGTTTCAACCCGAATGAGTGAGTTTATCTGGCTGTATACTGTATTTATGAACATCTACCAATTTCCAAGGAAGGTGTATAGGATAACGATTTTATTTCTAAATTTCCATGAACAGATCATCTGACTTTACCCCAGCTCCACAATTGTCTAGATGTATGATCTTGAAAAAAAAGTCACTCATCTTTCTGCCATTTATAGAGAACAAAGTGCTTAAACTCATTGGGCTCTTATGAGGATTAAGCCAGCATATAAAAAGTACTAAGTCCCTTGAACACACTAATCAATTTTATTTTTATGTCTTTTCTGAATGCCATATGGACACAGACTATGATAGTCATGATAGTGATTCCAGATAGAAATTAGGACTCTCAGTTGTTGATTCACCAAGTTCTTTGCTAACTGAGTTATGAGTATTCAATTTGTGATCATCAAAGAAAAACATCAAAGAAGACAAAGTAGATTTAATTTACTCTGACAATGAGATATACCTGTGTATAGGTCTCTGCCAAATTTGTCTCTGGACAAACGTATATGTAGCTTCCTGAAGAGCACCATTAGGAGTCAGGCAATTTATTGTTCAGCTTCATTTATGTAAGATCTATGAAGTAGAAGTCCAGGGAAGGCAATGGCATCCCACTCCAATACTCTTGTCTGGAAAATCCCATGAATGGAGGAGCCTTGTAGGCTGCAGTCCATGGGAGTCACTAAGAGTCGAACATGACTGAGCGACTTCACTTTCACTTTTCACTTTCATGCATTGGTGAAGGACATGGCAACCCACTCCAATGTTCCTGCCTAGAGAATACCAGGGACGGGGGAGCCTGGTGGGCTGTGTCTATGGGGTCGCACAGAGTCGGACACGACTGAAGTGACTTAGCAGCAGCAGCAGCAGCAGCATGAACTAAAAGTCAGAGAGAAATCAAAGAAATTATGCTGGCATAAATAGACATTTGAGGTAATGCAAGTCACCTTATCCAGGTGAGGAAAACAGTTGAATTCAGTTCTACAGACCTATAAAATCACTAGTTGTTTTAAAATATTCAGGACATTTGACACTCTGACCAAATCATTCTCACCTAAATTGTCTCTTTAATTGTCATATAAGCCAATGATTTAGGAATGACAGATATGACCAGCAGTAACAGCATCGNCGCTCAGTGGTGTCTGACTCTTCGTGACCCCATGGACTGCAGCCTACCAGGCTCCTTCACCCATGGGATTTTCCAGGCAAGAGTACAGGAGTGGGTTGCCATTGACTTCTCCATGTATCTGTGCGCACACAGACAAATACACACATCTACATGGCTTAGCTCCAGAAAATTCATCTTCACTCCTGTCTCCTATTTACCATCTGCAGTGGAAAAGAGCTCTCTTTATAGAGAATAACTATTAAATAGATAGGGATCAGAATAATCATTTGTTGTACATCATTGTTGTCAGTAATTTTGATAACCAGATCAACAAAGCACTATTATAATGGACCATCTGCAGTGACATGGAAATCAGGGTTATAAAGAACCCGTATAATAGGATTTTTACCTCTAGCTAAGAAAAGAGGTCTACTAACAGATTTAGCGTAAAAATAGGGGAAACATCAGCCTATTTAAAAGTGAGGGCCTTACAGCTGCGTAATAATCCTAATTATCCATGATTCTTATCTCTTTGTTATAGCACTTATATGAGTCTCTTAGATTCTGTTCCAGTTAGCAGTATTACTGGATGTACTTGAAAGTAAAATACAATTACATGTCTTTCAAATGTTCTATTACTTAGATTTTTCATTAATTCAGACTGACCTTAACTCCTCCCTTTCTCTCCCCGCCCCACCCCCTACCTCCACTCCACAATTAGGATGACTTAGAGGAGTTTCAGTGTATGTAAAGACTTAAGGTTTTTATCCTTTTCTGCCTTGTACTAGAAGAAAGTAAGGGAGAGAGGAGAATGTCAACATTGAGGCCCTGGAGGGGAGAAATCTGGGAGGTCTGAACATGGATCAGAAAGAAGAAAAACAGGAGGGGGATTAGAAGAAAGGGAGGAGAGTGGGAGAGAGGGGTACAGAGAAGGGGAGTGCAGAGAACCTGACACCAGAGGGGAAAGCAAAGGGAAAGAGGAGCTGAGAGGGAAGGAGGCTAGGGACCCAAGGGGAGGGAAGAGGGAACTGAGGAGGGAGCGGGATGCGGGGTGGGGGGAGTGTAATGGGAAACCCAGCATGAGAGGTAATGAGCAGGGGCTGCAGGAGGAAAGGCCTGGGAAGGAAGCAATGGGGGGGGGCATTCAAAGCCTGAACACTGTGCTGAATACTCTGTGCCTCTAGGAATTTTACACACACACAAACCCACTTTACTCAAATTTGTTTCGTTCTCTCAAAATATGGGTAAGACCAAAGATAAACTGTGCCTCCCTCACCATTTTGCCCACGAGCAATCATGCCCACTTAAAGACAGCACACAAACACTGCCCTGCTTTATTTGGAGAGGGCCTGAAATCGCTCAGATACTTGGAGCAGACTTAAAACCATCCAGCATAGCTCCTGTGACCGTATACACTCCACTTTCATTTCCCAACATCAGCCCGAGGACTTAGGCACTAGTCGTCGCTGATTGATTTGTTTTCTCTTCATTTCTCTTCGACAACCTCCCCCCCTCTCCCTGCCTCCGCACACACCAAGGAAGCTCCCCTCCAAATTCTTTCCAACCACTCAGTCCTCTGAAGCAGCCAGATGATACTCCACCCCCCAATCCTGGCTTCATAGCAAAAAAACAAAAAAACTGCTGCTGTATAGGCAGCTTGTGGGTGTGTCGGGGCCCAGCTGTGAAGCTACTCTCAAATGTGGCAGATCCTTGGGGTCAGTGTGGAGGCGCAGAGCAAAGCAGCAGGCTGGGACTTCTGCTCCGGTGCTGAGGTGGGGCAGGGACTCACCTCACTAATATTTGCAACTTTTCCTGAGGCTCCCAGAGGGTAATTGAAAATGAAACAGCAAGTCAAGATACCATCCAGAGCTCTCAGCACTCATCTTGTTGTTTAGTCACTCAGTCATGTCTGGCTCTTTGTGACCCTATGGACTGTAGCCCGCCAGGCTCCTCTGTCCATGGGATTCTCCAGGCAGGGATACTGGAGAAGGTTGCCATGCCCTTCTCACAGGGGATCTTCCCAACCCAGGGATTGAACTCACATCTCCTGCATTAGCTGGAGGATTCTTTACCACTGCACCACCTGAGAAGCGCCAACACTTGTCTACCTCTGGATAAAATCCTGTCTCACTCTTGACACCATGATCCCCTTCCCCAGAAGGTGAGGAGTAAGGGACATTGACGTCTTCTCTTTGATCAATAGTATTAAACTTATAGTCTTAAATCCTGGCCACCAATCCCCAAGTCGTCTTCACCACTTACCAAAAAAAAAAAAAAAAAAAATCTGATAGTTCTGATCCAACTATGTTCACTGACAACAATTGATCATGAAGGATGTAGGGATGGGGATATGTGATGAGGATCTCCCTTTCAAATGGATGCCAACCCAGACCCTCACTATATTCCTCTTGGAGTCCCTGCAATCTGCAGACAGTCATAGGGAAAAATAAGGAAGTGAATAGTATTCTAAATGTGCATGCATGCATGTTAAATCACTTGAGTTGTGTCTGACTCTTTGCAACCCTATGGACTGTAGCCCACCAGGCTCCTCTGTCCATGGGGATTTTCCAGGCAAGAATAACGAGTGAGTTCCATGCTTTTCTCCAGGGGATCTTTCCTACCCAGGGATCAAACCCATGTCTCCTGCCTTGGTTGGCAGGTTCTTTACCACGAGCACCACCTGGGAAGCCCAATATTCTAAATACAGCAACAGGATAACCTCAAGACTTGGTTCCTAGGATGAAGCAAGCTTCCACAAATGCACATTTTAGGACTTCCCAGATGGAGCTAGTAGTAAAGAACCCGCCTTGCAATGTAGGTAGATGTAAGAGACATGGGTGTGATCCCTGGGTTAGGAAGACCCCCCGGAGAAGGAAATGGCAACCCACTCCAGTGTTCTTGACTAGAGAATCCTATGGACAGAGGAGCCTGGCCAGCTACAGTCCATGGGCATGCAGAGTCGGACACAATTGAAGCGACTTACCACATACATACTATACATACGAAAGCTTTTCTACTATGCTTGATAAAGGCTTGAGAGAAACAATAACAGCAAAAAAAGAGACAGAGAAATTGAAAAACATAAACTAAATGAAATGTGAGCACTGAATATGAAATAGAAAAAGTGAAATAAACTAGATAAAATAAACGATCATCATATAGTCCAGTTGTTTTTAAACATTGCTCCTCATTAGAAACACATCTGAAGCTTTGGAGAAGAATGAAATACCTGGGCATTTGCATTTTTCAGGAAGAATCCAAGATAATTCTGTTACACATCTGGATATTTAAAAGTGATTATAATTTTTTTTATTAAATGGTAGTTTTAGTGATATAGAATTCTATTATTTTCTATTGACCAATAATGATACAATCTTATCAAGTGAATAATAGTTACATAATCACAATACTAAAAGGAGTTTATCAATTTTCAAAATCAATAGCCAGACAGAAAATAAAAGATCATTATAATTTCAAGCTATAATGGAAACAGGATTAACCTAACAATATAAAATAATTATATATAATTTGAGGGGTTAAATAGAGTGATGTGGTAAGTGGAATTGCATACATGCACTTGTTCTCTACTGCCCAGACAGTCTATGTCTTTTGGTTGGTGCATTTAATTCATTTATAGTTAAGGTATGCATGTTCCTATTACTATTTTCAGAAAACGAAGATCATGGCATCTGGTCCCATCACTTCATGACAAATAGATGGGGAAAGAGCGGAAACAGTATCAGACTTTATTTTTCTGGGATCCAAAATCACTGCAGATGGTGACTGCAGTCATGAAATTAAAAGATGCTTACTCCTTGGAAGAAAAGTTATCGCTGACCTGGATAACATATTCAGAAGCAGAGACATTACTTTGCCAACAAAGGTCCGTCTAGTCAAGGCTATGGTTTTTCCTGTGGTCATGTATGGATGTGAGAGTTGGACTGTGAAGAAGACTGAGCACCAAAGAATTGATGCTTTTGAACTGTGGTGTTGGAGAAGACTCTTGAGAGTCCCTTGGACTGAAAGGAGATCCAACCAGTCCACTCTGAAGGAGATCAGCCCTGGGATTTCTTTGGAGGGAATGATGCACAGGCTGAAACTCCAGTACTTTAGCCACCTCATGCGAAGAGTTGACTCATTGGAAAAGACTCTGATGCTGGGAGTTATTAGGGGCAGGAGCAGAAGGGGACGACAGAGGATGAAATGGCTGTATGGCATCACTGACTCGATGGACGTGAGTCTGAGTGAACTCTGGGAGTTGATGATGGACAGGGAAGCCTGGCGTGCTGCGATTCATGGGGTTGCAAAGAGTCGGGGTCGGACACGACTGAGCAACTGAACTGAACTGATTACCACTATCTTAATTGTTTTCGGTTTATTTTGTGTTGGTCTTTTCCTGCTCTTGTGTTTCCTGCCTAGAGAAGTTCCTTGAGTATCTTGCAAAGCTGGTTTGGTGGTGGTAAATTCTCTTCACTTTTGCTTCTCTGGAAAGCTTTTGACTGCTCTATCAAAAATGAATGAGAGTCTTGCTTGGTAGAGTATTCTTTGTTGAAGGTTCTTCCTTTTCATCACTTTAAAAATATCATGGCATTCCCNAGGGAGGAGGGGGGAGGCGAGGGGGAGTGCGGAAGGACGACCCTCAGCTGCCTTTCCAAAGGTCACTCTGTGAATGAGGGACGGATGGGGAGGAGGGACATGGGCAGAAGACTCGCGAGACGAGGGCTGAGGGCACCAAAGTCACGTGAGAGGCATGTTCACGAGAGATCAACCGACACAGCCCGAGGCCGGCAGTGACAGTGGACACTGGAGCCCTCACCACGGGGCACCGCGCAGCAGGGCCGGGGGCGGGCACGGGCGCAGCGGCCCGAGGCCCCGACACACCGCGGATGCGCTTTACCATCCCTCTTCCGTGAAGCTCAGAATCTGGCAAAGTCAACGTGATGAAATCAGAACCGGGGTTACCCTACCGGGGTGCCCTGAGTGGGAGGTGGAACTGGGGTGTCCTGGCCCACCATTTGGGGGGAGCTCCGTGGACACAGGCAGCCTCGTGAAAACCAGTCGCTCCAACCTCGGGACCCTCGTGGACCTCCCATGTGGACTTCAACTGAGAAAAGCGAGAGTCCGGTTGAGACAGAGGTGTCCGGTGTCCCCGAGCCCTGACACTGTAGGACCGCATCCCCTGCCCTCAGCTGCTCTGCCTGTCGAATGGGCCCGCTGTCCACTCCTGAGACCTTCTGCCGCCGCTTGAGCCCGCCCTGCCTCTGGCCTGGAGCCCGTGCACCTTGGGTCCCCGGCCCCCCAGGCCCCCATGGAGGGTGGGGACCCCGACCCCGCTGGCCCAGCCCGATTAGCACATCGTGGGCTGTTTTGTGAGTGAGGGGCGGACGGGCGGGCAAGGGAGCGGGCAGGGGAAGGGTCTATAATGATGATTAGGCCCGAAATTGGCGGAGATTTACAGCGCGGGCCGGGAGCAGAGGGAGAGGGGGCCGGCGCCCCGGCGGCCTAATGGATCCGTCAGCTCGTTCCGCTGCTCAGCGGGCCGAGGCCGGTCACCCAGCTTTCCGCTGGCAGCACAAAGCACTTCAATTTCGTTAGGAAATGTATCAATTTAACTGACTTGAGCGGCACACTGAAAAACCTAATGAATCTGGACTCAATTTTCCGCCACACTGCTCCTGAGAACTGTCGGAAACAATGTCTGCGGTCGGAGGTGACGGGGTGGCCGCCGATAGGCCGCCTGGGCGCCCCGCGCCTTCCCGCTCGGCCTGCCGGCCGGCAGGGTTAGTGGAGAGAGACGGACCTGTCTCCAGACCGGGGCGCCCCGCCCGCGCCTCCCTAACAGTGATGTCATTATAGGTAAATTGGCCTCTATTTCAGCAGGATGATAGTGCTAATTGAGTGAGAAAATATAATACAGGGAGCTGTTGTCTGTACTAAAGGGAGGAGGGGGACGGCTAACCGGCCTGCCTGTCGACGGCAGGGAGGCAGATGTTGCTTTCTGCTGATAACTGCTGACATCCCCAGCTTGTCGCCACGGCTTCTGCCGGAGACCTGCCGCTCTGGCGGCAGATGGCTCCACCGATCGGCCGGGGAGGGTCCCGGCGGCCGGGCGGGGCAGGAGGGGCAGCCGAGTAAACACGGGGGCTCCCTGGGCACCGGGGAGGGGCACTGGGAGCCGATCTGGGAAGCACACAGCGGCCGTGGGGTGGGGGCAGGCTGGTGCTGGAGGGAGCGGGGCTGGACCCTCAGCTGCCCCGAGAAAGGGGGAGAGCCAGGCACGGGGGCATCTGGGCCGGAGGGGCAGGGTTCTCTCTGGCACCCCCTCCCGGGGGATG
>SJYV01007238.1:0-10306 GCA_006410875.1 Neotragus pygmaeus
GAGAGGGGTAGTATGCCATCAGGAAGAGGATGGAATGATTCCTAAAGGCTTGGAGGGCTTGGCCGACATTACAATCCCTTCCACGGGGGTTCCTTTGAACCCTGACTTAAAGAAACTGGGTTCTGAGAAGAGAGAATGACTTGGTCTCCAAACATCCCTGCCAATTCTATTCTAAATGCAAATAAATGTCAAAGCTGAAATAACCATAGTGCAATTGTACTTAGCCTGTTTACTGAAATATCAGTCATGGCTTTGCACAGCAATTCTATTTTTAAAGTTCATTGTGCTAGAAAAATGTTGCAGCTCCTTAATTCTTACTTTCTCAGCCAATCCGGGTAGGAGGTGAGAAGTTTTTGAACTGTATGAAAAATCCACATGAGACATTTGAGCCACATCGTGGAGCTCTCTTTCAGCATCCTGCACACACTCTCTTCCCTGAACTGAGAGAATGCTCCCACCCCCAGGGCCTGCCCTCATTTTGGTATCAAACATGAAAGGAGCACCGGCTGAAGCAGACAGGGGGTGCTGGCTTCGCACCAGGGATGCTGAGCACCTGTGCTGCTGTCTCTGGAGATCAGGGCTCACCTGGAGCTAGGGGTTCAGCCCAGTCCCCTTACCGTGCAGTGTCGGCCCTTATGCCTTATAATGGATGCTGGTGTCAACAACCAGTATTCAGGAAGCTATTTCTTACAGACTGCCCCGCTGGGCTCTCTCAGTCTCTGGCTTCTGGTTGGGTTCAGTTCATAGGAAGTGTGGGTGAGACAGAAGAACA
Organism: Neotragus pygmaeus; assembly: GCA_006410875.1. Taxonomy (NCBI): domain Eukaryota; kingdom Metazoa; phylum Chordata; class Mammalia; order Artiodactyla; family Bovidae; genus Neotragus; species Neotragus pygmaeus. The sequence goes on from SJYV01007238.1 coordinate 773, forward strand.
GGGGGATGGAAAAGCTAGGACCGGCACTCTCTCCCTGCTTTTTCAGGTTTGGTCAGTGGCTGTCTCATTCTATAGCAGGGTTTCTCTATCTCAGTTCTAGTGGCACTTGGAGCTGAGTAAGTCCTTGCCGTGGGGGCTTGTCTTGTGCATTGCTGGATATCTCACACTGGCCTCTATTCCCTGGATGACAATAGCACCTTCCCAAATGGTGACTAAAATGTGACCCAAAATGTCTCCAGACATTGTTAATGTTCCCCAGGAGACAGAATTGTCCCCAGTTGAGAGTCACCACCTTCATCTTTGTAAACAGCCCTTCCTCTACCTTCCTTTGGTTGCCCACTCTGTGTACCATCTGCCTGTAGCTGGGACCCCGAGACGTGTACATGTACGTATCAACATGCATGGACCTCAATCTGGATTCTCGTGAGCAACTGAGGATCTGTTGTACCCCTCTGTAGACTGAGCTTCTGGGGGACAGAAACCAGGGCCTATCACTTAGGACATCCCCACCCTGGAGTGTTTCTAAGTGTCTAACGGAAATCCCAGGGGCTTTACCGAAAGCTTCTTTCCTGGCTTCCTCCTCTGTGCAAGGAGACTGTCCCAGGCACTCTCCAGCCTCTTTTCATAATGACCCTTTGAGACTGTGGGCAATTTCCTCCCAGGGACCAAAAGGTGTAGGAGGCTTCTGTGTTGGCCCCAGCGCCTCTGTGGTTAACCTTGGCTGGTGGCAAACTCCGCTGGTCCCCAGGATGCAGCAATTGCCTTGAAATGAGGTGTGTTATTGCCTTCGTTTAAGGATGGTAACAAATGCTTTTTCTTTCTCAGAAAAATAACCTTCGCGCCAAACTGCTCTTGAGTCAGTAAATGTGTGGGCTGGTTTCCTTAGAGTTGCAAGAGGAGGTACCGGCCTTCCCCTGCAAACTCAAGCGGAAAATCACAGGCTGCAGTGACTGCCTACGTTCCTAAGTTCTCATAAAGGGCCGAGGCTGAGAGCTGGAGGCCGGGCTGGGGCTCCAGCCAACAGAAGAAGTCTGATTTACTGCTGGATGGTTATCAAGAGTATTTAATATCTATAAGGAGGTCCTCCGGCCACCATCAGTGTTCCATGCATGCCACAGGGACATCTGAAGACAAAAAAACTGGCACAAATGGTCCCACAGGTGTGCACCTGTGAAGCCAGGTGCAAAACTCGCTGAGAGTATATTTAGATTCTTGGGTCGCTTCTCTAGCTCTGGAACTGTATGTACTTGTTTCTCGCCAGGACTTGTTTCTCATGGACTTAGAGGGTGGGGTTAGAACGCTGGACTCCACACCTCATCATGCTGCCTACCTTTGCTAAGTGAGATGTGCCTCGGCGGCAGGGAGGTCAGGAGAGCCCTGCTCCTTAAGCCCAACATGCACGGACCTCCAGCTCATCATGACATGCACTCCATGCCTGCTTCCCTACTTACCACACCTGATTTCTGTTGTCATTGCAATCTCACTGACTGTGATGCTAGTCATATCAATTGACTGTGGTTCCCAGTGTCCTCTCAGCAGTTTGAATCCTAGGCCTGCATCTTTATCCTACAGCAGAGAGAGGTATCACAATTCTATCCTCATCTGACTGACGGCAGTCTTGAAATCAGGCAACCCTGTTCTAAAATATCAACTCAGAACAAATCACACCACCTCTACGGGCTTCAGTCGCTTCTTCATCTGTAAAATGAGGTAGAACATTTTTATTCATTCCCAAGATACATTTTCTTTTGAGTTATAATTTGCATGCAGCAAAATCTACCAATCTTAAGTGACTAGTTTGATGAATTTCTATATATTACATATCCATATAACTGCCATCCAAACTGATAAATGGAACATTTAGTCCCATCACTCTTGAAGGACCCTCATTCCCCACCTCAGGTAATACTACACCCCCATCGGTAAGCACTATTCTGCCTTTTATCCACATCAGAGTAGTTCTGAACATCATATAAATAGAATCATATAGTATGTACCCTTATGTTTAGTTTGGTTTGTTCAACATAAAGGTTTTGAGATTAACCCACATTATCAAATGTGCCAACAGCTTGTCCCTTTCTACTGCTAAGGAGTATTCTACTGTATGCATATATTAGATCACAATTCGTTGATCCACTCTCCTGTTGATGACCATTTAGTTTGTTTCCAGTTTGCGGCTATTATGAACATGAAAGTGAAAGTCACTCAGTTGTGTCCAACTCTTTGTGACCCCGTGGACTATACAGTCCATGGAATTCTCTAGACCAGAATATTGGAGTGCATAGCCTTTCCCTTCTCCAAGGGATCTTTCCAGCCCAGGGATAAAACCCAGGTCTCCCGCATTGCGGGTGGATTCTTTACCAGCTGAGCCACAAGGGAAGCCCAAGAATACTGGAGTGGGTAGCCTATCTTTTCTCCAGGGGATCTTCCTGACCCAGGAATTGAACTGGGGTCTCCTGCACTGCAGGCAGATTATTTACCAACTGAGCTTTATGTAAGAAAGTTTATGTATACATGCACTCATTTCTCATGAGTCTAATTCCAAGGTCCAAACTCTAAGATTGAAGTGTCAACTTCATCCAAAATCTGAGTTCCCATCAGCATATGTGGATGCCCCACAGGCACCTGGCGTCAGCACGCTGAACCTGTGTTCACCTCCCTGAACTGAAGAGACGACCCCGCCGGCCTCAGTGCCACATGTCCTCCTGCAACACTGCAGATCAGCTGCCTCAACCTTCTTCTAAGTGCTTTGAACATGCCTGGTTCTGTCTCCCTTCCTGGACTCTAAACTAAACTAAATCCAGACGACTACATCATCTTTCTATGGAAACATATTCTAGAAAGATTAAAGGCCTAAAGAAAAAAATCATAAAAATGCTACAAAATCTAGAGAATATGTTCATATTCTGGCCTTAGTTTCCAGAAATTATAATAATACGAAAGATAAAACTGATATAATGCTTAAAAACTTTTCTATAGAAAGAATCCAAAGAATATATGTTAAAAACTAAATAAATTTGAAAGACATATTAGTAATATATTATCCTTAATATGCAAGTAGCTGCTACAAAGTAGAAAGTAATGTATAAAACTCCAATGGAAAAAAAGCATAAAGAAGAGGCAATTGGTAAAAATAGGGTCCAAAATACATGGAAAATTTGCTTAACATGAATCAGTTTCGTATTCAGGCAATTGATGGTTTGGGGAAATTTCACCTCTCACATATTCCTGATGTAATTATAAATCAATGTCTTTTTTTCCCAAGAAGTTACTCCTATGAAGAGTAAAGACCATTTAAATGTAGTCAAGTAATTCAATTTCTGGGACTATATTCTAAGGAAATTGTTAGATATGTGCACAAAGACACGTACGGCCTGTTAATAACAGAAACACTTGTAAGAGTTAGAAGCAACATAAATAAATGTCCAGGGATAGGGAAATAGTTACATGAATCACGGTACATAAATAAAATGAAACAATATGTAGATCTTAAAGTGACTGAGTAAATAAATCTATGGATAGATGTTCACACCAAAGCAGGTTTCGAAAAGTAACTGAATATATGACTCCATTATTGTACATGTGGGTATGTTTGTATACACACATATCAACCCACAGCAAGTGTTTGGGAGGTATTTTATTCAGGATAGGTTAACACCTGTAACCTCAGAGAGTGAACACAGAAACTTTTATTCATTTTTTTTCTCCTATCACAATCAAATATGGGTCTGCAAGGAGGCCCTGCTTCACTTGGTCGCTGAAGAGCCCTGGCTCCTTCTATCAGTGGCTCCACTGTTCCCCAGAGTCTGAAATCCCCCACTGGGTCTTCTGCATCTAGCCATCAGAAGAAAAGACAGTGGGTGTGAACCATTGCAAGGGCCAGGTCTCAGGGTGGCACAGCTCATTTCCACCCCTACGTGCTACTGGCTATAATAACCACACGGCCACCCTAACACAAGTGGGAAGCAGAGGGTGCAGCCTGGCTTTGTGCCCAACGGCCAGTGTCTTTTTCATGTAAGAAAACAGAAACAGCAAAATTTCAAAGTGGTTAGGTCTGGCTAGAAGCATTTGCAGTCAACTTTGCTTTTTCCTTTCACTTTTCTGGACTGTCTGGATTTCTCCCAACAGATATGTATTACTTTTAAAATAAGGGAGGAAAAGCCCAATCCATCTATTTCCGTTTTGATGGTCACAGAGGAATTAGGCACATTCCTCCAATATGGATCAAGCTACAACTGGTGCCCTGGGTCCCCTGTGTCAGAACAAGGTGTGACGGGTATCTGGACTGTCCCAAGGCTGCCCCTCATACCCCAAGAGACACAGACACCAGCCTCTGAAGCAGCTCAGAGCCCACCTGCCTGGTGCTCCTTCCATGCCTGAGAGACCTCATGCAAAGCAAACCCCCTGCAGCTATCTGACAGTGCTTGTATTGTCCGTCTAGATGCTCAACTCCATCCCATCACTCAGAGGAGCGTATGCGCTACACCACCATTTGTCACTGTCAGCCCGGGGAGCAATTATATTCCAGCCAGGAACCAACAGACACACGTGAGATGACAGGCAGACACAGTGTGTCTGGTACACTGCCATCCCCCTCAAACCCAGCTGTGACTGAGCCTCTGGGCACAGATGCAGCCTGGAGCCTGGTGGGAAAACACATCCATTTGCAGACCCTAAGGGTGCCTCTCTTACCCTCTCTCAACATTTGCTTTTTTTAAGGAAGAATGAAGGAATCTGGGGGAAAGACTTCCTCCTACATCAAATTCTTCAGATAAAACGCCCTTGCAGAATGAGACGGAGATGCAACGCCGTGGCTCATCTGGCCAATCAACCTGCTAGTCTGAAGACCTCCTGGATCAGGGGAATGAGCGCAGGTTGGTCTGGGTACCAAGGCAGACCTCTGGTTGAAATGCTACAACCCTGCTTAACAACTGTGCCATCCGGGTTGAGTCCTGTAAAGTTCCCGCCTATAAACTGGCAATAGCAATTATTAATGCATTTTCTTTTGCTCCAAACACCCTTCTATACCCACCTGTGGCACAGGTCCCCAACCCTTTTTGGCACCCAGGACAGGTTTTATGGAAGACAATCTTTCCATGGACCAGGGAAGGGGTAGGGTTTTGGAATGATTCAAGCCCATTTACATTTGTTGTTCACTTTTTTTCTATTATTATTACACCAGCTCTGCTTCAGGTCATCAGGCATTAGATCCTGGAGGTTGGGGACTTCTGGCATAGACAACCAGCTCTCTACCACATTCATTCTCCCCTTCTAAACAATACAGCTATGGCTGGGAAGCAGCTATTCCGCTAAAGAATGCATTTTCTACCCTCTTTTTTGGCTATGAGTGGCCTCAAGACCTTCTTTTTTTTTTTAATAGACTTTATTTTTCAAACTGGTTTCAGGTTCATAGCAAAATTGAGCAGCAGGTACAAAACCTCAAGGCAAGTTTTCACCAATGAAAAGAGAGTGGGAGTGACAGGCGGGGCCTGCTCTTCCCGCCAGGACGCTTGTTGGCTGGAGATGACCAGGATGACCTAAGCAGCCTGGCCAGGGACTCTGTCCACCTGGGTCCCTGAGTGACTGAGCAGAGGACCGTTTGTCCTGTCTACCTGCCTAAAGGGCAAAAAGTAAACTTCACTAACTGCAAAGTGGTATCATGGATTGGATCCTGGAACAGAAAAAGCATTCATAGAAAAACCTGGTGAAATCCACATGAAATCTGATGTTTTGTTAACAGTACTACTAATGTTAATCTCTTAGTTCTGACAAACGTAGCATGGGAATTCGAGATGTAAGCATTAGGGGAACCTGGGTGGAGAGACGGTGAGAACTGTCTATACCAATGTTTTTTTTTGCAACTTTTCTATAAATCTAAAATATTTCAAAATTAAAATTGTATTAAAATAATTTTAAAACCTTCATATGTATGGAGCCATTCTATGTTTGGATCTTTGAGTTAGTGCAGTCTAGCCTATGCTATCTAAGGCACACCTCTTCATCTATACTGTTCCTAATCACATTATAAGATTCGGATTTGGCATTTTCTCCACTACAAAGATTTCTGCGATCCCCAGGGGGTGAGGTGCCCCTCCTATTGTACACTTTCTTCTTCCGTTATTCCCAAGAGAAGCAACTAACAGATCTGCCCAGTTCTCAAACACACAGGAAGCCTTCTTTGAGTTGGAAGTCCTGTCTCCTTCACAGCTATAATATTCCTCATGCTGCTCTGAGATATTTGTCCAACGAGTTAATGTCAACCTCTCCTATTTGTTGTGAACATTTACTACGCCAACCGGAGCGAACCTGCTTCATTAACTCTGAAGTACTGCACAGATGTAGGGATGATTAATCTGTTGCAAAGTATTTATTGAACACCAGGCCTGCTTTACAGTTGTGATGTATTTTTCCGGTGGCCTACAGTGTCTGCGTTGATACATGGTACTTGGGCTCATTAGTGTGGTTGTCTTAATTAGTATTGATGCGACAAAATGGCTTAAATAGTCAATTCCATGCTTTCCATCGAACACCCAATGACATTCCAGGCAGGAGCTTCCATTTACTGAGTGCCTACTGGGTGCCGAGCAAGCGTGAGATGGGGGCTTTCACTCCTATTGTTTCATTGAAACCCAGCAGAGCCCTCTGAGGTTGGTGTTATTATCCTCCACTTTACAGGTGAGAAAATTGAGGAGCAGAGAGGAAAAGAGATGTGTTTACAACAGCTCACTTTCTAAGTGGGGCTTGGTCTGCAAAGTCCACCTATAACTCGTTTCTTTTCAAAACAGCATCTTGACATGTGATTGATTGCCAGTCTCCACTAAGAACTGTCATAAAAAGAAATCCAATTTTTTCCATGCTCCTCTGGGTTGAACCTTAAATAAAAGCTGAATGCCAGAACTCAAAGAAATTGCTGTAAACTGAAGTCCAGGTGTTGAATTGGGGCTTGGAGTCAAAGGTGCTCCACCCAACCCACAGAGAACTGTCTGAGCTGTCAAACTTATGGGCCTTGAGAGGTCCTGGAGTCCCCTAGGAATAAGAATACTATCTATTTCAGCATTACTGTGCTAAGCACTTTACACAAAGCATTATCCAACCCTTACAACAACCTTAGGACATAACTGTATTATTATTGCAACTTCAAAGATAAAGGAACTAAGCCTGATATATATATAAGGTAACAATTACTGTGAATAAATAATTCACCATGAAATCTGATATTCAGTGTCTCNACTAGGCCTCAGAGGTCTTGTCTATTCCCACCCACCTTCAATACCTCTGCCTTCACCATGAGCATCAAGCCTTGACGAGCTCACAAGTCCCAAGAGAAGAAACAGAGACTTGAGCACAGATGCAGATCAATAGAACTGCACCAAAACCAGAACCATCCCAGCCACTGAGACCAGCTGACCCTCCAATCAACCTGGGAATGTGTCAACAAGCTCAGCTGGGATCCTGCAACCGGCATACACCTGAACTACATAGATACTCACCTTTGTACACCGCTGCTATTTTGTACTTGATTTCTTACACAGTGAGAGCTGACTACTACAAATTCATAAGCTCATGTTGCAGAAGAAGAAACTGAGGATCAGCAAGACTGAATAATTTACAAGATTAACTAACATCCCAGAGTAAAGGCGGAAGTATTTAAATTCAGAGCTATGTTTCTCTAACACTGCTGTGTTCCCCCTACCCCTACCCTGTGTGGTCTTCCTTCATCCCTTGGAAGGATCATTTACATCTGACAGGACGCCCAGGGTGTATCATTGTCTGGGGCATCTCTCCCATCAGTACCTCCAGAGAGTAGTACAGAGGTGACCCTTCAGCAGATGCTATGCTGAGTCAGGATATTACATCTGGAAACTCTCCTTGTCCTTGCTGAATAACTCCCTTTGACTCTGGCGCTCTCTCAGCATGGACAGATATTCTTCACTTTAATGTGTAAATGCCGTTCCAAATAAGCAACCAAATTCAGCAGGTAGGGGAGCTCCAGGTGATTAATGCATCTCTCAGGTGGTGAAAACCACTTTATCTCCAGCAGCGAGTTTCTGACTCCACCAAACCCAGCTCTAATCACCCACAAATGCACTGCCTGATGGGCCTTAATTGCTTAATTACCAAGGTGAGAGGTTCATAATTAATAACCCATTTACTCCTACATTTAGATGTTTCCAGGAAGTGTCACCAAATTTTTTTCAAGGAAACTCACATTATTTGTCACCTTACTCTGATCTCCTACTACCTGAGTTGGTCCCCTATCTCCATGGTTCCCAAACTTTTCTGCTCACAGCTCACTTGAACAGATAAAGGAAAAGACCCCTCGGCTCATCTACTCTTCCCTGTCTCACTTTCCGACAATGAACTTGGTGATACGTTAAGATTGGACGTGGACAAAGTTATCAAAATGGTAGCAGTGCAGCAGTTCCACAGGAACAAAAGTAAAACCTGACAGGAACTCTTGTGGATATTTTAATGCAAGAAAAAGAGTTACCAAAAATGAGAGCTAATCCAAGACCATGCTTAGGATGTACAACAAAATGCCTTTTTAGAAAATTGTGGAGACTCCCACTATTTATAAGTGAGCATATCCACTGATACCTTTCTTAAAGTGCTTTTTTTTTTAAAGATATTTTTTGAGTGCTGGCACTGGCAAGGCAGCCAAGACTTTCAGCAGAACAATGAATCAGATCCTCAGAAAGCTCTACTAATGAGCCAATCTTTTAGTTCAAGAACACACATTTTCTTTTCCCTTACAAACCAAGTGACTTTGGGGGTTACTAATAAGTAGCTTTAACAGCTTGTAAAAATGAGCATCGATGGAAATGACTGGATGTATATAAATGGTGCAGTTCTAAAGATGTCCATTTGTAGGTACTGTCCGGCCGTCTTTGCTTGGAACCACTAAGAGAGGTTTGTTTGTTCAGTGGGTATAGAGTCTGTCATCAGGAAGCTCCGACCCAGGATCTGAGAGCACACTGCAAGGAACACTACTGGCTTTGGGTAGCAAGTTCATTGTCTCCAGTTAGGGAAGCAAATCAAATGATGCCCTTCATCTATTATTCAGCCCCACCCCTCCACAGCAACAGATGCTTAACACCTTGACTTCAACAGGTAAATGGGAAGTTAGGACTCATTGGAGTATCCAGTCAACCATCTGCTTCTTGTCCAGAGAGTCCTTTGAACCTCACCTCATTCTTTTCAATCTCTGTCCACTCCAGGCAAGCTAGCTAGCTTTCCTGCTTTCTTTTTTCTGTTTTTTTATTTTTTGTGTGTGTTTGTTTTTGCAAAGCTAATAGATTTTATTAAATCAATGTATTATAGAAAACTTAGGGAAATGCAGAAAGTTACAAACTAACAAATGCACATGATTCAACTACCAGATATATAACAATTTATTTGTAACTGTTCAACTTTTAACATGTCACACACAGCATGGTCATTTTTCAAATTTACAATTTTCTACCAAATATTACAGCATCAGCAGAGTCCATGTTATAAGTAGCTTCTCAGAAACATGTTAATGCTGACATATGC
>SJYV01007246.1:0-13714 GCA_006410875.1 Neotragus pygmaeus
AAGGAGAGAGAAAGATCGTTTGCAAGCGCAATGAACCACAGCACAAACTCAACTTGGCAGCCACTGAATCTTGGAGCTCTCTCTCCAGACCTGTCTTCCATCACTGCTCCAAACAGGAAGGAGGGTCTGATTACAAGCCTTTCTAGGAGTCATCTTTCAGGCCTCGTTCCTGCGCCTGCAGCTCCCTCTGTGTGGGAGATCATCACTTACTTCCCCAAACAGATCACCTTTTGCAACCTTGGCTGATCTCTTCTTTGTGAAGCTTTTCCTGATCGTGCCCTCCTCTCAGCTACAGGGTGCTTGGACCAACAGTTTGTTCCTACTGCCAATTTGCTGTGATTGGCGTCCACTTGCCTCTGTGCATACACTTATTAATGTCAGCAAGGTAGGGGGCACGTTTCAGTCATGTTTCAGCCTGCATCTCAGTAGGAATAAAACAGAAGTATTTTCATATTGTTAAAAACTATAAGGAAAATAATAACATAAACAGACACAGGAACTCAAAAAGGGTGGTCCTTACCACCACCTCTGATGCTCTCTTGTCATCAGATGTCCACAATCATCCTCAGGGGAATGACTTATTTAGACCTTAACATGTTTTGTTGGTAGTGGAGTTTTCTCTAAGAGTTCCTCCCTTCCCACCCCAACCTGCACACGCCCAGGGAGTGCACTATGCTGGCCCTGTCTTCCCACTTTAATTACGAAAAAGAAGACCGAGCCTGGGGCCTCCAACCTGTGGCCAGTCTCAGATTGGGGAGGGACACTGCTTTCTTCTGCAAACTCTCCCCCAGAGGCTGAGATGTTTATCTGTTAATTTGTTTGCTTGTTAACATTAGACTTTGTAGGGGAAAAGAAAATCCTCTTCAGAATTAATATGTGGGTAGGGGAGTTTTCTCAGTCAAGTAAGTGAATCAATATTTAATGACAATTTTAGAAGCAGTATTTGTCTATGATAATGATGGATGGTTTGTAACTTGGAAATTAAAACACCATGGCTGTGAAATTTTGAAGAGCATTTAATCTTACCTGTAAGGTGCAACTTGGATTATAGAAGGTGAAGTCAAGAAACTATAGACATTTTTAGAAGACAGAGTGGCCAGCAGGAGAAAAAGAAATGTCTGTATCAGGACCTGTTGGAGGCAAGCCTATGCCCCCAGGTGTAAGAAGTGTAACAGAAAGGACTGATTGGGTGTTTTGAGGGTAACTGCTGTCCATAGTGACCAAGATCACTAAAGAGCAAAGCATCCAGGTGTTCCTACCCATCCCAGGTGTTATACTCTGAATTATCTGTGCTGCTGGAGACAGAGTTGAAAGATAGCACTCCATCCAGCCTGATGCTCCTCAGGCCCCGGGTTCACATAGTCCCTGGTGGACAGTGTCCCCCCAACACCCATATTTCCTGCTGAAACAAGAGAACACCACACAGGGCCCAGTCCCAGGATGTGAAAATTCACCTTTTCTGCTTCCCCCATGAGTAAGCCAGCAGAGGACTGCATCCTTTAATAGAACACCAGCAATCTGAGTCATAGTCAACAAAAGAGTCCAAAATGCAGTACTTGGAAGCAACCTCAAAAACGACAGAATGATCTCTGTTCATTTCCAAGGCAAACCATTCAGTATCACAGTAATCCAAATCTACGTCCCGACCACTAATATGAAGAAGTTGAAGTTGAATGGTTCTATGAAGACCTTCTAGAACTAACACCCCAGAAAGATGTTCTTTTCGTTATAGGGGATGGGAATGCAAAAGCAGGAAGACAAGAGATACCTGGAGTAACAGGCAAATTTGGCCTTGGAGTACAAAATGAAGCAGGGCAAGGGCTAACAGAGTTTTTTCAAGAGAACACACTGGTCATAGCAAACACCCTCTTCCAACAACACAAGAGAAGACATCTACACATGGACATCTCCAGATGGTCAATACCCAAATCAGATTGATTATATTCTTTGCAGCTGAAGATGGAGAAGCTCTATACAGTCAGCAGAAACAAGACCAGGAGCTGACGGTAGCTCAGATCATGAACTCCTTATTACTCCTTTAGGTATGACCTAAATCACACCCCTTATGATTATACAGTGGGAATGACAAATAGATTCAAGGGATTAGATCTGATACAGAGAGCCTGAAGAACGATGGACNAGGAGCTGATGGTAGCTCAGATCATGAACTCCTTATTACTCCTTTAGGTATGACCTAAATCACACCCCTTATGATTATACAGTGGGAATGACAAATAGATTCAAGGGATTAGATCTGATACAGAGAGCCTGAAGAACGATGGACGGAGGTTCATGACATTGTACAGGAGGCATGCTAGTTAAGTAGTGCTCAAAATTCTCCAAGCCAGGCTTCAACAGTATGTGAACCGTGAACTTCCAGATGTTCAAGCTGGATTTTTAAAAGGCAGAGGAACCAGAGATCAAATTGCCAACATCCGATGGATCATCAAAAAATCAAGAGAGTTTCATAAAAATATCCACTTCTGCTTTATTTACTATGTCAAAGCCTTTGACTGTGTGGTTCACAACACAGCTCTGGAAAATTCTGAAAGAGATGAAAATACCAGACCACCTTACCTGTCTTCTGTATCCAGTTCAAAACGCAACAGTTAGAACTGGACATGAAAGAACAGACAGGTTCCTAATTGGGAAAGGAGTGTGTCAAGGCTGTATATTGTCACCCTGCTTATTTAACTTTTATGCAAGTACATTATGTGAAAAGCCAGGTTGGATGAAACACAAGCTGGAATCAAGATGGCTGGGAGAAATGTCAATAACCTCAGATATGCAGATGATACCACATTTATGGCAGAAAGTGGGGAAGAGCTAAAGAACCTCTTGATGAAAGTGAAAGAGAAGAGTGAAAGAGTTGGCTTAAAACTCAACATTTAGAAAACTAAGATAATGGCATCCAAGTACTATCACTTCATGGCAAATAGATGGGGGAACAATGGAGACAGTGAGAGACTTTATATTTTTGGGCTCCAAAATCACTGCAGATGGTGACTGCAGCCATGAAATTAAAAGACGCTTGCTCCTCGGAAGAAAAGCTATGGCTAACCCAGAGAGCATAATAAAAAGCAGAGACATTACTTTGCCAACAAAGGTATGTCTAGTCAAAGTTGTAGTTTTTCCAGTGGTCATGTATGAATGTGAGAGTTGGGCTATAAAGACAACTGAGTGCTGAAGAATTGATGCTTTTAAACTGTGGTGTTGGAGGAGACTCTTGAGAGTCCGTTGGACAGCAAGGAGATCCAACCAGTCCATCCCAACGGAAATCAGTCCTGAATATTCATTGGAAGGACTGATGTTGGAGCTAAAACTCCAATAGTTTGGCCACCTGATGCAAAGAACTGTCTCATTGGAAAAGACCTTGAGCTTGGGAAGGATTGAAGGCAGGAGGAGAAGGGGACGACAGAGGATGAGGTGGTTGGATGGCATCACAGACTCAATGGACATGAGTTTGAGCAAGCTCTGGGGGTTGGTGATGGACAGGGAGGCCTGCATGCTGCAGTCCATGGGGTCACTAAGAGTCTGACATAACAGTGACTGCACTGAACTGAGGAATTGGTCTTACTTTTTATAGTGGGAGCACAGTGTTCAGGGGTTGTGTGGTGTGGGCTGCTATAGCTAAACGCTGCAGACTGGGGTAGCTTACACAATAGAAGTTTATTTCCCCTGGTTTTGGAGGCTTGAAGTCTGAGAACTGGGTGCTACCTTAGATTCTGGTGAGAACAGTCTTCATGGCTTGCAAATGGCCATCTTCACTCTGTGCTCATGTGGCCAGGAGAGGCATCCGGGTGTCTGCCCTCTTATAAGCACACTAATCCCATCACCAGCCCATTGTAATGACCTCATCTAACCTTAACTCCTTTCTAAAAGCCCAGTATCCAAATGCCATTACACCAAGGGCTAGAACTTCATGGTAATGTTTTTGAGTTGGCAGAATTCAGTCCAAAAAAGTCACTAATTAACTTTGAGTCAAACATCAATAGGTCCCAGGCAGGCATCTCTGACAGCTGATCACACTAAAGATTCATGAAGAGAAACAAAATTAGTTGGGGATTTATTATGTAGGCATTTTATGGACCAAGTAGTAGTGTGAAGGAAAAGTGAAAGTGAAGTTGTTCAGTAGTGTCCGACTCTTTGTGACCCCATGGACTGTAGCCTACGAGGCTACTCTGTCCATGGGATTTTTCAGGCAATAGTACTGGAGTGGATTGCCATTTCCTTCTCCAGGGGATCTTCCCAACCCAGGGATTAAACCTGGGTCTCCCTCATTGTAGACAGATGCTTTACCATCTGAGCCATCAGGGAAGAGTGAAGGAAAAAATAAGGAAAAAAGCCATTGAGTACCTGCTTCCATCAGGAACATGGCTTAAAGACCTGTCCAGGAAGCCAGCTGCAGGAAGGGCATCTCTACTTCTCTCTCTCTCTGTTTCTCTTTCTTGGACCAACCATATGGTAAATGCTGAACTCAGGCTGTGAAACTGCTTTTCTGTATAATTACTAGCTTTTCTTCAACTATTTATTTAGTAAAAAATATTCTGCTTACCATCGAGTTTGGATATATCGAATTGATCATTTTGCCTAATGGCCTTAACCAGTTGTATTTGGGCATTGTTAAGCCATCACCAATTTCATACACTGAATTTATTCAGCAAATCTTTCCTATGCACCTTTGTTCCAATGCTAAGAATCAGGAACAGAACAGACACATTTTTTTTCTCCCTTAATATTTATTCTTAAGTGACAAACAAAAGGGGCTTGTATCCAACATCCAAATTAGATCTAAATGTGTACAAATGAAGACCTATGCTTCCATTCAAGATGGAGTATCAAGAATGGCTTTTCCTTCTTCCAAAGCAACACAAATTGGACAAAGTGTGTAAAACACTTAAAACCATAGCTTTCAAGACACAGGGCAACAGAAAACAAACAGTGATTCCCAAGAGCTGGTGAACGAATGAGGTGGGTGCGTCCTATACTTGGCTCAGTGGCTGCTTTAGAAGATTTCCAGGCCACAGTGAGTGGAAGGGAGCCTAGAAGGAACCAGGTGGACTCTGAATTCAGTAGATCAGCCTGGAACTCTAGGAACTCCAAGGCAGATAGAATTTTCACGTCAGAGTCCTGGAGACGAGAGAGTCTCCAGAAAGGGAAGTGCGGGGCTGTCGTCCTCAGATACTTAGAGGGCGAACTGTCAGTGTCTGTGTGTGTGAAGCAACTGCACAAAGATGAAGGTTTAGAAGGAAAAGTGTGGGACATCCAGACAGGGTGAGGAACCTGCTCCTGCAGACGGACTGCAAAACCGGCTAAATCAAAAGTCATCGGCTAGAGTACTCAGAGGATTGTTGCCTTTGTAGTGAAGAAAAATTAATCCTGTACTCAATACTCTCTGGTCTAGTCCAACACCTTTTGAAAGCAAGAGATGGAAGGATCAAATGATTTCAAAGGAATTTAGGTACAATTCAGGAAAAAAGAAAACAAAACGTGTTTGTAAGACTAGAAAAATATCCGACATCTTATAAAGTAAAATATGCATCTATGATAACCACGTGCAAAAATTATTAAAATGCAACTCATAATGAGGAGATAATTCAGTAAATTAAAACCAACCCAGAATTAACAAGGATAGTGTACAAGTGTGCTCAGTCCTGTCCGACTCGTTGTGAACCCATGGACGGTAGTCTGGCAGAGTCCTCCTTCCATGGGATTCTCCAGGCAAGAATACTGGAGCGGGTTGCCATTGCCTCCTCCAGGGGCTCTTCCCGACCCGGGGACTGAACCCGGGTCTCTGGGGCCCCTTGCCCTGGCAGGCAGATTCTTTGCCACGGTGCCACCTGGGAAGCCCCCGAAAGGACTGTAGGATTTCCAAACAAGACATTTCAAACACTATTATAGATTCGTGATTTCAGCCACAAAATGTAAACTTTTGGAAGTTGTCACTTTATTCCTTAACAATAACAAAAAAGTTGGGCACACTAAAATTCAGCTAGTTTCCTTGGGCCCACAGAGAACTGAGGTTTCGGGGCAAATCACCACCATGAACTCTGGAGAGAAAGGAGGCTCCAGAGTGAGAGCTGAGACCCTCCTATTGGGGCAGAAGCTGTGTAGGCAGGGGTAGGTGGTGATTTTGACTAACCGATGAGGATGGGTGTGGGCTACAGTCTTGGGGACACACACCTGCTTGTACTTTGCCTCTAGGAACTCTATAGTTTATGGTACAGATCTGAGAAAGGTCCTCATATGAGTCTGGCAGGGTGAAGAAAATAATAATTCCTGTGAAATAATCCTAGTGCTGTCTCAAAAACAAAGACAAAATGAATTAACAGAGGTTATCCAACACTTAAATTTTCAAAAAAAGAATAATGCTTGAGTAGCTCCAAGCCAGGTTTCAGCAATACGTGAACCGTGAACTTCCAGATGTTTTATATCAAGGAAAATTACCAGGGAAAAAAGTGCTATTATATAATGATAAAGGGGGTCAACTCTCAACAAAATAAAACGAGGCAATCCTTGCACTGTGAATTTAACAGCAGTGTTGGCAGATGTGACACAGAAACACACTGCACTGGTCAGACAAGTAGGTAAATCCATAATCATGGTGGAAACTTTAGCACCCACTTCTGTTAGTAATTGATAAAAAAATCAATAGTTGACTAGTATTATCAGCAATGGTTGAGCAGTAGTATCAACATTCCTCTCAAACTCTCATGGAATTTTCACAAAAATAGGCCCCATTATGTTCACAAACTCCACCTTAACAAATTCAGAAGAATAGAAATCACACAAATTATGTCCTCAGAACACGAGATTGGACCAGAAGTCAATAACAGAGATAGAGCTAGAAAATCCTTGAGTATTTTGATATTAAACAGAACACTTCTAAATAGCATATGGATTAAAGAAAAAAAATCTCAAATTGGTTTCTAAATGTATTGAACTGAATTAATATAGAGAGTAGTGCCCAGATTTGTGAGATTTTGGGGTTCCCAGGCGGCGCTAGTGGTAAAGAACCCGCCTGCCCATGCAGGAGACCTAAGAGACACGGGTTTGATTCCCGGATCAAGAAGATCCCTTGGAGGAGGGAATGGCAGCCCGCTCCAGTATTCTTGCCTGGAGAATCCCATGGACAGAGGAGCCTGGCGGGCTGCAGTCCATAGCCTCACAAGGAGTCGGACACGGCTGAAGAGACTTAGCACGTAGTCTCCCGTGTGAGATTCAGTAACAGTGGTATTTAGAGGGAGATCTATAGTATTAAATATGTATGTTGGAAAATAATAAATATCTAGAATAAATGAGAAATATCTTGAGAAAGCAGAGGAAAAAACCCAATATAAACCTAAAATAAGCAGAATAAAATACATAGTAAAAGTTAGAGAGAAAAGCATTGAAATGGAACACCAGAAACAATAGGAAAAACCCAGCGAAACTAAGATCCTATTATTTGAAAAGATTAGTAAAATTGATAAACCTCAACCCAGGCCAGTCCAGCCACAAACAAGCTAAAGAGGAGACAGTTACAAATATCAGAACTGAAATATTAGCTGTCACAATTTATCTCATAGATATTGAAAGGATAATAAAGAAGTCCTATAAATAATTGTGTGCCACAATTTGATAACTTAGATTAAATGGATAAATCCCTTGAAAGATACAAATTACTAAAATACACATGAGGAGAAATGGATATCTGAATATGTCAATATCTATTTAAGAAATCAAATTAATAAGAAACTCCCAAAAAAAAGCACTAGGCCTGGATATGCAGGTCAAAAACTGTCCACAAAATATTAGCAAATCGAATATAAAAATGAATTAAAAATATACATTGCAACCAACTGGGATGTATTCAAATTCCCAAGAATGATTCATCATTTGAAAATCTTTCAATATGATCTCCCTAAATTATCAAGCTAAAGAAGAATAATCATATGTTTGTATTAATGCAGAAAAATTAAAACACATTCATGATAGAACTCAGTGCATGGGTAATAGAGAGGAAACTTCTCATTTTAATAAAGAATATCTGCAAAAGAGACTACAGTTAACATCATAATTATAGTTGAAAAGTCAGATACTTACCTTTCAGATGGGAACAGGCAAAGATACTCTTTCTCATCACTTCTATGTACAGTTTTTCTGGAAGTCTTTTTTTCTTTTTAATGTGTACTTATTTATTTATTTTACTTTATTTTACTTTACAATACTCTATTGGCATTGCCATACATCGACATGAATCCACCACAGGTAACTACTGCAATTAGATAGAAAAATGAAAAAAGTACACATATACATACATATAAATGAAAAAATAAATCTTTATTTACAGATGACATAATTGTCTATGGAGGGAAACCCAAATAATCCTCAACAACAAAAGAAACCTTTCTGGTACTAGTAAGAAAACAGAACAAGACCACAGGACATGACGTTATTGGACAAGAGGTGATTGCTTTTCTATCTATCAGATAGGAACAGTTTGAATTCGAAATTTGAAAAGCAATAGGAATTTTCAACAAAAAGTGAAATAGGTACAAGTCCAACAAAATATGCTGGCACAAGGTCCACCACGTAGAAGAATCTCGGTCAACATCGAGTTCAAGAAACATGAGGGAATGTACGTGAATGCACAGAATGATCCAGTTTCTCCAAGCCAGTGATAAAAACTTACAACAGCCAAAGGAGAAAAACCAAATATTACACAGAAATGTAAAGAAGCTTGGAACCAATGCCAGTAAGAAGACCAACAAATTTAAATAATAAGAGAGAAAAGAGTGAAATGCAGATTATGTAAAAAGGGGGAAAAAAGACACTGCCGTACACACAAAGGATGAAAGAATTGATCACCTATAAGCGCCCACCGCAAGCAATGCTACAAGAAGGCCTCCAGGCAGAAGGAAAGTCATATCTGATGAAACACAAATTCACACAAAGAAATGAAGAGTGGAAATCATAATTACATGAGCACACACGTATTTTGTCCCTTTGTTCAACGTAACTGGTAAATTACAATAATAAAAATGCTGGGTAGGTTTTCTGTTGTTAGTCACTTGTGTCTGACTCTTTGAACCCGCATGAACTGCAGGGCTTTCCTGTCCTTCACTATCTCCTGCAGTTTGCTCAAATTCTTGTCCTTTGAGTCACTGATGCCATCCAATCATCTCATCCTCTGTCACTCCCTTCTCCTCTTGACTTCAGTCTTTCCCAGCATCAGGGTCTTTTCCAATGAGTTGCCTCTTCGCATCAGGTGGCAAAAGGATTGAAACTTCACCTTCAGCATTAGTACTTCCAATGAATATTCATGGTTAATTTCTTTTAGGATTGACTGGTTTGATCTTCTTGCAGTCTAAGGGACTCTCAAGAATCTTATCCAACACCACAGTTTGAAAGCATCAATTCTGTGGCGCTCAGTCTTCTGCATGGTCCAACTCTCACATCCATACATGAATACTGGAAAAACCATAGCTTTGACTAGATGGACCTTTGTTCGCAAAATGATGTCTCTGCTTTTTAATACTCTGTCTATGTTGGTCATAGCTTTTCTTCCAAGGAACAAGCATCTTTTACTTTCTCCCTCTACATTGAAAGCATGTAAATATTTAAAGACTTACTTAATTATGCACATATCAATGACCCTCAAACATCCCCTCAATCAGTTTTTTTTTGTCTTGGAGTCTACCATGTTATCACTAACTTCAGATATGCAGATAACACCACCCTTATGGTAGAAATCAAAGAACTAAAGAGCTTCTTGATGAAAGTGAAAGAGAAGAGTGAAAAAGTTGTCTTAAAACTCAACATTCAGAAAATTAAGATCATGAAATCTGGCCCCATCACTTCATGGCAAATAGATGGGGAAACAATGGAAACAGTGACAGATATTATTTGGAGGGGGGGCACTCCAAAATCACTACAGATGGTGAGTGCAGCCATGAAATTAAAAGACACTTTCTCCTTGGAAGAAAAGCTATGCCAATCTAGACAGCTTATTGAAATGCAGAGATATTACTTAGCCAACAAAAGTCCATCTAGTCAAAGCTATGGTTTTTCCAGTAGTCATGTATGAATGTGAGAGTTGGACTATAAAGAAAAGTGAGCACCAAAACCTGATGGTTTTGAACTATGGTGTTGGAGAAGACTCTTGAGAGTCCCTTGGATTGTGAGGTGATCAACCCAGTCAATCCTAAAGCAAATCAGTCCTGAATATTCATTGGAAGGACTGAGGCTGATTCACTGGATGCTGAACCTGAAACTCCAATATTTTGGCCACCTGGTGCAATGAACTGACTCATTGGAAAAAACTCTGATGCTGGGAAAGATTTAAGGCAGGAGGAGAAGGGGATGACAGAGAATGCAATGGTTGGATGGCATCACTGACGCAACTGGCCTGAGTATGAGTAAGCTCTGGGAGTTGATGATGGACAGGGAAGCCTGGTGTGCTGCAGTCCATGGGGTCACAGTCGGACACAGCTGAGTGACTGAACGGAACCGAATGGGCCGATCTGCTGCAGCGCCCAGTGGAGTGTGCAGAGGCGTGCTGCCAACATCAACTACAGAATGGATCCAGTTGCCATGGGGGCAGACACACTGCCGAGGGCTGCATCTGGAGCACTTTCTCTCCGCTGCTGTGAGCAAACACCTTAGCGCTTGATTCTTAGTGCCCTTGAATCACAGTCCCTTCTCTGGGTGGCTCTTATCTATCACATTGTAGTCTATCCTGAATGCAGCACAGCATGGCCACCTAGTGAAATATCACAGGTCTTTCAGATCCATAAGCAAGGCATATCTGGTACCTGTTTAGGTCTCCTTTAATTCTTCTCACCACATTTTTATAGAATTTAGTATACGGGACTTGCAAATCTTCTGTAATTTTATCTCTAAGTATTTCACATTCTTCTTATAAATACTATTTTTTAAAGTTAAATGGTTTTTGGCTAGAGTATAGAAATCCCACGTCTTTTTCTATGTTGTTCTTGTATGCAGTGACTTTGATAAGCTCAGGTATTAGTTCTCTAATCTTTTTATTTTTTTGAGATTCCATTAGATTCCTCTGTTGACAGTCGACATCTGAGAATGAACATAACTTACCTTTTCCTTTCCAACATGGCTGCCTTATTTATTTATTCCTTCTCTTGCTGCACCAGGTCAAACTTTCCGTGTAAGTTTGCATAGACGTGATAGGAGCAGACAGCGTTTTCTTGTTCCTGATCTCAGAGAGAAAGCACAAAACTTTCCAGCACTAGGCGTGCTGTTAGCTGTAAGTTTGCTGTAGATGTCATTTCAAGTTCAGAACGTCACCTTCTCCTCGCTTGCTAGGGTTATTTATCAGTAATGAATATTAAATATTGGCAAATAATTTTTCTATTTCTATTGAGATGGTATATGGTTTCTGTCTATTTGCTTTATCATTGTTGAAGAAGGGTGTTGGAGCTCCTGAATATAATTACGTATTTCTCTGAATCTCCTCATTCGTATGTTAAAGTCCTAGCTCTCACTGCCCCAGGATGTGACTACATTTGGAGATAAGGCCTTTAAATAAGTAATTGAGGTAAGATGCGCTCATCTGGGTGACCCTGATCTTACGACCATTGGCATTGTAAGGAGAGCAGAGAGGAGCACAGACAGCGCGGACCAAAGGGGTGCATGTGAGACACAGCAAGGAGGCACTCTCCACGGGCCAGGGGAGAAGCCTCGAGAGAAGCAAGACCTGCCAGCACCTCGATCCCGGGCGTCCCTGTCTCCAGAGCTTGATGAAATACATTTCTGCCGTTTAAGACACCCGGTCTATAGCATTCTGCTATGGTAACACTAGCAGATGAACGCAGATATTAATAGGTACAAATCAAAACAAGACCAAACAAAAACCTTTCAATCTATACCACATAGTATGCACAAAATTAATTCAAAATGAATCAACAATTTACATGTAAAATGTACAACGATAAAAAAATACAGCAGAAAACGCAGGAGAAAAATTTTGTAACCTTGGTTTCAATACATGATATTTTAAAGCTGTGACTCTCAAAACCTTCACGTAGGATGACTTTCTTACACTATCCAGAAACACTGGATTTAGAGGTAACAGTGTGGGTATAAAGTCGACTGTGCTTTTGAAATAATGATGAGCTGAAAAAGAATTCTAAACACATAAGGATTTTGGTTTTATACTAATGTCAAGCAATGAAGTAATAGTTCAGCTAGGAGATATTATTAAAGCAATTTTCCATTTTGTAGTTATTCACACAATTGACTTTCTTTTTACTTTTTCAAAGGGAGTATATTATAAGAGCACTGAAATTAGCAAAATATACTGCAAAATTCTAAATTCTATGGAAGAGATTCCAAGGGATTCAAAGATCTTTCTGAATATTTATTATCTCCAGTGGATTTTAATTTCAAATTTTATGCTGATGTAATAGAAGATGCATAGATTTATCAAAGATATGGCATTTCAAAATGGTAATTAATAAATGATCTAATATGAAATATCACTATGCTACACTACATATGGTATAAATATTTAGCATGATACAGCATATTGTGTATGTACTATGATATACCATATATACACATTATGTAGCAGTAAGTAAGCAATAACATAGTGTTAAAGAATGTGGCTTTGAAATATTTATACTCTAAATAAACAAGAATGATTTTCATTCATCCCGACACAAAGGGAAAGAATATAGCTACAACCACTTACATTTCGGTTACAATCTGTTGATAGGTTGTTCTGAATGAAAATAAACATCTCTCCAAATAGTTCGGCTGTTTGCTACAGAAAATTTTAAAAGGAAGTATCCAAGTGCTCAGTAGATTTATAAAATTGGATATGGCAAAACAAATGGACCATAATCCCTGTATAAGTTGAGTAGTAAAGGCTGCCTTAATTCCGGGGCTTTTTGCCTTTGGGCCCGTGCGTTTAGTCAGCATCACCTGTCAGCGTAATACCATGTAAATGAGCAGGCCTGAGCCTCTCCCTGCATCTTTGCTAATCCTCTTCCATTCTTCTAATCACGCAACACAGAAGCCAATATCTGTTTTCATCAGGCAGATAGGATCTCTCAAGGAATTAAAGAGGACTTCCACTTAGTTCTATAGTGGGCAAGGACATGGCTGTGATCTGGGGCTTTAGGGGTTTCTCATTATGCACAGGAGCTTGCTGGATCGAAGGACTGCGTTCTGGCTGCTGGATTTTTAATCCTCTTGTGGTTAGGGCTAGAACTTCCAGTTATTAAGATCTTTGATTACTCAGCACTTGGCTTTTGATTGAGTGAACTTCTGAAGATGGCACAGGACTGTGATTTCAAGTTAGCAGTTTTAAAGGAGCTACTGGAAAAAACAGATAGGAAAAGTCCCGTGATTAAGCTGCACTATCTTCTTTTAATTGACTTTCTAAAGTTATCTGATGCTTAACTCTTCACGTGCCAAAAGAAAAAGAAAATAAACCGAGTCAGTGAATTTAATGTTTTCTCCTAAGGGGGCAAAACTCTCTGAAATTTGCAATGTTCTTGGCAATGGCAAAGCTGAGAGAGACTTGGTTTTAATCACGGGGTAGTAATTACAGAGGATGTGATGTGAACAAGATGAAGCAAATTTCCACCAGAGGGTAGAAACTCCCTCTGTTGATGATTTAAGTCTTAGAGTAAAGTAAAAACAAGGCCACCAGGATAATGTCTAGGGAGAGAGCATATAATCTTTTAGCAAAAAA
>SJYV01007249.1:3748-20766 GCA_006410875.1 Neotragus pygmaeus
CTGATTTCTGTCCTCACACTGGGGCCTGCCCCTTCAGAGCTTGCAGACACAGCCAGCTGGTTTTCCTAGTCTTCCTCTTGAGAGTCCCTTGGACTGCAAGGAGATCCAACCAGTCCATCCTAAAGGAGATCAGTCCTGGGTGTTCATTGGAAGGACTGATGTTGAAGCTGAAACTCCAATACTTTGGCCACCTCATGTGAGGAGTTGACTCATTGGACAAGACCCTGATGCTAGGAGGGATTATGGGCAGGAGGAGAAGGAGATGACAGAGGATGTGATGGCTGGATGGAATCACCGACTTGATGGACATAAGTTTAAGTGAACTCTGGGAGTTGGTGATGGACAAGGAGGCCTGGCGTGCTGTGATTCATGGGGTCACAAAGAGTCAGACACAACTGAGCGACTGAATTGAACTGAACCCACTGCTGTATTCTTGCCTGGAGAATTCCATTGTCAGAGGAGCCTGGTGGACTACAGTCCATGGGATTATTAAGAGTTGGACACAACTGAGCAACTAACACACACACACACACAGCAACTAGTGATGCTGAGCATGTTTTCATGTGCTGATGGGCCAGTTGCATTTCACCTTTGGAGAAATGTCTGTTCAAATCCTTTGCCCATTTTTAACCATGTTGTCTTTTTATTGATGAGTTGTAAGAGTTCTTTAATATTCTAGATACAAGTCTCTTATAAGACCTCCCTTTGCTTTCTTTTTTTTTCTTTATTCTTAAAAGGAAAGTTTAAATCTCTACCTACAGTGGAAAAACACAGTGATAGGCATCATAAATCAAAGGTGATTATAATATATATATAATTTATTAATTTAAGAAACAAATACTTAATAATTGTCTCCAATGACACAGGCACCATTCTTGGCTTTGGGGATACAGCAGTGAACCAGACAGGGTCCCACTAATGATCTTCCTGGACATTTTACTAACTCAAGTTCTTGGTTCATAATTACACATGTACATATATGCATGCATGAGTGCCCAGTCATGTCTGACTCTTTCCAACCCCATGAGCTGCAGCCCACCAGGCTCCTCTGTCTATGACATTCGCCAGGCAAGAATGCTAAAGTGGGTTGCCATTTCCTTCTCCAGGGGATCTTCCCAACCTAGAGATCGAACCCACAGCTCTTGCGTCTCCTGCATTGCCAGGTGGATTCTTTACCACTGCACCACCAGGGAAGACATTTATAGCTATATGGGGAAAAGAAAAAAGCAAAGAAAGGAAACAAGTAAAAGCGTCATGCTCTGCTGTGCCTGAAGAGGCCCATTTGGTCACGTCTGGGAGTGACTTGGTTATTGGATGGTCAGGGAAGTCCTCTCTGCGGAGGTGATCCTTGTGTGGACAGCAAAAGGAAGAGAAGATCCTGACTGTGCAAAGATCAAGTGTGAGAGTGTCCCAGACAGAACAAGGTGGAACTGAGCTTCCTGGGGCCAGAACAGAGTGGACAAGGGGGTGAGTCACATGGGGATGAAGAGGGAGAAACAGGCCAAAGAGGGTCCTTGCAAACCAGGACAAAGGGCTTGAATTTTTGTAAGCACAAGGGAATTCCCTTTGAAACTACCAAGTAGCTGAGGGAGATTGTCTGATCATTGTTTTTAAAAGCCTTTCCGGCTGCTGTGTGGTGGACTGTAGGGGTGCAGGGTTGGAGCAACAGGACCAGGGCAAAGGTGACTGTAACACACAGGTGATGGGTGAGGATGGCGTGGGCCAGAGCAAGAAGTGACTAGAGGGAATTGGCTGTAGCAGCAAGATGTGTTTTGCAGGTAAAGTGAACATGTATAGCTGATGGATTGGATGGGGCAGGTGAGAGAGAGGAACCAAGGAAACCCCCAGGTGGTTAAGCGTCTCCTGCAACAGGACAAGCAGGAGGGAAGGCAGAGGTGTGGGGTGACTCAAGCTCCATTTTGGACTTTCAGGTTGAGATGGACATCCAGTGGTGATGTCACGCAGGCATCTGGACATTCCTCTCTGAGTCTGGAGAGATGTGCTGGGGACTCACTGGTGGTGCTGAAGTCCATGGGACTGGACAGAGTCCAGACAAGAGGGGGCCCAATGGCACACCAGCTTTAGAGGGTCAGCCCCAGAGGACAACCCCAGAGACTGGGGAGGAACAGCCAGGGAAGAGGATACAAAGAAGAAAGCGTGCAGTTGGGGAGCTGAGAGGAGCCGTGCTTTGAGAAGAAATGGCTGGAACACACCAGTGATGTTGAGTTCTTGCTGATGGCTCTGAATCTGAGCCTCACTTCCTTTTGATAAAGGAGTAGAGGACAAAATAGGATGTCCTCCTTGGAATTAGTAGAGAACTGGAAATTTCCTAAGGGACTCCAGATCCTGTAAGGGTCATGTAAGGGACTCCAGATAATCTAAGGTTATCCCCCAACTCCCTGGGTTCTCCTGGCATACTTGGAGAATCACTTCTGTGGGCAAAGGGGAGTCATCCAAAGCTATGGATGAGAGGGTGACATGGTCAATTTAATGAGGATGAAGAATGAAACAGAGGAGGAAAAACTGGGCAGGAATGCAGGGAGGGAAGGAGGAATAACAGCCTGAAAGGGGAGGTGAGGTCTAGACTGAAGCAGAGCAGCCTGGGGATTTTTCAGGAAACCTGAGTACCCGCCTAACCCCTCAAGCCTCAGAACCAACACCTGCGTTTCCTTCCACTTTACTTCCTGTTCATCCCAAGTCTCTCTTCTTCCCCCAGCTCTCTCTGACCCCACCTAACACACAGTGTTGGAATATCAAGTGCTTTCAGTTCAGTTCAGTTCAGTCACTTAGTCATGTCCGACTCTTTGCGACCCCATGGACTGCAGCATGCCAGGCTTCCGTGTCCATCACCAACTCCCAGAGCTTGCTCAAACTCATGTCCATTGACTCAGTGATGCCATCCAACCATCTCCTCTTTGCCCCTTCTCCTCCTGCCTTCAGTCTTTCCCAGCATCAGGATCTTTTCCAAGGAGTCAGTTCTTTGCATCAGGTGGCCAAAGTATTGGAGCTTCAGCATCAGTCCTTCCAATGAATATTCAGGACTGATCTCCTTTAGGATGGACTGGTTGGATCTCCTTGCCATCCAACGGACTCTCAAGAGTCTTCTCCAACACCACAGTTCAAAAGCATCAATTCTTCGGCACTCAGCTTGGCACTCAGCTTTCTTTGTAGTCTCACTCTCACATCCATACATGACTACTGGAAAAATTCTATCCTCTGAATTCAATCCTCAAATTCCTCTATTTCACAGATGAGAAAACAAACAGAGAGGGCTAGCCAGTTGCCCAAGGTCACACTGTGAGGATTCCAACCCAGGGGCTGTGACTCAAGACCATATTACAGTGATGGGAGAAAATGGAACCCAACCTCCTATCCCTCAAGGAAGCCCTTCATCAGGGGGCTGCTCCTTGCATACCTCCAGTTATGAGTGTCTCATCACCTACCAAGTCAGTCTGCTTTGATGATCAAGAAAGTGATAGTCACTCAGTCATGTCCGCCTCTTTGTGACCCCATGGAGTTAGTCCATNGCCCTTCATCAGGGGGCTGCTCCTTGCATACCTCCAGTTATGAGTGTCTCATCACCTACCAAGTCAGTCTGCTTTGATGATCAAGAAAGTGATAGTCACTCAGTCATGTCCGCCTCTTTGTGACCCCATGGAGTTAGTCCATGGAATTCTCCAGGCCAGAATACTGGAATGAGTAGCCTTTCCCTTCTCCAGGGGATCTTCCCAACCCAGGAATAGAACCCAGCTCTCCCACATTGCAGGCAGATTCTTTACCAGCTGAGCCACAAGGGAAGCTCTTGCTGGTCAGGTTGATTGGTAAATCCCTCTTTTCCTGTCACTGCAATCTGTACTCCTGTAACTTCTCCCCACTGGTGATATAGCGAAGGGCTGGGACCTGTCGGAGATGGTGGCATAAAGGTAAAAAGAGGACTCTGAGGTCGAGTCAACCTGGATTAGGAGCTGTGCATCCCCTCACTGATGCGAAGAGCCAACTCATTAGAAAAGACCCTGATGCTGGGAAAGATTGAGGGCAGGAGGAGATGGGGACGACAGAGGATGAGATGGTTGGATGGCATCATCGACTCAATGGATATGAGTTTGAGCAGGCTCCAGGAGATGGTGATGGACAGGGGAAGCCTGAGTCCCTGGGGTCACAGAGAGTCGGACATGACTAAGGGACTGAACAAGCAACATCAGCCTCTGTGTCCTCATGCAGGAGCCCGAATGATGGCTGAACCTGCGTGGTGAGGATTGAGTGGCAGATGCCGCTTCCATCACCAGGCACCCTGAGCACCCTGGGTATCGGGGAGCTGCTAGGGTCATGGGGACATCTTTTGTTTAAAGCCCATCCCTGCCATCCCTGGTCATCAGTCAAGGCCCTGCTGTGGTTCATCCCTGGCCCACGCCTGGACTCCCCCTGCCCCGGGCTCAGGTGAGTCCAGCTGCACCCGCTCCCTAATCAGGATGCCAGGCCCCCCGCAGGGCCCGAGAGGCTCCTGGCTCACTCCTCGTCCTCAATCAGCCAGCACTCTCACGGCCTCTCCACTGATTGGCCTCTCCACTCCTTTGTTCCTTGCCAGGCCAGGGCCACCTCCAGGGCCCAGCTCCCCCAGGACCACCCTCTGGGTGCCCTGCCCTGCCCCTGTTCTATTCCTTAGACTGTGTGGACCTGCAGGCTGCTGAGGGGGTGGGGTATGATAGAGCGTGTACACACCAAACCGCAGGGAATGTGTGGTTGTGTACACACACACACACACACACTCGAGAAATCTCAACACACAAGCAAGAAGCCAAGTACTCACCCAGCATCCCTTTAAAGGACATCCACATAAACCAGGGATCCACACACACATACACTCCGCAGGTGCTCCCTCCACTCCAGCCCGTGGCAGCTCCCACCACCCTCTGCTTTCCGGGCTCCTCCCTGCTTCTTAACTCCTCAGTCGGGTTAGCTAATGCCCAAGGCCCTTGGCCTGAGCGAGCACAGATAACAAGGCAAATCTCATTTCCAGAGTCGGCTGTGTCTGGCTCCCCCCAACCCGCCACTGCCTCGGGGCTGCACTCACACTCCAGGGCCCCGCCTAGCCCGAAACATCACTAGGTGCAGCTGGTCTGGCTGTCTGGACTTTTATCATCCCCCAGAATCCCTGTGCCCCTTCCCAGGGGGGCATCCCAGGGCTAGATCAGGGCGGGCGGGACCCGCCAGTCCCGCCAGGGAGCCCCCGCAGGGCCTCAGCTCTCACAGTTTCCCACAGCAAGAGCTGGCCTTGCTCAGGAGGCCGGATGACCGTGTCCCAGCTGGCTGGCTGCATCCACTCCCCGCTCAGTGCTCAGGGTGCGGGGCGGGGAGTCCCCTGAGAGCTGGCTGAAGTGGGGGTGAGGAGAGGCAGGAAGGCTCTGGCACCCTGGGTTTGGGGACCCCTGTATGCTCTTCATCCCTGGGCTCATCCTCTGACTCAGTGGCCTCAAGACCAGGGTCTTTGGGGAGAGGACCCAGACACTAGGTCTCAGAGGGATGGGGTCTCCCAGCCAGAGGGAGAGGGAGGAGCCGCTGGACTCTGGGGACCGGCTCCGAGACTGGCCTTCAGCTGGAACACACCGTCCTGCTGTGTGAGTGAGTATAAGTCACTTCATTGTCTCCCACTGCCTGCGACCCTGTGGACTGTAGCCCACCAGCTCCTCTGTCCATGGGATTCTCCAGACCAGAATATTGGACTGGGTTGCCATGCCCTTCTCTAGGGGGTCTTCCCAATGCAAGAATTGAATCCAGGTTTCTGGCATTGCAGGCACCCGGAAAGCTTCCCCATCCTGCTATAGGGCATGGGAAAATACTAACTACACTTGACCCTTGAAAACCACAGGTTTGAACTGCACAAATACCTATGCAGATATTTTATATAAAATATCTATAGGCAGACATTTTTCAATAAATGCATACTATGGTGCTACACAATCTGCAATTAGCTGAATCTTTGAATGTGGAATCATGACTACGGAGGGCCAGCTATAGCCACAGTGGATTTTCCACTGTGTAGAGGGTGGATGCTCCCAACCCCCACATTGTTCAAGGGTCAGCTGTACTTCCAAACATAGTAGTAACTAGGTGCTACCCCAAGCTCTCCAAGTAACACCCCCTCAACACTGGTCCCTCCTGTGACTCTCTCCTCAATCCCAGAGATGAAGAGTTAATACCAGATACAGCAGGGGAGCCTCCAAAGACCCCATCCCTCTGAGAGACCTTCTGATTGGTCCCTGCCCATGATTACAGGTGGGCAACCAAAGGTGTGGAGCATCACCCAGGACCGTGGTCCCAACCCGGTTTCTGTTGCCCCTACCCACTCATGCAGAACCCAGCCCTTCCTCCAATCCAGCTGCCCTTTTCAGCGTACCCTCCCTGTTCTCTCTGACTCTGGGAGTCTGTAAACACAAGTGCCTCATGGCCCCATCAGAACTGAGGTCCTACATGCAGCCTGGTGGCTTAAGAGTCTCATTGAGCAGGGGGCTTCCAAGGAAGTTGGAGGCAGAGATGGAACACAGCTGCCCCACCCCAGCCAAAGACTCTGGAAAGTGAGCAGGGTCCCCCTCTCTGGGTCTCAGCCAAGGAGGGGGTGGCAACAGCCCTCTCACACGAGCCCCAACTTCCTCTGCCCCGGCACCTTTGCTGGCCCCCACCCCACCAGCGCCTCCATCATCTGGAGATGTATTTCATGATAATTTCATGTCATCCCTGACTCCAGGAAGATGGATCAGCCAACGAGGTGACTGGGGGATCTGTGTTGGGCTCATAAATTTACTGCCCCGCTGTGAAGCCCCCATGAAGCCCCTTGCACTCAGGGAAGGTGGAGAGATGGGGGTGATCCATCTCTCCCTGCCACCCTCGCTGGGGGCTGAAGCGGGGGCAGCGCGTTCATGGGACAGGGGAAACTTCCCTGCCCTAGGACTACAGAGGGGTCTCGCTCCACATTCATTACAAGCAAGGCTGACCGGCACTTGGCTGGAAGGGTAACCTGCCTTCCCCTGCCTCTCGCTAGCCCCCAGCGTCAAGGGGAGGCTGCCTCTTGAGTGGGTACTGGAGCTGGCTTCAGGAAAAGGGGGCAAGAAGCTGGGGCTTCTGCCCTCTCCCCCTTCTTCTCATTGGTCAACAGGAGGCTTTGTGCTGGACGGGAGTGGGAGGCTTGTGAACAGCCAGCCCCTTTCAGGAGGGAAAGGCATGCTCATATAGACCCATCTAACAAGCATGCACACACACATAGAATAGTAGCACGCCCACACTAACACCTGCTGGAGAAGACATCACAAACACAACAGCAAATCAAAGCCACAGCAGAGAAAGGAGCATGGGGTTTAGAATCCAGGAGAGCCAGGATGTTGGCTGTGCTGTGTTTCCGTGGGCCACTTACTCAACCTTTCTGATCCTCACCTTTTTCAGCTGCAAGGATAACTATACCCTCTCAAAGAGCTGTCGTCTGTTGTCAGGATTAAATGAGATCCTGTGTGAGAAGTGCCTGTATAAGATGGCAGGATAACGATTAACTCTCAGACACACACAACCCTTCACTCTCCTTTCTGCATCTCCCCATATCCTCACCTCTGACCTGCAGGAGTTGCCCAGCATGGAGCTCCCTGGGGCCGCATTCAGGTCTTTTTTCACCTCCCTACCCAGGCCACCCCGCCCCTGCCCCAGAACAGAGACTCATAGGGAACTAAGGTCTAAACAGGTGGTTTTCAGACCCGGTAGAATGTTAGAGGGCTTCCCTGGTAGCTCAGGGTAAAGAATCCGCCTTCGAATGCAAGAGATGTGGGTTCGATCTCTGGGTCAGGAAGATCCCCTGGAGCAGGAAATGGCAACCCACTCCAGTATTCTTGCCTGGGAGATCCCGTGGACAGAGGGACCTGGCGGGTTACAGTCTACAGGATTGCAGAGCAGGACACAACTTAGACACCAAACAACCAACAACAATAGAATGTTAGAATCACCAGGAAGCTCTTAAAAAAAAACAACAAAAAAACCGATGTCTGGACTACTACCACCCCACCCCACCCTGAGGACACTTTGATTCGTCAGGAGTGAGGTTTGGGTCCTTCTCGGCGGCTAGGTTAGGAACTCAAGCTTGGTAGCTAAAGNAAAAACCATAGTTTGACGAACGTTTTCAGCAAAGTGATGTCTCTTTTTTTTAATATACTGTCTAGATTTGTCATAGCTTTTCTTCCAAGAAGCAAGTGTCTTTTAATTTCATGGCTTCAGTGATTACGTTTATGAAGAACTAAAGGCAAAAGATATGACTTGCAAGTATATTTTCATCTATATAGTAATTAATGGTGTTAAAATTATGGAAAGAATGACCATATGTAATTAAAAACCAGATATGCTGTAGGCCAATGGATTATCTGCTTAACATGAAAAGTAAATGTTAATTTATTCTCAGAACTGACTGGTCTATCTTTAGAAGTTGAAAAAGTGCTCAAAAAGTGAAGAAAAAGCGTTTATTCTGGAAGTCTTCTCTACTTATGCAATCAGAGGATATTTAAAGAGACTATTGTATATCTGGAAACTAGAAATTCTTAACAAGTTTTCTGTCAACTTCAGCAGATGGACTGCTCACTCATCTGGAAAACTGGTGGTTATGATTTCTTTCTCTTCATCTCAAAAGGAATGATAATTTTCTAAAGTGTTTCAATATTCTTATTTATAAATATATAGTTTATCTTATACTATGACAGTACTATAAATGCTGAAGTGCAGGTAATCACATCTGATATTTTCAAGGAACATCTTCCATATTTTATCATATTTTGGTAATGCAACATTCACAGTTTGCAATGATAATATTACAGTTTTAATTTTTTTGTACATCTTCTGGAAAAAAATTATTTCAGTACAAAGAATGCAAGTGACAGATATATAAATTGATGGTCAATAAACGAATGCCATTATGAGTCTCACTTGTGATAAGTTGACATCACTTTAGATAAAATAATACGTGTTTGTGGAATTTGGAGATGGTTCTGACTGATTGGGCTATAAATTACTCACAGCTATCCGAAAAGCTGACTGTGAATATGGAGAATTTAAGAATTACAGACTAATTTTGGTTATTTGAAACACAATACAGCCTCAAAAGGACTGCCCAGGTGGTGCTAATGGTAAAGAACCTGCCTGCCAATACAGGAGACATAAAAGACTTGGGGTCGATCCCTGGGTCAGGAAGATTTCCTGGAAGACAGCGTGGCTACACATTCTAGGATTCTTGCCTGCAGAATCCCACAGACAGAAGAGCCTGGTAGGCTACAGTCCATAAGGTTGCAAAGAGTCAGACATGACAAGCAACTTAGCAAGCAAGTAAGCAGCAGCCTCAAAGATTTAGCAAAATTGCTCACAAAATATATTTTGTGTAGGCAAAAATCTAGGTTTTTAATAGGGACAAAATTCTGGCTCAGCAAAGTTAAAAATTTACTTCATTAAAATATTACATATTCTGTAACTTGTCTGCATGTGTATGAGCAATGATAGTTAACATTTAGTCTATTGTGAGCTCTTTCTCCCCAAATATAAGGATTTTTACCACAAGCAGTTTAGAATACATAAAGAAAGGTGATTCACAATAATTAAAAAAAGGTTTTCTATTTTGTTAAGTAAATGTACTCCTTATTGTTTTATATTGTTGAATATACATTTAACACATATTAAATGCCCAGACTGCTGACATCTCAGCACCAAGAACCTAAGAAAGCTTTACATCTTAGGATGGGATGAAGGGACTGAGCTTCAGTGATATAGTATGTGTTACGTGAAAGCAAATAAAGATGCAGAATACATAATACCAGAAATTGATTCTAAAATATTAAAAATTCAGATAAACCTCAACTATTTCTGGTTTAAGTCCTACATTTGGCTCAAATTTGGGCTAAATTCTCTCTTTCAAAACGTCTTCTATGAATCGACCTACATTAGATTCTATACATCCTAAAAAGAATATCTGTGTCTTTTAACTTTTGACACATTCAACAACGATCTGACACAAATAACACATGCAATAAATAATGATTAAACTGCTTATTCCTCCCTCCTATTTACTCAGTTTGGGTCAAATTCTTATAAATCTCTATGCATTACTGTATGTTGTATTTTAGGAATAGAAGGAACTTGACTATTCCCCCAAAATTATCAACATAAACCTTATAAGGATGGATAAAAGTGAGAGAAACATCTAAGAGTTAATGTGGAGGGAGACCTAAACAAATAAAAAAGCAAATACAAAACCTAAAGGCAGGGTTCAAACATATCAGGATGTGATGGGAGGTTGGTGGCTATGGGCTAGCCAGAGCTAAAGCAGGGTTAAAGGGCATCTGTGTGGAATAGGGTGGGAGGAGCTCACACCTGGAATCTCAAAGTACATTTATATAGATTACTTTTTAATTGTTAGGCAAATGAAAGAGTAGCTTTGCAATAGATAAGACTTCTGTATGACCCCACCTAAATCAAGGAATCTAAGTTAAAAGTATTGGTACTATGAGAAATTAAAATTGTAAGCCAGTTGTTCAAATGTAAGAACTTTTATCTGATATATTTTTGCTAATATGTGTGGATACTGGGCAGACCAAAGTTGAGTGTTATTCATTAACATAATTGGCCCATAGTATTCAAAACTGTCAAAAATCAAGAAGAGACTGAATACTAGTTCTAGATTAAAATAAATAGAGATTCCAACTAAATGAAACACATTTGAGACAGTGTACATACCTTATAAAGTACATTTTTAGGACAACTGACTAAAATAGAATTTCAATGGAAGTAATGTATCAGTGTTAAATTCTTGATAAAGATGAACATTTTGTTGTTGTGTAAAATAATATTCTTTCTCATAGNCACCCTCGCTGAGGGCTGAAGCGGGGGCAGCGCGTTCATGGGACAGGGGAAACTTCCCTGCCCTAGGACTACAGAGGGGTCTCGCTCCACATTCATTACAAGCAAGGCTGACCGGCACTTGGCTGGAAGGGTAACCTGCCTTCCCCTGCCTCTCGCTAGCCCCCAGCGTCAAGGGGAGGCTGCCTCTTGAGTGGGTACTGGAGCTGGCTTCAGGAAAAGGGGGCAAGAAGCTGGGGCTTCTGCCCTCTCCCCCTTCTTCTCATTGGTCAACAGGAGGCTTTGTGCTGGACGGGAGTGGGAGGCTTGTGAACAGCCAGCCCCTTTCAGGAGGGAAAGGCATGCTCATATAGACCCATCTAACAAGCATGCACACACACATAGAATAGTAGCACGCCCACACTAACACCTGCTGGAGAAGACATCACAAACACAACAGCAAATCAAAGCCACAGCAGAGAAAGGAGCATGGGGTTTAGAATCCAGGAGAGCCAGGATGTTGGCTGTGCTGTGTTTCCGTGGGCCACTTACTCAACCTTTCTGATCCTCACCTTTTTCAGCTGCAAGGATAACTATACCCTCTCAAAGAGCTGTCGTCTGTTGTCAGGATCAAATGAGATCCTGTGTGAGAAGTGCCTGTATAAGATGGCAGGATAACGATTAACTCTCAGACACACACAACCCTTCACTCTCCTTTCTGCATCTCCCCATATCCTCACCTCTGACCTGCAGGAGTTGCCCAGCATGGAGCTCCCTGGGGCCGCATTCAGGTCTTTTTTCACCTCCCTACCCAGGCCACCCCGCCCCTGCCCCAGAACAGAGACTCATAGGGAACTAAGGTCTAAACAGGTGGTTTTCAGACCCGGTAGAATGTTAGAGGGCTTCCCTGGTAGCTCAGGGTAAAGAATCCGCCTTTGAATGCAAGAGATGTGGGTTCGATCTCTGGGTCAGGAAGATCCCCTGGAGCAGGAAATGGCAACCCACTCCAGTATTCTTGCCTGGGAGATCCCGTGGACAGAGGGACCTGGCGGGTTACAGTCTACAGGATTGCAGAGCAGGACACAACTTAGACACCAAACAACCAACAACAATAGAATGTTAGAATCACCAGGAAGCTCTTAAAAAAAAACAACAAAAAAACCGATGTCTGGACTACTACCACCCCACCCCACCCTGAGGACACTTTGATTCGTCAGGAGTGAGGTTTGGGTCCTTCTCGGCGGCTAGGTTAGGAACTCAAGCTTGGTAGCTAAAGAGGACTGAGCCCTGGCTCTGGCCTGTGCTGGCTCTGATCTGGGATGAATCACCCACATCTCTTCTCCCGACCTGTGTTCCTTGGCTTCGCTAAGGAGCCTGCCACGCCGGAGGGCTGCCATAAGCACTGTGGACATCATCAGTCTTTCGCTCTGCCCCTGACAGCTCAGGAGCAAAGGGGACCCTCCTTGGAGCCAGCCGGGTCCCGGCGGCTCCAGGTGGGACTGAGGTCTCTTGCCGTCCACCCCCACCTGTCACATCCTCCACAGGGGCTCCTGCCTCTCGCCTCTCTCTTCCTGAAACACGAATCCCGTTTTCCTAGAGCCAAAGGAAGGCTCGACATTTCATGTCCCCCAACCCCCGCTCCCTTAGTGACTCTTCCCAGGTCCAGAATGGGGTGGGCCTGCAACTAGCTTCACACAATGATTCATTTCTCCTCTAGACCCCTGGTTTCCCAGCTGGGAGGGGGGACGGGCCAGGCGGCTGGCTCTCGGTTCCTGATCTGATCCTGCCCTCCTGCCTAATTAGTATTCCAAGGAGGACTGGCTCCGCAGGCCCCAGGATTTGTTTGCCAGCCGGCCAGTTCCCTGTCTCCCCAGTTCAGAGTGAGTAATTCTGTCCCTCCCAGGCCCATTTAAGGGAGTGAATAATTAGTTACATTCAATTAGGCCTCTCGCTGCCACTGGGGCTCCTGCCTGCCTCACTTGGGGGGACAGGCTTACTAATGAGATGGCACATGTCTGACACAGGGGAGCAAGTGTTAAACACCAGCGACCCCCTACTCCTCCACAGGGGGCCCCCCAAGGCTAGGAGGGAATGGGGAGGGTGGGAGGCTGGGGATGAAGGCCAGAGAGGAGGGGAAAAATGAAAGGAAGTGGAGAGGGGGATGCAGGAAGGGACTCAAGAGGGAAAGAGAGAAGCCACCTAAACGTCCATTATTATGGCGCCCTTACCTGAATCGGGCTCCAGCCAGACAATGGAATCCTATGCGGCAATTAAAAAGCTTGTTGTCGATCTATATTTATTGGCATGGAGAGACGTCTGTTGTACACAGTTAAGCAAAGAAGGCTGCTTACAGAATAGTGCATGGAATAATAGCCCGAGTTGAAAAAATATTTTTGGTACAGAAAACAAGTCTGGAAGGACCTGTAACTTGCAGTTGGCGGCGGTTTGGAAGCGGGGGCAGGAAGGGGCGGGGGAGAGGGGAGAGCTCTCACAGGTGGGCTTGTTTCCCTGTGCATTGCGTGGACTGGGGTGGAGGGTGGTGAGACGCACGGGTCGGAGTTTGGTGATCTGCCAAAGCAAGAATACTTGTTCAAGAGAGAACAAGAGTGAGATGGAAGGGCTGGGAGGCGGGGAAGGAGGTGATCGGTCAGGGAGACTGACAGAAGAAGGTGGGGAGGGGGAGGCGCAGAGACTGCAGAGGGTGGGAGGAGATCCTAGAGGGAGAAGCAGGCAGTGAACTAGCTGGGTGCCAGGGCCCAGCAGGATGTGCCAGTCGGCGGGCGGCGAGAGAGGCAGAGAGCCCCCAGGGACTGGAAGAGGGGACTGGAATAGAGAAGCAGGGGGCCCCTCTACCCCCAATCCCTCCACCGCCACCCACTTTCTGTCTGGGCCAAAGCTGCGCACTGATTTTACTGATCACCGACCCCCCTACACACCGTAGCAATGTTGCACATCCCAGAGGACCCCTCCCCCAGTGAGCTTCCCCCATTCCCCAGACTCCAGGACCACAGCATGGGCTTTTTTTTTTCTAAACAAATTAAAACTGTATCTCCCTACCCCTGCAGGTGGGTTGGTAATTTTCTGAGCTAGAATCACTCTTGGGGAGAGAAATCCTTCGGGGCAGACTCTTTAATAACTTCTGCTGCCCAAGGAATCAACTGCAGGGCCCTGAAGGCTTAAGGGGAGAGTGTGTGAGTGCATGCCTGAGGGCCGAGATGGGGGTGGGGGTTGTCATCAAATTAAGAGGGCATTACAGCCAGCTCAGCCCTGGCCCCCCAGTCCTAGAATTTCAGTGTTTTAGATCCAGTTAACCAGGGTCGCAGGGTGGAGCCTAAGGCCTCAGAAACTCTCCAGCCTCCCAGCTGGGGTGCAGAGAAAAGAGACAACCCGCCTGGCACATGTGGCCTGACTTGACTCTGGACCCTCCCAGGGCCTCAGTCTCCCCTCATAGAAAACAAAAGTAGCTCTTCCCTGGAGGTCCAGTGCTTAAGACTCCACTCTTCCACGGCGTGGGTTCGATCCCTGGGCAGAGAACAGTGCCACGCAATGTGGCTGAAAATTTTTTTTAATTATAAAAGAAAAGTGCTGGATACAATGAAATTCCCAGTTTTTAATTTCAACCCTCTGTGATATGCTGTCTTGAGCTCTCATGGTTTTGTTTTAACTTGGGGGATTGGTAGCATTTAAACACTGGGAGATTTAATATAGAAATCTGGATGCCCCACAATATATAACTTTCATTCTTAGAGGGCAACCACTGGATGGAATCTATAGATGCCACCTCGTCCCGCCCGCACAAGATGGACAGAGCCTTGCTGCTGCTTTGCCCGGAGGCTCTGCCGTCCTGACTCCCCCACCCTGCCTGTCTTGCTCTGCAGCTTCCGTGTAACCCCAGCCCTAAAGGTTACCTGCTCCTGCGGGGCCTTTCCTTCTGCCCTGGGCAGTCACACGGCCTTTTAACAGCCTAATGACCTGCGCCTGGTTTTTCACTCGCCAGAGGTTTTGAATCAACCAGTTAGGCCTAAATCCCAGCTCTGATTCTTCAGATCTTAGCAAGTCATTTAGCTCTGAGCCTCCATCTGTAAAACGGGCGTTCGAAGAGACTGTGCCTTATTCGGGGTTGTCCTAGGGACTTTAGACAAGCGTGTGAAGTTCTTAGCCCTGTCCCTAGCACAGAGCGCTCGGGCCCTGCGCATTCTTAGAGCTACCCTGCACAACTCTGCACGACTGAGGTGACTGAGCACGCACGCACAACCCTAGCTGGGGGAGAGGCCACAGGAGGAATGCAGGAATGCTTGCTAAATGGAGGAAGCAGTGGAGAGAGACCCGAGAAACGGATCAAGTTGGAGAGTAGAAGTCGCAGGAGGCTCGGGCGAATGGATGACGGGAGGATGAGAGCGGGCAGAAGCCAGCCGCCAGGGTCTTCGGACATTACTTTGGCGCCACCTTCTGGCTGATGCGAGCTTCACGCCCACCCATTCATCCACAGGTCACAGTGGACTCTACAGTGTGGGCTGATCCTCTTTTTTTTTTTAGAATTGGCAAGCTCCCTAGAACTCCTAATGGGCTTCCCAGGTGTCTCAGTGGGTAAAGAAACTGCCTACAGTGCAGGAGACGCCAGGGATATGGGTTCGATTACTGGGTTGGGAAGATCCCCTGGAGGAGGGCATGGCAACCCACTCCAGTATTCTCGCCTGGAGAATCCCCAAGGACAGAGGAGCCTGACGGGCTGCAGAGTTGGACACGACTGAAGCGATTGAGCACTAGAACTCATCGAACCCCAGTCTTTCATCGCATCTGAGCAGGGGAAACCTCAGAACCAGAGAGCAACTTTCCCAAGGTCACCTAAAAAGTTCCTGGCTGAGGTCCATTTAGAACCTGGAACTTGCTATAGCTGCCAAGGATAACTACCCCTTCTCTTTGTCAGGGATGCCAGATACACAAAATTGTACCTTCTCATGCCTGGCCAATGCTGACTCTTGGAGGGGGCGTCTCCAAAAGCAGACTCTGCAACAAGGAAGGCATGCAGGTAGTTTTTTTGGAGAGTTGAGCCCAAGAGGCATCAGTGGGGCTGTGGGACATGAGACAGAAAAGAAAGGAAGCCCATGCAGAGGGCATCTGTGGATCGAGTCCTCTAGGGAACCCAGGAGACAGCACAGAGCACACCTCAGATCTGTCCCTCCCAAGGGCAAGGAGGCTGGGGCATTTATTCTCCAACTTTCACTTCTGTTTGTTTGAGAGTATTCAGGGCATTATGTAAGAGATGCGGGTTAAATCCCTGGGTCGAGAAGATCCCCTGGAGGAGGGCCACGGCAACCCACTCTAGTATTCTTGTCTGGAGGGTCCCATGGACAGAGGAGCCTGGTGGGCTTACAGTCCACGGGGTCGCAGAGAGTCAGACACGACTGGTGTGACTGAGCGTGCAGGAACACATTCAGGGCATTTGCTCACCCAGCTGCATCTTACCTGCCCTACACCTGCATCAAGCCTGTTTTGAAAACCAGGGAAAGCCCTAAGTGCTTTCAAGAGGAAACCGACTGCCCAGCAAGAAATGTAAACGCCGAGGGTGACCCCTGGACCTGCAGCATCACCTGGGAAACCTGTAGAAACGCATAGTCTTGGGCCGCATCCCAAAGATACTGAATCAGAAACACGGGCAGCGGAGCCCAGCAATCTGTCTTTTATTAGTGACAGGTCTTATAGGTGGTTCTGATACATGCTCAAGACTGAGAACCAGCGACTAGTAAAGATCGAAGGAGGCATCCATAGCATCTGCCCATTGTATTGCCTCCATTTGCCAGATGAGCAAACTGAGACCCTAAAAAGTGAGCGTGACCTACCCGAGGTCACACAGACCATAGGTGGCAGACTTGGGTCTTTAGTCTCTTTCTGCCGTACCGTCCTCTACAGAAGTAGCACTAGCATTTAGACTCTGTTGTTGTTTTAGCCCCGACTTTTGCAACCCCATGGACTGTAACCCTCCTGGGTCCTCTGTCCACAAGATTTCCTGGGCAAGAATACTTTTCCTTCTCCAGCAGATCTTCCTGACCCAGGGATCAAACCTTCGTCTCCTGCTTGGCAGACAGATTCTTTACCACTGAGTCACCAGGGCTTCCCTGGACTCTCGGCAGGGGATAAAGGTGAGGCCCAAGGGCTCCCCTCCCCCCACC
>SJYV01007249.1:23206-103915 GCA_006410875.1 Neotragus pygmaeus
GGACAAGTCCTCTTCACCCCCACCCTCCAGGCAGCAGGACAGGTTGGGAAATCCAAAGCAGCTTCTCCTGGTGGGAGGGATCGGGGGTGGATCCCTGGGTTAAACCAGCCCATCCCCATCTTCAGCAGGAGTCTTTGTGCTGGGGTTTTGCAACCCCCTTCCTTCTCCTTCTCGCCCTACAACCTCCCCCCTCCCCTCCCCTCTGCTCCCACTCCATCTGCTGCTCCTCCTGGCTAGGCTCCCCCTCAGTTGGCACAGCAGGAAAAGAGAACAGGATGGTTTATTTTTATCCCCAGATACTGCTTAGGGGGAAGGGGGCACCATCTGACCGAGAAGCCGTCAGAGGATCCTATGCATTTGGGATGTCAAAGGAGGTGGGGAGCCCAAGAGCTCCCTGGGAAGGGGCCACAGATGTAGGCTCCAGAGAGCAAGCAGGGCTGGAAAGAGCAGCCCAGGACCAGGAAGGGGCGCTCTAAGGGGCACCGCTCTGAGCTGCTGTGTGGCTATAAATTACCTCTCTGGGCCTCCATTTGCATCTCCGATAAAGACGTGCCGGCCCTGCCTGCCTCAAAGGCTATTGTCGAGTATGTGAAACACATGGGGAAACCCTTTTGCAAACAGGGTGCCAAATGTGAGGACATGTAGAGCCCACCCTGGAGAGGCCGTGGCCTGGGACTTTTCTTATTTGCGCTCAGAAAGCACCCTAATTCTGAGAGCCTGACAGCATGTGAAGCAGCTCATGTCACCCAGCGTGTCACCCCCGCTTTTCTTTCTACATGTTTGATGACTTTTTAATTACATAAGCAGTGTGTGAATTCACTCTTCTTTGGGGGGGGGGGCAGAATGAAGCATTGTGGGAAAGTCAAATCTTTCTTTAACCAACCCTCCCCCGGACCCTTCTTCCCTAACTGAGACAGTGCAGTTCTTCGAGCTGTGCAAGTTCTGTGTGTCCTTCCAGGACCCCCGTCTACACCCACATATATAACACTCTGTGTTTACATATGTATCTGTAGGTGATGCGTCATATTGTTTGGGGTTGTGTGTGCGTGCTCAGTTACGTCCCACTCTTCGCAACCCCATGGACTGTAGCACACCAAGCTCCTCCGTCCATGGACTTCTCCAGGCAAGAACACTGGAGTGAGCGGGTTGCCATTTCCTCCTTCAGGGGACCTTCCCAGGGGTTGAACCCACATCTCATGCATCTCCTGCACTGGAAGGCGGATGCTTTAGCACTGAGCCTCCTGGTTTGGGTTGCTGCTGCTGCTGCTAAGTCGCTTCAATTGTGTCCGACTCTGAGCTTTAAAAAAAAGTTTCTGTGCCTACCATTCTGCAACCTACTTTTCCCCCCATGACAGTGTTTTTAAGATCTGTTGCATAAATATATTACAATTTTATTTAACCAGTCCCCTGGTGATGGACAGTTAAGCAGTTTCCAGTTGCTCACTGTCACAAACAATACTGCGATGCATATCCATGTATCTGCCTCCTGG
Source organism: Neotragus pygmaeus (assembly GCA_006410875.1). Lineage (NCBI taxonomy): Eukaryota > Metazoa > Chordata > Mammalia > Artiodactyla > Bovidae > Neotragus > Neotragus pygmaeus. Next base: position 24,697 of record SJYV01007249.1, read on the forward strand.
GCTCAGAGCAGCCACCGAATGACATCTGTCAGCAATGAACCGCTCGCGGGGGTGGAAGGTCTGGTGAATATTATTGTATGTCCTCCCCAAAGTTTTGTTACCATCGTTAGAAGCAGGTTGGGAGATTGAACGGGCTCCACGGCTGGGGTGAAAGGCGCCCCAAGCTGAACTGTTTCTGGGCTGCAGGGCGGCTGTCGCCCTCCCCCGCAGGAGCGGCCCCAGGGTCGTGTCCGTGGGCCCGGCTGCCACGCCTCCGGGCGCCCGCACCTCATTCTCGCTCCTGCACGGAGATGCGGCTCTCTTTGCCGTCTTCCTGGGCCACCGGCTGACACCAGCATAAGGTCTCCTGCACCGGAGGCGGCGGGTGAGGGCCGGGAAAATCCTCCTCCGGATCAATCGTCTCCACGGGATCCTGCCTTCCAGCCGTAGGGTGCAGGGCCTGGGGAGACAAGGCTTGGGGTTGCCCCTAGCAACACTTCCGAGCGCTTCCCTGGAAGCCGTCCCACCCCTCGCCCCTTTTCCCTTTCCCAAACCAAGGGTCAGTGCTGATTCCGTGGGTGCGTCCCGCCCCCTGCTGGCCACAGCGAGGGTGTCATGAAGCTTCTGTAAGGGGGGCCGCGGGTTAAGGAAATGTTCCTCTATCACCCACTTCTAGACCCCACACCAAGGCTGGGAAGATGCTGCTCTTCCAGGAAAGAAGAGTAAATGTCATACTTTGCCAGTGGTGCTAGGGAAGCTCTGGGGGAAGGTGAGTTTGGGAGAAGAGAAAAGGAGAAAAGGGGAGAAGCTCCAAGCCCAGAGGAGGGGGAGGGGACTGGCCCTGCCTCAATTTTGTTGCCATAGGCAACAATGAATCCATCTTTCTTTCCTGTCTTAGACTGTCCCCCTGGGAGACCTACCTTAGCCTGACGCTTCTTGGTCATGTTCCCTAGAGAGAAAAAAAAAAGGATGGGGAGTCGGCAAGGCCAGATAAGGGAACAGGTGACCCGCCAACTGTCCCTCCTGCCCCATCACCTCCCCACCTGGGGACTCACTGATACAAGCAGATGCCAACAGGACAACAAACAGGACTCCCATCGTGATGGGGATCACCACCAGGGCCCTCATCCGACTCCGGAAACCTGGAGAGAGCGAGACTTCAGCCATGGCTCCCCAACCTTTTGCCCAAAGCTGCTGTGCTTTGCTGGACTCTCAAATCCTTCTGTGTCTAAGCTCATCTATATCAGAAATTTCAAACACATGGCCCCTAGTAGAAATGTGACCAGCAGATAGATGTCTTTAGTGTGACTGGCATGTGTGTGTGTCTGTGCGTGTGTGTTTTAATTTATAATATTTGCCAACATTTTAAAATCGGGAGATTGCACATTTAAAATTTAAGTATCTGTTTCTCTTACAAATTTGGAAGATCCAGCCCCAGTGGGCCAGCAGCCCACCTGCCGCTCCTTGGCCAGAACTGAGTGGTGAAAGCTGCTGCCACCAGCTTGCCACTCTCCTCACCCCTCCCTACTTTGTCCATTATTGGCCCGGCCTCATCTACATCTGCACCCTTGTCTTTGTTATAGAAGAATGGAGGGGGAGAGGAAGTGTTTCTTGTGCCTAAGTCTCTATTCTATATGGGAAACTGGAAAAAAAGACCAGAGGTGTGGTAAGGACTCAAGTAAGACCAGTGAAGCACTGCCTTAGGACAAAACTGAAGGGGACACCCAAAAGCTCAGTAATCAAGATAAGTCGTATTTTTGCGGCCATGCCACACAACATATATANCAGTGGTTCCAGGAGCTGCAGTGATTCCATGAGCTGAAAGCAGGCTGAGGTACTGATACAGTGGTTCCAGGAGCTGAAGGTGGGCTGAGGTGCTTATACAATGGTTCCATGAGCTGAAGGCGGGCTGAGGTACTGATACAATGATTCCATGAGCTGAGGGCGGGCTGAGGTGCTGATACAGTGGTTCCAGGAGCTGCAGTGATTCCATGAGCTGAAGGTGGGCTGAGGTGCTGATACAGTGGTTCCATGAGCTGAAGGCGGGCTGAGGTGCTGATACAGTGATTCCAGGAGCTGCAGTGATTCCATGAGCTGAAGGCGGGCTGAGGTACTGATACAGTGATTCCATGCTGAAGGCGGGCTGAGGTGCTGATACAGTGGTTCCATGAGGTGAAGGCGGGCTGAGGTGCTGATACAGTGGTTCCATGAACTAGTCTTGGTGCCAGGGCTCTGCTCTTTATTAGTTGTGTGATCTCAGGCTCCCGCAGGAAGGGAGTTACAATTCCTGCCTCATAAAATATTTAGATGTCTAACACATGATGAATACTCCATGAAAAGTCGTTGCTGTTGATTGAGTTTTTCTTCTTGGCAGTTTCTGGAAATGATTAAGATTGAAGTGACAGTATTATGACAGACCAGTCTTAAAGAACTACTCTCTGAATGTTTCGCCTCTGATTGGGATCCTGGGTAACTCATTATTGCCTAGTTCTCTTATCTGTGAGATAAGAAGATAATACTTCCTCAGATCTCAGTGATGCTTTATTGTGACTGTGCTGCTAAGTATGGTTATCATCTTGATTTTACACACTTTGATCAGCCTTTTTGGAGAAGGAAATGGCAACCCACTCCAGTATTCTTGCCTGGAGAATCCCATTGACAAAGGAGCCTAGTGGGCTCCAGTCCGTGGGGTTGCAAAGAGTTGGACCCTCGGACCAAGTGGCTAACACACACATGCTTATCTGTGAAGCTCGCCATTTGGCCTTCTTTGTACCTTTCCAGCCTTATTTTCCACAGCACCTGTCATGCAATCTGTTAAAGCCAGACTTGTCTCACTGCCTCTCATGTAAAGCAGTTTCATTTTTATAACTGAAAGATTCATTTTCCTAAGTAGAAATTTTTTTTTTCCATGTAACTACTCTGTCCATCTCCATAGAGTAACTCCTGTATGCTCCACCTGTTTGTCCTCGCACAAATAGGTTCCAAAAAGGAAATTACTGTGCTGACTCCTACCAGATATCTTAAAAGGGACATATGCAGTATAATTCACATGTAATATTTTTAGTGTCATAGACACATTTAGTCCTTCCGTATCAGGCATATTCACTCAGTGTGTGCATTTGATTCTTATGGCTGATGTTCTTCATGATCTTACTGAAGCATTGCATAATCCCAAGTGTCTGTTGAGTCTTTCTTGCCATTTTGTTTATTGGTCCATCCATTCAACAAACATTTATTGAATGCTGCTATATGCTAGACATGGTTCAAGATATTAGGGTCACAGTGGAAAGAATAGGCAAGGGCTCTGATTTCCAGGACCTTATATTTGAGAATGAAGAAAGGAACTAATGAATGGACAAAATTTCACATAAGTACTTCAAAGAAAATGAAAGAGAGCTAGCTGGAAGGGAAAGCTACTTGAAATTGGTTTAGAGAAGGCCTCAGCGGGAAGGTGGTGTTCCGGCTGAAAGATACAAGGCAGGACATTTAATGGTAAGTTTGGGGACATAAGGAACAACTAGTGTGAAGGTCTGCAGTAGGAACCAGGACCCAGTCAGGATTACCAGATTGCATTTGGCTGTTACTTAGTTTTTGCTTCATAATCTAAAAACGTCCTCCCCTTTTTTCTTTCCCTCGGTAGCATTAACTATTTTTTTTCTTGCTGCATGTGGCGTGTGGAACTTCCCTGACCAGGGATCGAACCCATGCTGCCTGCGTGGAAAGTGAGTCTTAACCACTGGACCATCGAGGAAGTCCAGACGTTGACTTTTGAAGACGCCAGTCTGGTTCTTTATTAGACGCTTCCACAGTCGCGATTTGTCCGACTGTTTACTGGTGTCACTTAGGCCCTTCATTTATCCCCTTTTAAGACAAGTCTAAAGGCTTGACAGCATTCCTGTTTGCAATCCTGTGTGATACTGTGTATTCATATTGTATCACACTTGATGTCAGCTTTTGCCATTTTGATACTGAATTTGATCACTTGGTTAACCTGAGAGTCCTTGATCTTTCCTTTGTAAAGATTTCCCTTTATGTGGATCAGGTAATCTGTTGGGTAACAATTTAACACAGTTACTCTATTCTCTTTCACCTATTGGTTTTAATGTCCATCAGTGATCCTTGCCCGAGTCAGTTTCATTGGAGGTTGTGAAAGGGTGATTGTTTCCACAATTATTAGCTGGCAAGATACTATCAGCCAGGAATTAGCTACTAAAAGTCTCTCCTAGTTAGGCAGAGTGTTCTGGCTGATTCTTTGCTTTTCGTTATAAGTTTTGTTGGTAAAGAATTGGGGCTCCCCAGGCGGCTCATGGGTAAAGAGTCCACCAGGCAAATGAGGAGCTGCAGTCTTGATCCCTCAGTTGGGGAGATCCCCCGCAGGAGGACGTGGCACCCCCACTCCAGTATTCTTGCCTGGGGAATCGTATGAACAGAGGAGCCTGCTGGGCTACAGTCCGTGGGGTCTCAAAAAGTCAGATGAGACTTAGCAACTGAGCACACACACCATTGGGCACCTCAGTGGCAGCAGATGAGTTTCTCTGCCAGTTTCTGTGTCACTGTGGGCCCAGAATTCGTGCTTACTCATCATTTCCCACTCATGGCTGTGAGCCTCTGTGCGGCTGGCCTGTGGCCAGTGTCAGCGCTGCGTCCTGGCGATGTGCCGTCAGCCTTGGGTGGTTTTCTGTCACAGGATACCCCAGGTGTGCCTTGGCTCTCTCTGTTCTTGACCCCACATCAGTCATTTTTCCAGGAAGAGCTGGCTTCCTTTACAGAGAATGCCATTAGAAACCAGATTCTGAGTGCTGGGAATGCTCACTGCCACTGGGTCTTCATGATTTCCAGGCTCTTTCACTGGCAGAGACAGAAAATAGGATTTTTAGAAATGAAAACTTCATGTTGACATTCCAGTTTGATTTGAACATGACAGGACTCTTTAGGTTTTTATTTATCTCTCTTAAACTGACAGTCTTACTTTCTAGAATTGTTTATGTTTGTTTGCTTTATCTACTGTGCACGTAACTTTTAAAAGTATGGTAGTCATATTGTTACTGACAAAATTACTAAGGTAAATTTAAATTTTATTTGTGATTCTTCCTGTCTTTAGAATATTCTGTCAAGATCCAGTCAAGAAAATGAAAAACATACTAGATATTTCAAATAGAGGATATTTAATATAGGTGGCAAGACTCAGCAAATAGAGTAGGGCAGGGTAACTTAGAGGTTAAGAACTCGGGTGACACTGTTGCCTCAAGTGTTGGGAGCAAAGGGAGAGATGGTAGTAAGAGCAGTCTTGAAGAATATCGAGGGGAGGGGCACGCAACACCTCAAGCACTGCTGCTACTCTCAGAGCTGGGATCAAGAGGGGAAATTGCCAAGACACGCTGCACGGCTGGTGTGGGAAAACGTCTTCTTCGGTCAGCTCAGTTCAGGCGCGCAGTCGTGTCTGACTGTGACTCCATGGACTGCAACACCAACTCCCTGGATATCACCAACTCCCAGAGTCCACTCAAACTCATGTCCATTGAGTCGGTGATGCCATCCAGCCATCTCATCCTCTGTCGTCCCCTTCTCCTCCTGCCCCCAATCCCTCCCAGCATCAGAGTCTTTTCCAGTGAGTCAGCTCTTCGCATCAAGTGGACAAAGTATTGGAGTTTCAGCTTCAGCATCAGTCCTTCCAATGAGTAATCAGGACTGGTCATCTTTAGGATGGACTGGTTGGGTCTCCTTGCAGTCCAAGGGACTCTTAAGAGTCTTCTCCAACACCACAGTTCAAAAGCATCAATTCTTCGGTGCTCAGCTTTCTTTATAGTCCAACTCTCACATCCATACATGACCACAGGAAAAACCATAGCCTTGACTAGATGGAGCTTTGTTGACAAAGTAATGTCGCTGCTTCCTAATGTGCTGTCTAGGTTGGTCATAGCTTTCCTTCCAAGGGGCAGGCGTCTTTTAGTTTCATGGCTGTGTCACCATTTGCAGGGATTGGAGCCCGAGAAGATAGTCTGTCATGGTTTGCATTGTCTCCCCATCTATTTGCCATGAAGTGATGGGACCGGATGCCATGATCTTCATTGTTNCTTCCAAGGGGCAGGCGTCTTTTAGTTTCATGGCTGTGTCACCATTTGCAGGGATTGGAGCCCGAGAAGATAGTCTGTCATGGTTTGCATTGTCTCCCCATCTATTTGCCATGAAGTGATGGGACCGGATGCCATGATCTTCATTGTTTGAATGTTGAGTTTTAAGCCAGCTTTTTCACTCTCCTCTTTCACTTCCATCAAGAGGCTCTTTAGTTCTTCTTCACTTTTCTGCCATAAGGGTGGTGTCATCTGCATATCTGAGGTTATTGATATTTCTCCCGGCAATCTTGATTCCAGCTTGTGCTTCACTCAGTCCAGCATTTCTCATGATGTACTCTGCATATAAGTTAAATAAGCAGGGTGACAATATACAGCCTTGACGTACTCCTTTCCCAGTCGAACCAGTCCGTTGTTCCATGTCCTGTTCTGTTGCTTCTTGACCTGCAAACAGGTTTCTCAGGAGGTGGGTGAAGTGATCTGGTATTCCCATCTCTTTTAGAATTTTCCACAGTTTGTTGTGATCCACACAGTCATGGCTTTAGCATAGTCCATGGAGCAGAAGTAGATGTTTTTCTGGAATTTTCTTGCTTTTTCTGTGATCTCATGGATGTTGGCAATTTGATCTCTGGTTCCTCTGCCTTTTCTAAAACCAGGTTGAACGTCTGAAAGTTCTTGGCTCACATATTGTTGAAGCCTGGCTTGGAGAATTTTGAGCATTACTTTGCTAGCGTGTGAGATGAGTGCAATTGTGCAGTAGTTTGAACATTCTTTGGCATTGCCTTTCTTTGGGATTGGATGAAAACTGTCCTTTTCCAGTCCTGTGGCCACTGCTGAGTTTTCCAAATTTGCTGGCATATTGAATGTAGCACTTTGCCAGCATCTTCTTTCAGGATTTGAAATAACTCAACTGGAATTCCATCACCTCCACTAGCTTTGTTTGTAGTGATGCTTCCTAAGGCCCATTCCAGGATGTCTGGCTCTAGATGAGTGATCACACCACCGTGCTTATCTGGGTCGTGATGATCTTTTTTGTATAGTTCTTCTGTGTATTCTTGCCACATCTTCTTAGTATCTTCTGCTAGGTCCCTACCATTTCTGTCCTTTATTATGTCAATCTGCATGAAATGTTCCCTTGGTATCTCTAATTTTCTTGAAGAGATCTCTAGTCTTTCCCATTTTACTATTTTCCTCTATTTCTTTACATTGATCACTGAGGAAGGCTTTCTTATCTCTCCTTGCTATTCTTTGAAACTGCATTCAGATGGATATATTTTTCCTTTTCTTCTTTGTTTTTAGGTTATCTTCTTTTTTCAGCTATTTGTAAGGCCTCCTTAGACAACCATTTTGCCTTTTTGTATTTCTTCTTGGGGATGATTTTGGTCACCACCTCCCGTACAATGTCACGAACCTCCGTCCATAGTTCTTCAGGCTCTGTCTATCAGGCACTCTGTCTACCTTGAATCTATTTCTCACTTCCACTGTATAATTGTAAGGGATTTGATTTAGGTCATACCTGAATGGTCTAATGGTTTTCCCTACTTTCTTCAATTTAAGTATGAATTTGGCAATAAGGAGTTGATGATCTGAGCCACAGTCAGCTCCCAGTCTTGTTTTTGCTGACTGTATAGAGCTTCTCCCATCATTGGCTGCAAAGAATATAATCAATCTGATTTCGGTGTTGACAATCTGGTGATGTCCATGTGTAGAGTCGTCTCTTGTGTTGCTGGAAGAGGGTGTTTGCTATGACCAGTGCGTTCTCTTAACAAAACTCTGTTAGTCTTTGCCCTGTTTCATTTTGTACTCCAAGGCCAAACTTGCCTGTTACTCCAGATATCTCTTGAGTACTTACTTTTTCATCTCTTCCTAATTTTTATTACTTTCCCGTTTATTCTTTCAGTATTTCTTTTTGCAAAAATAAATATCTACATATAGTCTTTTTCTATCCCTTCTTACATAGAAGGTTGACATATTATGTACACTGGTCAGCAGTTCTTTTCACTTAACATATCTTGGAGATCACGCTTGGAACAGAGGTAATGCCTAATTATTTCCACAGCTTCATTTTGCGAATGTGCCAGATTTGTTCAACTAGTTACTTAAAAAAATATACATTGATTTGTTTTGGCTGTGCTGGATCTTAGTTGTGGCTTCTAGAATCTTTAGTTGCTACCTTCAGAATGGTTAGTTGCGGTGTGCAACCTCTTAGTTGGGGCATGTGGAATCTAGTTCCCCAGCCAGGGATCGAACCCAGGCCCCCTAAACTGGGAGTGCAGAGTCTCAACCATTGGACCACCAGGGAGGTCCCAACTAGTCACTTTTTGATGGTCATCAATAAGTAATGCTTTACTGCTGATCTTTTAAGAATAAATTTTGGTGGGAATTCACTGGTGGTCCAGTGGTTAGAACTCAACGCTTTCACTGTTGAGGGCCTAGATTCAGTCCCTGATCAAGGTAAAGATCCCACTGGCCACGTGGCATGGGGTGGGGGGGGAAAGACCACTTCACTACTTAAAATAGACGTTGGTATGTGCGTATGTGTGTTAGAAGGAGCTTTGAGCTGATACAGGTTCTGTTCTGCCACTAAATATATGACCTGTTTTCGGACTTCAAGTTTCCTCATATGTAAAAGGTTAAGTTGCTCCATAATCTGTAAGGTTGCCTGCTATAGTTATATCTTTCTGAAAGTTTTATTAGCCACATTTTTAAGCCTGTTACTCAGTAAAGTATATAAGGCATAGGAAAAGTATGAATGAGAGCATCAGGTTAAGTTTTAGAAGTACTGCTGAGGGTTTTCTGAACTTGAATCTGCTCGGGTGCTTGTTAGATTAAGATTCCTGGACCCATTCCTGTTTTCTGAAACCGTCTCTAGGACATGTGCCTGCTAGGTGATTTTTTTTTTATGGTCAAGCAGACTTGTGAACCAGGAGTTCCATGTGCAGCTGCTATTGTCCTTTAGCTTCCTGAGGACAGGGAGTAGTCAGGATGCTATTTACCCTTCATGAATTCCTTTGCTCTGACCACCACCAGAAAAAATACAAGTGGAAATGAAAATTTCCTTCTCTCACAGCATCTTGTCAAAATGCATTATGTTCTCTGCAGAATATTTTTGTGTCAGTGAGGAAGCCGCCTCTGTATGCAAACTGAGAGACTTGATAGGAATACCGTGCGATTGTATAGTGCTTCGAATTCTGCTTCCTGAAACACTTTTCACCATGCTTCTCCTTTACTCACATTTAGTAAATTCTTTCCGAGAGACTTCAGAACATACTGGGTTCCAATTCTGGTTCCTTTATTTTCCTTTTTGAACAGAGCTGGCTAATTGTGGGCAGATTAATTTATCTGAGCCTCATTATCCTCATCTATAAAACATAACTGATAATATACCCCTTACAGAATTGAGGTAGGGTTAAATGAGATAGCTTCCCTAATAGCTCAGTTGGTAAAGAATCTGCCTGCAGTGCAGGAGACCCTGGTGCGATCCCTGGGTTGGGAAGATCCCCTGGAGAAGGAAAAGGCTACCCACTCCAGGATTCTGGCCTGCAGAATTCCATGGACTGTGTAGTCCATGGGGTCACAAAGAGTTGGACACGACTGAGCGACTTTGGCTTTGAATGAGACATAGTGCTTGGCACATACTCCCAGTACCTTCTGATTCCCTTTCCTCTTAGCTGATCTTCACATCAGCTACATGGTAATGATTTCGTGATGGTTGGTACTCAGTGTCCATGGACTGACCCCACCGGCGTCACCAGCTTTAGAGTGCAGAACGCCAGGTCCCACTCCAGGCCTGCTGAACCTCTACCTCTAGTTTGAGATCCACGTTCAAATTTGAAAGGCATTGGAACCGTAAGAGATTTCCAGAGAAGTTTCCTATTTCTTTCCTTCTGAGTTCCCACTGACTCCATTCTTTGTATCTTTGGCAGTTTGGTTTTGCTGTACACTATTAACTGAAACTAGTTTAGATCAATATGTAAGCACATGTTCAGAATAAAAATCTACCTGCAGAATTATTTACATTATTATTATTCAATAGTTTTTTTATTAATAGTATGAGAAATTCAGTAGACTGCATAAAAGTAAGTGCAGTTTATTATAAACAGACATCTGTGTAACCACCATCCAGGTCAAGTGATAGAATATTGTCAGTGCTTCAGGGTTCTTCAGGGTACCCTTCTTGATCACAGCCATTCCCTCTCTCAGAAGTGACTGCTGTTTTGTCCTGTGATAAGCTCCCTGCTTTTCTTGATGACTTTACGACCTGCGTGTGTGTCTCTAAACAGTAGTTTTCTTTTGCCTGTTGGTCAGCTTTGCATAAATGGAACCCTGCCCTGTGTATTCTTTTGTGACGTTTGCTCCGTGTTAGAGATGTATCCATTTATCGTGTAGATTCTCTTTTTAAAGTAATAAAGCCCCCCAAAATTCTAGCAAGTTTTGAATAATTTTATCTGTAGTGTTATACCTTGATTTTTTAAAAAAGAAAATGAAACCATTAATTCAAAAAGACATAGGTCTCTTAATGTTCAGCAAGATATGGATGCAACCTGTGTCCATCAACGGATGAATGAATAAAGAAAATGTGGTTTCTGTACATACACGCACAATGGAATATTCCCCAGACATAAAAAAGGACATTTTGCCATTTGCAACAACATCGATGGAATTGGAGAGTTTTATGCTTAGTAAAGTAAGTTAGACAAAGAAGGACAAATACTGTATGATATCATGTGGAATCTGAAAAATATATCAATCTAGTGAATTTAATAAAAAAGAAACAGACTTATAGAGAAGAAGCTAGGGTTACCTGTCGGGGGAGGGACAAGATTGAGGTAGGAAAGTAAGAAGTACAGATATACAGTATACAGATTATATACAATATTGTATACAATATACAGATATACAATATACCTTGTAAAAAATAAATCAGTTGCAAGGATATATTTTCCATTTTGTGACTCACAAAAGAGTTGGACCTGACTTAGTGACTAAACAACAACAAGGATATGTTGAGTAAACAACAAGGATATGTTCTAAAACACAGATAATATAGCCAATATTTTATAATAACCATAAATGGAGCGTCAGAGTGTGACTCCCTGTGCTGTACACCTGACACTTACATACAGTTGGAGACATGCAGGAAGCATTTCATGCAAAGAGGGGCACTGAGGACAGAAACGGGAGGGACCTAGCCAGCAGAAGCAGGAGACACACAGAAGAGGCGGCGAGGACGCACGGAAGAGGTGAACAAAAAAGGTCTTCATGATCTGGATAACCACGGCGGTGTGGTCGCTTGCCAAGAGCCAGACATCCTGGGCTGTGAAGTCATGTGGGCCTTGGGAATCATCACTATGAACAAAGCTAGTGGAGGAGACAGAATTCCAGCTGAGCTGTTTAAAAATCCTAAAAGATGATGCTGTTAAAGTGCTGCGCACTCAATATGTCAGCAGATGTTGAAAACTCAGCAGTGGCCACAGGATTGGAAAAGGTCAGTTTTCATTCCAGTCTCAAAGAGGGGCAGTGTCACCGAATGTTCAAGTGACTGCGCAGTTGTACATGTTTCACGTGCTAGAAAGGTTATGCTCAAAATCCCTCAATCCAGGCTTCAGCAGTACACGAGCTGGGAACTTCAAGATATATGTGTTGGATTTCAAAGAGCCAGAGGAACCAGAGGTCAAATTGCCAACTTTGGTTGGATCATGGAGAAAAAAGCAAGAGAATTAGAGAAAAACAGCTGCTTCATTGACTAGGCCAAAGCCTTTGACTGTGTAGATCACAGCAAACTGTGGAAAATTATTAAACAGATGGGAATACCAGACCACCTTCCCTGTCTTCTGAGAAACTTGTATGCGGGTCAAGTAGCAACAGTTAGAACCAGACAGGGAACAACAGACTGATTCAGAACTGGGAAAGGAGTGCGTCGAGGCTGTATATTGTCACCCTGCTTATTTAACGTATGCAGAGTACGCCAGGAGAAACGCTGGCCTGCGTGGGTCACAAGCTGGAGTCAGGATTGCAGGGAGAAGCATCAGCAACCTCAGATATGAAGATGATACCACTCTAATGGAAGAGCCTCTTGATGTGGGTGAAAGAGGAGAGTGGAAAAACTGGCTTGAAACTCAGTGTTCAAAAAACTAAGATCATGACACCCAGTCCCATCACTTCATGGCAAATAGAAGGGGGAAAAGTGGAAGCAATGACAGATTTTATTTTCTTGAGCTCCAAAATCGCTGCCGACAGTGACTGCAGCCATAAAATTAAAAGACACTTGCCCCTTGGAAGAAAAGCTACGACCAATCTAGGCAGCAGATTAAAAAGCAAAAACATCACTTTGCCAACAGAGGTCCATATACTGAAAGCTATGATTTTTCCAGTAGTCATGTATGGATGTGAGAGTTGGACTATAAAGAAAGCTGAGCGCCAAAGAATTGATGCTTTTGAACTGTGTGTTGAAGAAGACTCTTGAAAGTCCCTTGGACTGCAAGGAGATCCATCCAGTCCATCCTAAAGGAAATCAGTCCTGAATATTCACTGGAAGGACTGATGCTGAAGCTGAAGCTGCAATACTTTGGCCACCTGATGCGAAGGGCCAACTTACTAGAAGAGACCCTGATGCTGGAAAAGATTGAAGACGAAAGGAGAAGGGGACAACAGAGGATTAGTTGGTGAGATAGCATCACCAACTCAGTGGTCATGAATTTGAGCAAACTCTGGGAGTTAGTGGAGGAGAGAGGAGCCTGGCATGCTACAATTCATGGGGTCGCAGAGAGTCAGACGTGACTTAACGCCTCAACTACAACAGCCATATGTTAGTATTGTTAGTACATATGAACCCACCTTTTCCAGGTGCTGCTTGAGAATATGTTTGTACTATAATTTGTGTACTTCCCATGAATGGACATTTTATTTTTAACATTTGCTGTTGAAACAGTGCTACACAGAACATCTTTTTTGTAGCTGTGCCGGGGTTTACTTCAGACATATTTCTGGAATTAGAATGTCTGGGTTATCTGGCATGTGCTTTTAAAATGTTGACAGATGACACTATAAAAAAGATTTTAACAAGCATGGTTAGTTTTCCTTGACAGTCTTCAAATTGATTGGAAACTTCAAATTATTTTTATCTTAAAATTTATCTTTATTCCTCTGTCATTGATTCATTCTATTCATTTACCCGTTGTTTACTACTTGCTAGTTACTGAAGGCAGTATATACATGAGTTAGACATAGCTGCTGAGAAAGATGTGTACCTGATTATTATATATGGGAGAAAGTGAGAAAGAAATATAAAGAGAATTAAAAAAAAGAGAGAGATTCCTTCTAATCGGAGAGATTAGGGAATGTTTTCCGAAGTAGGTGGTGCTTAAGCTACCCTCACAGGATGGATAGGTTTGCGTGCAGAAAATTATACCCCAGACAAAGACCAGCAGGGACAAAGGCCTTTAGAGGCAGGAAGGAAGAGGCTCTGTTGCGATTCGGCGTGGCTGAATGCTGGAGGACTAGGCTGCAGTGGAGAGAGGTGCACAGAGAGGGCAGTTAGGCTCAGCTTGTGGTGACTGCAGTCCCCAGGGGTCTGCTGCGCACTGGCTCTGGTGCCACGGGGGCCGGGCTAGTGCAATGGGGCTCCAGGCGCTCTGCGGTGTCCTGTCTGCTGCGTTAACAGGCACATTCTTCACCTCTGCACCACCAGGAGAGTCCTCCGGTGACTTTAAAATGATAATGCTAGCTATGGAAAACAGTGCTTCAAAAAGTAAACGAAGAGTTACCATATGATCTACATTCCACCTCTAGATGTCTATGCAAAAGAATTAAGAGCAAGAATTCAGGTATTTATCTATCAGTGTTCATAGTAGCATATTCACAGTAGCCAAATGGTGGAAACAGCAAATGCCCATCAACAGATGAATGGATTAAACAAAATTTGGTGTATTCATGCAATGGGAAGTTATTCAGCCTTCAGAAGGTATAAAATTCTGAACTTCCCTGTTGGCTTAGTGAATAGGAGTCCATTCGCCAGTGCGGGGACACAGGTTTGATCCGTGGTCTCGGAAGGTTCCATGGGCCATAGAGCAGCTAACCCATGCGCCACAACCGCTGAAACACACGCTCGAGGGCCCATGAGCCGCAGCTGCTGGGCCTGTGAGCTGCCACCGCGGAAGCTTGGAAGCCTGGAACCTGCGCTCTGCAACAGGAGAGTCTCCTTAATGAGAAGCCCGCGCAGCGCAGCTGGAGGAGGCAGGAGCATAGCAACGGAGACCCGCACAGCCAGGAAAAACAGACTTTATAAAAACAAGGAATGACGTTCTGGCCTCATGCAACGTAGGTGAAGCTAGAAAATGTTGCATTAATTAGTAAAATAAACCGACACAGAAGGACAGGTGTTTTATGATTTCACTTATGGAGGTACCTAGAAAGCAGTTCATAGAGAAAGAATCACGGGAGTACAGTGGAATAGGGAGTTAGTATGTAATGGATGTGGAGTTCATTTAGGGTGATGACGTTCTGGATGTGGATAGTGGTCGTGATAATACAGAGTGAATGTACTTAATGCCATGAAACGTGTGCTTTAAAATGATTGGCATGTTTATGTGTATTTTACTACAATAAAAACGCACACAGAAAAATGTAATGCTAAATGTAAATATTAAAGAATGGGCACTGAGGAATCAATAAGGGTTTTTGATCTGTATTTGCACTGTGAAGATTAATCCTGAAGTGAAATGAAAGTAGATTGGAGAAGGAAGGAGTAAGCAATGGAAAAATCTGCTAATTCTCTTCATTGCAGTCGTTTAGTTAAGAGATGATTTTGCCTTTAGGGCAACAGCAAGATAATTGGAAGGAAGGGATAATATGAGAGAAATCTGTTAATTAGATGTGAGAGGAAAGAAGAAAGGAAAAACAAAAGATAACTCCTAGGTTTGAGTCAGGTAAATGGAAGGAAGGAAGATAAGTGGATGCCTAGGAAAATGAATTTGCTGTCAGTTGTCTAGAAGGCACTTGAGAATAATCAAAATGTGGAGAGGTAGTTCAGGAGAATTAGACCTAGCATTGGAGGGATTAACTTGTCTATCCCTGTGTCCACCCACCCACCCATCCATCCATTTTCTTGAACAAATATTTTATGGCATCTGCCTTATGCCAGGTACAGAAGATAAACACATTTAGTCTAACCTCAGGGATCTCACAGTCCAACGAGTCACACTTAGTGGTCATATTTGAGACCAGTTCAGTCCCTAAGGAGAAGATGTAGCAAGGGCAAGGAAGGCAAAAATGGGATTTTCTGGGTTACCTCAAAATTTAGAGTATGAGAGGAGAGAGGAACTTCAAATTGAGGGGTGAAAGAGGTAGTAGAGACCAGTGCAGTTCAGTTCAGGCGCGCAGTCGTGTACGACTCTGCGACCCCGTGGACTGCAGCACACCAGGCCTCCCTGTCCATCACCAACTCCTGGATTTCACTCAAACTCATGTCCATTGAGTCGGTGATGCCATCCAGCCATCTCATCCTCTGTCGTCCCCTTCTCCTCCTGCCTTCAGTCTTTCCCAGCATCAGGGTCTTTTCCAGTGAGTCAGTTCTTTGCATCAGGTGGCCAAAGTATTGGAGCTTCAGCATCAGTCCTTCCAGTGAACACCCAGGACTGATTTCCTTTAGGATGGACTGGATGGATCTCCTTGCAGTCCAAGGGACTCTCAAGAGTCTTCTCCAACACACGATTCAAAAGCATCAATTCTTTGGTGCTCAGCTTTCTTTATAGTCCAACTCTCACATCCATACATGACTACAGGAAAAACCACAGTTTTTATTAGCTTCTTTTCTTACTAGAGACCAGAGGGAACGTATGTAGCCATCAAGAAGTAAATTGAATTTGAAAGTGAGAGTGACTATTAGTCACTCGCGTGTCTGACTCTGCCGCCGCATGGAGCATGGGTTGCTGCTCCAGGGGTTCTCCAGGCAAGAATACTGGAGTGCATTGCTATTTCCTCCTCCAGGGGATCTTCCCAACCCAGGGATCAAACTTGAGTATCCTGCATTGCAGGCAGACTGTTTACTCTCTGAGCCACGAGGGAAGCCCAATTTGAAGAATCAAAGTAGTGCTAAGATGAAGTTGGAAAATTTCAGAAATTTCTCTGAAATGAATTTGAAGTTTTGCTATTTGACTTTATTTTGTCCACAGCAGTGGTGACAATGTAATCTTAAGTTTCCTTTTTCTCTGCGATTTTTCATATTTTTTGATCTGTAACTGATTGAGATAGTTACACTAGTGTGCCCGTGAACTGTGCTTCCAGCTCTGGATTTCTGCTGTTACCAGCAGAAGTTCCTACTTGGAACTTTAGTCCTTAGTTTTTAACCTTTAAAATATTATCTTCCTTTAATCTAAATTGGCGTAGCTCATAATATACTTCTTTATTGTGATAAAATATACAGAACACGAAAGTAGCCATTTTAGCCATTTTTTCAGGTATAGTGGCATTAAGTGTATTCACATTTTTAATGTAATAGTAACCTTCTTTTATTCTTACTGCTGGTACAGTTTTGCCTATTTCTGGCTGTGCTGGGCCTTCCGTGCCGCGTGCAGACGTTCTGTAGCTGTGGCGCTCAGGCGTGTGCACGGCGGGGGCTTCTCGCCGCGGTGCTCACTCCAGGCTCCCGGGCACGGACAGTCGCGCGTGCGGGCTCGGTAGCTGTGGCTCTCGGGCTCTGGAGCTCGGGCACAGTGGCTGTGGCGCTCGGGCTTAGTTGCTCTGAGGTGCATGGACTCTTCCCAGACCAGGCATCAAACCCGTGTGCCCTGCACTGGCAGGCGAGTTCCTATCCACTGCACCACCAGGGAAATTGCTTAGTGCTTTTTAAATCAAACCTTTTGCCTAACCGTTTTTCAGCTTTCCCACACAGAAAATTGATTCTCTTCATTTAATTTCACTATAATGTTTAACCTTTTAAATTTGAAGTATCTAGTAGATTGATTCAGGAATGATACGTGGTATATATACACACACTGGAATACTACTCAGTCCTAAAAAAAAAATGAAATGTTGCCACTTGTAATAACATGGGTGGACTTGGACAGTACTATGCTTAGGGAAATAAGAAAGGAAAGACAAGTACTCAGTGATATCACTTATATGTGGAATCTAAAAACTAAACTAATGAATATAACAAAAAACCAAGCTCATGGACATTGAGAGCAAACGGTACTTGCCGGGGGCGGGAGTGCGAGGGGCCAGGGCAGAGGGAAGGGGATTAAGCAGTGTAAAGTGCTGTGTATAAAATAAAAGACAAAAGATAAGCTAAGGGGCTATATTATATAGCACATGAAATATTGCCAGCATTTTATAGCTGTAAATGGAGTGTAACCTTCAAATTGGATTGTACATCTGAAACTTACGTATTATACATCTATATACCTCAATAAAATTTTTTAAAGTACTTCCTCTTTGACTTTTTAAAAAACTTTATTTTAACTTTATTTTACTTTACAATACCGTATTGGTTTTGCCATACATTGACATGAATCCTCCACGGGTATTTACGAGCTCCCAATCCTGAATCCCCCTCCCACCTCCCACCCCACATCATCTCTCTGGATCATCCCCGTGCACCAGCCCCTAGCATCCTGCATCCTGCATAGAACATAGACCAGCACCTCATTTCTTACGTGATAGTATACATGCTTTAATGCCATTCTCCCAAATCATCTCCGTCAGATGCCAGAAGTCCATTCTATACGTCTGTGTCTCTTTTGTTGTCTCACATACAGGGTCATCATTACAATCTGTCTAAATTCCATATATATTTGTCAGTATACTGTATTGGTGTTTTTCTTTCTGGCTTACTTCACTCTGTATAATAGGCTCCGGTTTCATCCATCTAAGAACTGATTCAAATGTGTTCTTTTTAATGGCTAATACTCCATTGTGTATATGTACCACAGTTTTCTTATCCATTCATCTGCTGATGGACATCTAGGTTGTTTCCATGTCCTGGCTATTATAAACAGTGCTGCGATGAACATTGGGGTACATGTGTCTCTTTCAATTCTGGTTTCCTCGGTGTGTATGCCCAGCAGTGGGATTGCTGGGTCATAAGGCAGTTCTATTTGCAATTTTTAAAAGAATCTCCACACTGTTCTCCATAGTGGCTGTACTAGTTTGCATTCCCACCGACAGTGTAAGAGGGTTCCCTTTTCTCCACATCCTCTCCAGCATTGCTTGTAGACTTTTGGATCACAGCCTTTCTGACTGGTGTGAAATGGTACCTCATTGTGGTCTTGATTTGCATTTCTCTGATAATGAGTGATGTTGAGCATCTTTCCATATGTCTGTTAGCCATCCGTATGTCTTCTTTGGAGAAATGTCTATTTAGTTCTTTGGCNGAAAATTGTGATGGAGAGGGCTTAAAAATATATTTAAATAAATGGAGACAGTGTGAAGAATTATCTGTTATTTCACCAAAGTTAGAAATTTGAAATAACTACCCAAGTAACATATCCTCTTTATCTGTCCTAATGTTAGGTTTTCATATATAATTCCAAAATTCCAATGACATTAATATAATTTTATTTAGAGGTAATCATCAGTCCCTGTAGCCAGATAACTGACAGAACTGGATACCAAATTTTCTGTAATAGCCAACAATATTCTCACAAACATAGTTAGGTTAAATATCCTGGTGCTTCTCTCTACTAGCATAATGTGACATATACTATTAATGATGAAATTACTTTCTTTGTTTGCTATACTTTCTATGATTTTTCTCTTAAAGAAATATTTTGATAATAAAAATGGCAAGGCAATTACATGAAATTTGGTGAAAAGGTGGATTTTGTTCACGGGTGGACACTGTTTGTGAGAATTGTTCTCAAATATTAGCAGCTATAGAACACTGCTCACTCTGTTAATTATGGACTGCAGGTGATCTCTGATGTTTCAGGAGAATTCATGCTTCAGTAAGAGTTAGTAACATAAAAATGTAAAATGTGTCTCAAGTTGTTTTTTTTTTTTTTAAAGATATGAGAGGTTGAAAAGAAGACATGGAAAATTCTATCCTTTGACATTAAAGGTGTAATAATATGAAAAAAGCTAGATAATTATATTAATACCTGTCACTTGAAATATGAGACTGGATAGTTTGGGGACTGTAACAGTCACCTTAGAAATGAAAAGATTGGTCCGTTCATAGGAGGAAATTACCCAGCCTTTCCACAAATGGTTATGTCAACTGAGTTATAATTTTTAGAAATTGCTCTAAAGTAAATTTTTCCATAATTCTTGTAAAAACATAAATAGTAGTTATTTCTCAATTTTTTTTCTAAGAAATAGGCCAAGACAGGGAACTGTATGGATTTTCAAAAAGCCCTCTTATTTTAGACATCTTGGGTGGCAATTTTGATTAATACTAGAGAATGACATGCATTTTCAAAGGTATTAAATTTAGGTGTTTTTTTTTTTTTTAAACAAAGCCAAAGTTAATAAATGAACTATCTGTATGTGCTATTAATTGGCTTTTGTCTTCCCTAAATTCATAGGTTGAAGCCCTAATCCCCACGTGGTTATATTGGGTTGGCCAAAAAGTTCATTTAGGTTATCCTGTCACATCGTATCGGCAAACCTGAATGAACTTTATAGCCAACCTAGTATTTGGCGATAGGGCCATTACAAGGTAAAGATTAAATGAGGTCATTAAGAGTGCAGCCCTAATCCAATGGGATTGATGTACTTATAAGAGGAGAAGTGAAGTGAAGTGATAGTCAGTCAGTCAGGTCCGACTCTCTGCAACCCCATGGACTATAGCCCACCAGGCTCCTCTGTCCATGGCATTCTCCAGGCAAGAATACTGAAGTAGGTTGCCATCCCCTTCTCCAAGGGATCTTCCCGACCCGGGGATTGAACCTGGGTCTCCCACATTGCAGACAGATTCTTTACCACCTGAGCCGCCAGGGAAGCCCTTATAAGAGGAGAGGAAGACACTAAAGAACTTTCTCTCAGCCGTTTGACGGCATAGCAAGAAGACAGTCATCTACAAGCCAGGAAGACAGCGTTCACAAAAACCGCATCAGCCAGAATTTTGATCTTAGGCTTCCCAGAATCCAAAACTGTGAAAAATAAGTTTTTGTTGTTTAAGCCAGTCTATGGTCTATGTTAGAGCAGCTTGGGCAGACTAAGACAGCATGTTTATGGTGCCCCAGTTCCTGCCCTAGCATGAATGCTACATCTAAAATAGAAGTGTTCATAATTTCAAATTATGATGTTTTTTTCTGATTACCAGGACATTTTGAGGTCCCCTACACCATTGTCTTTTGCAATTGATGAGAAAAATATACCAAGAATTATAGAGAAATTCAGTGATACGATCAAATGATCACACATTTTATGCATCATGATATATTGTGCATTTAAAAAATGCATGCAAATACAAATTAAAAAATAATGCATACAAATACAACACCTGTGATTTTTTTCAGTTTGCACAGATAACGTAGTGTCCCCAGGGATTCATACACTCCGTGCAACAAGTCTGTCAAGTTACCTCCAGTCTTGGAGCCAGTCTACAACTTACCAACAAAGATGGTTAGGGACCTATTGAAATTGTACTATACTATCCAGTTACTATAACTAGAGACCTGTGCCTTCTCCTCAAATTGCACACTTGTATTTCTTTTGGTGGGTATCCCCAAAGTCTTCTTATTCATCCCTGGCAATGTCTTCCCATTTTTCTTATGGCTTTAGTATCTTGGGACCTGAAAGGGATTTTAAGAGACACCTAGTTCAATTTCTTACATAGAAAGAAGTCCAGAACTTACAGTGGCTATTTAAGAGACAAAAACTGTACTTCAACCCTAATCTCCATTGAGCAATGTTACTGATATGCTAATTTTGTGCTTTTTAAATAGAAATCTTCTCAGTTCAGTTCAGTTCAGTCGCTCAGTCGTGTCTGACTCTTTGCGACCCCATGAATTGCAGCACGCCAGGCCTCCCTGTTCATCACCATCTCTCGGAGTTCACTCAGACTCACGTCCATCTAGTCCGTGATGCCTTCCAGCCATCTCATCCTCTGTCGTCCCTTTCTCCTCCTGCCCCCAATCCCTTGCAGCATCAGAGTCTTTTCCAATGAGTCAACTCTTCGCATGAGATGGCCAAAGTACTGGAGTTTCACCTTTAGCATCATTCCTCCCAAAGAAATCCCAGGGTTGATCTCCTTCAGAATAGAAATCTTCTACATATCTTAAATTTTTTTTCATGCATACGTTTTTTCTGTAGTTTTTCTTTCTTTCTTTCTTTCTTTCTTTCTTTCTTTTTTTGAGCCTTCAGGGGTTCTTTGTAAATTGACAATGTATCTCTTAAGTGGCCAATGTCTGATTTTGTTTCACTTGGTTGTATTTATAAAAGGTAAATTGAGATGTTAATTCACTCAGAACTACCCCAGATTCTCTGTCTGGTGGATTCTGTCTCACCCTTCTAAGACTGGGAGTGCTCTCCCAAGTTTATTCTTCCAAAGGTTAAAGGTTTCTACCAGGAGGAGATAAATGTATATTATTAATATATCCAGATAGAAATTGCTATTTGTTTCATTTAATAAATGAGTCAACACAAATACATACCAACATATTCCAAAATGCCTGGAGATCTAGGCAGCCACTTAATTGAATTATGGAGCTTTGGTTTTGTTATTATTTTGAAAGATCATAAATGAATGTATTATGCTTGCTTGGCCATATACTTTACCTCTCTCTACATAGCAGGAGACATGATCTCATCTAAGAGAAACTGTTACTGGGAAAATGAAAAATATTTTATAATGGAAATATTGCTGGGATCCCATATTTTATTGTGTCACATAGTAAGCTGACCTCACAATAAATTCACACACACACACAACAACTAATCTTACATTCTTGGATCGTCATTTAACTAACCTCTTATGAAGAACCAATAAATTGAAGAGTCTAGACAAGATTTCTAGGGAGATAGACCACACTGCAAATAGATCAAGTAGGTAAAAATCCTTAGAGAAATGGTAAAGGAATCTGTGAGAAACTGAAACTGCATAAAAGATGTGCGTAACGAGAATGGGTGCAATGATCTGATATAATCAGCAGGAGACAGAGAATTGATTTTAATTCTTCTAATACCACAACATTAAGTTGAATTTTTTCCTGCATAATTGTTCAGAGTGCCTGAAAAAGGGTATTGCTATAGTACTTGCTGATGTATATCGAAGGCTGTTTGAAGCTAATATGAAATTGTCCCTATCTTGGTAAAATTGTATGGGGCTAATTTAACGATTCTTTATATTCCATCCATACGCTTTTCAAATGTGCTTAAATATGTTGGTCTAATTTCATTCTTTGGCAACGCAGTGACCGAAAGCTAAATCCTCTCACTGGCTTTTTATTAATAGAGACACTCATGTGACCTAACTATCTTCCTATACTGACTTCTCTGTAGGTCACCTTCTTGTAATGTAACTGGGAAAAGTGAAGGTTACCGTGGATTTTTCATCCACCTCTCTTTCCATGTATCTACTGCTGTCTAATGGTGTCTTCAGTTCTCCCAGAAGATCAGCTGGGCAATACCTGCAGGTCCAGGACCCCTGCCATCCTCTGTGTGATTTTACTTCCGGCCAAAGAAGGATTATAAGCCCAGGGAAGTTCACACTTTCAGTCCACTGAAATGAACTGAAGGCGTAATTGACTTCACTGAACTGACAGAATATATTAGTGACCAAGCGTGTGAGAACCATGGAGCAGATCACCTGCCTTCAAGTTCAATGCTGTAGTCCACATCATGTTCCCCTCCCGCAGCTTTCCCTGCCTTCCATCCGCTGCCTGCGACTTTTGTCAGAATGTAGCTGCATCTCAGCATACTGCCTCTTTTTGAGATCCTTCATAACATTCCTGGAAACAAGCCAGGAGATTATACTAGGATAATAACTAAAAGCAAAGCACAAGCAACTCATTAAAATTTTCTCAGACAAGGAATTTGGGAGTGTCAGAAAGAGGAAAACAAATATCATATATTAACACATATATGCAGAATCTAGAAAAATGATACAGATGAACCTGTTTCCAAGGCGTGAATAGAGACACAGACCTAGAGAATGCACATGTGGACATAGCAGGGGAGGGAAAGGGTGGGACGAACTGGGGGTCTGGGGTTGGCCTATATACACTGCTATGTGTAAAATACATAGCTAGTGGGAAGCTGTTGTATAACAGCCCAGGGAGCTCAGCTCTGTGCCCTGTGATGACCCAGCTGAGTGGGCTGGGGAAACAGAGGAGAGAGGTCCAAGAGGGAGGGGATATATGTATGCATATGGCTGAGTCACTTCATACAGCAGAGACTAGCACAACATTGTAAGGCAATTGTATTGCAATTTAAAAAAAAAGAAAAGTCTCTGAGTAGAATTATAGCCATTGCCAAGATGAAGCTGTACCATTGAAGAATTCTTCAGCATTACTTCCTGTATTTTCTGTCAAAATGTATCTTACTAAAATATATTGTGTCTTATACACATGAAATAAATGATTTCTGCATAATGAATGGAGATAATTTAGTAATACTTGTATAAAATGCTTAAAACATAAATTCATTTTATACAGATTCAAACTTTAAGCAACCTCTCCTTCAAAAAATGACTATTTTCATGTTTCTATTAACACTGATTTCATTCTCCTTAAAGTAGCGAAAAAAAATCAGTTCCGTCACTCAGTCGTGTCCGACTCTTTGCGACCCCATGAATCCCAGCACGCCAGGCCTCCCTGTCTATCACCATCTCCCGGAGTTCACTAAAACTCACATCCATCGAGTCGGTGATGCCATCTAGCCATCTCATCCTCTGTTGTCCCCTTCTCTCCTGCCCCCAATCCCTCCCAGCATCAGAGTCTTTTCCAATGAATCAGCTCTTCGCATGAGGTGGCCAAAGTACTGGAGTTTCAGCTTCAGCATCATTCCTTCCAAAGAAATCCCAGGGCTGATCTCCTTCAGAATTTCACTCTATATCAACTAGAGTTAAAACCAGTATTTTAAAGAAAAGGTTTAATGAAAATTTATATATTGGCTTTTTCACAGGGCAATTTAAATTTATTGACCTTGAAGCTTTTCACTGAGTATGACTATCTAATTTCTAGTGTGTTAAAGGAGTCTTCTTTAAGCAGGGTGCTTATTATAGATATTCTACATGATCTGTGTGTAACATTATAGTCTTGTGTCTCTTGATATATTGTGGTAATTTGATTCCAAATAATCAACAATTAATACTTGGAAGCATCTTCAAGGATTTGTTATTATTTTATGTAAAAAAAGAAAGTGGTTACATGTAATTTTTATTTTAAAAATTCAGTAACACAGATTAAGGGGGGAAAACACTCTCCAAATCCCATCATCTAGAAAAAAACCAATATAACAGCTTCTCTATTCTTGTGACCACGTTTGATTCACTCCACAGTTGAAATGGTTGTGTAATTAGATGTTCCGTTTTTAAGAAAGGGCTGCCCAGATGGCACTAGTGGTAAGGAACTCACTTGCCAGTTCAGGAGACATAAGAGGTGAGGGTTCGATTCCTGGATCAGGAAGATCCCTGGAGAAAGGCATGACCACCCACTCCAGTATGCTTACCTAGAGAATCCCATGGACCGAGGAACCCAGAGGTGAAAATCTTGTTTAATATCCCTCTGTGTTTGTGGGTATTACAAATATGTGTGTTGCCTTTATAATTACAACTCAGGCAAAAATTTCTTGAATCCCAACTTCCTTCTCTCACACGGTACAGCCATTGTTTCCACTGAAAATTAGGGAGAAGTATCAGCCTATCCAAGGTTTTTTACTCATTTTACATGACTCAGTTTGTCTTGCTAGATATGTACAAGATTTCTGATTCTTTTTTTTTTAACCTATGAGAAATTTCACTAGAAGATTTAATATTCACAATTGTATTGCAAATTTACTTGGGACATAGTGTATGATTCAGGTCTTTATCTCAGAAAAAATTATTCTAACATAAGTAAAGAGACTTGTCTAAGTCAACTACGTGTGTGGATATATAAGTGTGTGTATGTATAGCAAGTTATTCTAAAATATATAGTTGAAAGTTTGTAAAATGTATATCATTTTAAAATAATCATTATCATTCTTATATATATTTATATATACACTTTATTCTCCTTTTCCATTTCATTTTGTGTATGTTTCTCAAAACTTTCTCCTATGTCCTGACTAGTAACTAATCACATTTATTCTGCTGTTGTTGGGCTTTCCAGATGCCTCAGTGGTAAAGAATCTGCCTGCCAATGCAGAAGATGCTGGAAAAGTGGGTTTGATCCCTGAGTTAGGAAGATCTCCTGGAGTAGGAAATAGAAACCCACTCCAATATTCTTGCCTGGGAAAATCCCATGGACAGAGGAGCCTGGTGGGCTACAGTCCATGGAGTTTGCAAAGAGTTGGACACAACTGAGGGATGGTGCACACACACACACACACACACACACACACACACACTCTGCTCTTGTTTCTACTAATGATTTCATCTTGTAATTTTTTCCTTTGTAATTGTCAGCTCACTTTCTTCTTCCTTTTTTAATTTGCTCATATCCTTTTGGTTTCTTATACCAACATGATTTTTTAAATTGATTATTCATATCACTATTTGTTACTTATTGTTTTTGAGGAGGTTTATATACACAAGTAATATTTTTAAATGGCTTTACCTTTAAATATACTATATGACCCTTGTGAAATCATTAACATAAGAATATAATACATTTGGTGTATATTAACACCTGGCAAGAACCATTCAAATTGTAGTATTTCTTTATTTATTATGAAACTATCTTTGAAAGGTGACCAATCCATTAAATGCTAAATAACTTTACCTAAGATCTTTGGCTATGTTTTATGTATCTGTATATTTCAAATGACTAGCACAGTGATGTTCACACAACATACTCATGAAATCAATTTCGAATTCAAATGCTATTACCACATAAGGCAATATGAGGCATCCATAAAAATTATTTAACTTAAAATCAACTTAATACCTATGAAAACAAGAGAAGACCACACCTGGGTTAGGAATTGAGTGAACTGATTGTTGCCGAATGGTTAGGCTATAGTCGTGAAGACATTTTCTCTGTATTTTTGGTGTTTGTCCTCTGTTTACAGCTGCACATTTCCAGACGTGTCTGAAAAGCATGGACTTATAGGATTTATAGCTACCTACTGTGCCATCCACTTTCAGTAACAGTTGGTTTCCTAAATGAATTGGCAAGTAGGCATATCACAGTGGTGTTTTGTTTTATTTTCTATGATGTTAAAAATAGTTTACTTTTGAGCAGAATAGGAAAATCTTTATGCCTGAGGTGGCTTTTGGCAAAGCTTTAAGTACCATTACTCCTATAAAGGACAAGATGTGGTTTGAATAATTTAGTAGTGCTAAGATGTCATATTTTTGAGACATCTAGTTTATGGCGTTCCTGAATAGCTGAGCCAAACACTTCTCCCAGGAATTTAACAACTTCTGTCTCTAAATTCCTAGGTAAATAATAAATTGTCTTCCTCTTTGAATAGAAGTTTCCATGACAACCTGGCAAGCTTGGGCTATAGAAGGCAAACACCAAGAAGTCAAAAGGCTTTAGCTTTCAGTATTTTCATAGATGTAATGTTGTTTTGAGAAGCTCCGATTTAAGTGAAAATGAAAATGTATGTTTACATAGCCATATCAGTAATTATAATTAGTGATTACAGACCAAAATATGTATATTTTTGCTACAAGTCCATTGTTTAGCATAACGATACTCTTATTCTTTATGTTCACTTCACAACTATGTCTTGATTCATTACAAAGACTTAGAAGTTAAGGGAAATACCAGTCATTTTAGATATGTTGATTGCAACAATTATACTGAACTCTATATTGAAAGTTTGTAATATTAAAGAAAATATCTATTTGGCAATTATATAAGAATTTGGCACTATCATAAAATCTGTTACATAACTCATATAAAGATTATATCTCTGACCTCAATAATGCTGAACTCTGTAAAAATACTAAGAATAGTAAGAAAAATTAATTTTGTAATTTAAACTCATTGAATATTTTCTTCAAAACCACTCTATTGTACCATTTGTTGAAAAATTAAATGAGTCATTATCATTTGCTATTCAGACTTGATGATTTCTGGCAGGTTAGATAAAAGTTTTCATTCCTTCTATGTGATTTGATGGAATACTAGATATGAATGGGAGATGTTTGTTATGCAGATCTATAAATGTGTAGATAAGGTTGTCTTATCCAACACTACTTGTCTCTTTTCATGCAAGTTAAGAAAACTTGTTTGTCAGGATTCTTTTGGTTGATAATAACTCAACTCACGGTGTTTTAACAATACAAGAGATTTAATGATTCATCTAAGTGGTTGAACAAGTCTAGGAGCTGGCACACTTAGGTCTAGTGGTTAGGGATCTGGCTCTTTCTTTGCATTACATATGGGCTTATGGTTCTGTCCTTATCTGTGTTTGCAAGGTTCCCCCTTGGTAGCAAAATGGTGGCAGTAGTTCCAAGTCTCACACTTACACATCTCAACAATCTGAATCAGGGAAATTATCTCCTTTCTACATAGTTCCCTGGATGTCTCACTAATTGGTCTTTCTTAGGTTATATGCTCATCCTAACAATCAGCCATTGTTGTCAGAAGTATGACACTTGCAGAAGGACTTGTGCCCAAAGTCAAGAGAGGTACTCACCACTGAAAGCTCTCCCAGGCAATGGGAAGGAGTTGAAGCCCAACCACAAGGCTTGTTACTCTCCTAGAACCCGGGCCGTCTGTGTCATCACCTTCTGGAGGGGAGGGCCAGAAATCATTAAGACAAAAGCTCTTTTGAGTTGCAGACTCTTATTCCTACTTTTTTCTTTGTATTTCCTTTTTTATTCTTCTCTGCTTCACTTTATCTTTAATCAGGGATATACATGTAATACCTAGAGTTTAATTGGAGATTTTCCTAGGATTTATTTTTTTTAATTTACTGTTAACATTTAATCACATTTCTCAAGATTTACACTTGGGGTCATATTTTTTCTTTTAGTCATGAAGCAAAATCTATTTAGAATATTGCTTACCATATTCCTTTCCTTTATGTAGGGATTAGGGTTTGGGTTAGTAACATATATATGGTACCTAAGAAAAGGTACATGGGATTCTTATTTAGCCTGGATCTCAAGGATAATTATATTTTATATAATTAGCACTTAAATAATAAATGCATTAGGTAAAATATATCCCAAATTTTATTATTCAAATCATAGACACTCTATTCACTAACCATTAATCTTACATATATACCTGAGTGTCTTCAAATATGTTCTGTTTACAGACTCCTCAAATTGATAAACCAAATTACATTTCATGAGAAAATAAACCACAAAAAAACCTAATTGTGTTTCAAATTAGTCAAGAATAATATGATTTACTGTGTTCCTCAGCAAAAATGCTTTTTAAAGCATGTAAGTATTCAATGAGTGAGAAACAAGAAAAATAAAGGTTTTTTGACAGGTACCATATTAATATCAATAGTGAAAATTCAAGTAAAAATGGAATTCACCAACCCACATTATAAGGAAGAGATGTATTATCTCAATTTCTCATTCAGTTCAGTTGCACAATGGTGTCCAGCTCTTTGTGACTCTATGAACTATAGCACGCCAGGCCTCCCTGTCGATCACCAGCTCTCAAAGCTTGCTCAAACTCATGTCCATTGAGTCAGTGATGCCATCCAACCATCTTATCCTCTGTTTTCCCCTTCTCCCCCTGCCTTCAGTCTTTCTTAGCATCTGGGTCTTTTCAAATGAGTCAGTTCTTCACATCAGGTGGCCAAAGTATTGGAGTTTCAGCTTCAGCATCTGTCCTTCCAATGAATATCCAGGACTGATCTCCTTTAGGGTGGACAGGTTGGCTCTCCTTGCAGTCCAAGGGACTCTCAAGAGTCTTCTCCAGTACCACATTTCAAAAGCATCAATTCTTCATTGCTCAGGTTTCTTTACGGTCCAACTCTCACATCCATACATGACTACTGGAAAAACCACAGCTTTGACTAGACAGAACTTTGTTGGCAAAGTAATATCTCAGCTTTTTAATATGCTTATCTAGATTTTTTAATATGCTGTCTAGAAAACTTAATTTCTACTACCGTTCAATGAAAGCAGGGCCAAATCCTAGTTTAAAAGGAGAAGTTTGAATTTGTTTTCAGTTCTGCTCAGTTCAGTTCAGCTACTCAGTCGTATCCGACTCTTTGCAGGCCCATAAATTGCAGCCTCCCTGTCCATCACCAACTCCCGGAGTTCACTCAATAGTAATTATAGTTCACATTATTAGAAAAGACTAGTTCCAGAAAAACATCTATTTTGCTTTATTGACTGTGACAAAGACTTTGACTGTGTGGATCACAACAAACTGTGGAAAATTCTTAAAGAGATGGGAATACCAGACCACCTGACCTACCTCCTGAGAAATCTGTATGCAGATCAGGAAGCAACAGTTAGAACTAGACGTGGAACAACAGACTGGTTCCAAATCGGGAAAGGAGTATGTCAAGGCTGTATATTGTCACTCTTCTTATATGCAGAGAACATCAAGCAAAATGCCAGGCCAAGTGAAGCCCAAGCTGGAATCAAGATTGCCAGGAGAAATATCAATAACCTCAGATATGCAGATATTTATGGTAGAAAGCAAAGAAGAACTAAAGAGCCTCTTGTTTTAAGTGAAAGAGGAGAGTGTAAATGTTGGCTTAAAGCTCAACATTCAGAAAACTAAGATCATGACATCTGGTCCCATCACTTCATGGCAAATAGATGGGAAAACAATGGAAACAGTGACAGACTTTATTTTGGGGGGGGTTCCAAAATCACTGCAGATGGTGACTGCAGACAGAAATTAAAAGATGCTTCTGTTTGGAAGAAAAGCTATGATCAACCTAGACAGCATATTGAAAAGCAGAGACATTGCTTTACCAACAAAGGTCTGTCTAGTCAAAGCTATGGCTTTTCCAGTAGTTGTGTATGGATGTGAGAGTTGGACTATAAAGAAAACTGAGCGCAGAAGATTTGATGCTTTTGAACTGTGGTACTGGAGAAGACTCTTGAGAGTCCCTTGGACTGCAAGAATATCCAACCAGTCCATCCTAAAGGAAATCAGTCCTGAATATTCATTGGAAGGACTGATGTTGAAGCTGAAACTCCAATACTTTGGCTACCCGATGTGAAGAACTGACTCATTGGAAAAGACCATAATGCTGGGAAAAGTTGAAAATGGGAGGAGAAGGGGACAGCGGAGGATGAAATGGTTGGACGGCATCAGCAACGTGATGGACATGAGTTTGAGGCTCTGGGAATTGGTGATGGACAGGGAAGCATGGGGTGCTGCAGTTCTTGGGGTCCCAAAGAGTGTGTGACTAGACTTACTGAATTCCAAAAGTGACATTTTTTATTTAGGCAGCAGCAAATAGAAACCTAACATTACTGGTTTAGTAAAGACCATTGTACACAGATTGCTCATTAGCCTTTGTGTTTTGTTTTTATGTAACAGTTTGTTCTAAAGAGGCTTATTACTTTTATATTTTAAAAATCTAATTCACTTTCCTTGAAAGTGAAAGTGAAGTCACTCAGTTATGTCTGACTTTTTGCAGCCCCAGGGACTGTAGCCTACCAGGCTTCTCCATCCATTGGATTCTCCAGGCAAGAATACTGGAGTGGTTTGCCATTGCCTTCTCCAGGGTATCTTTCCAACCCAGGGATTGAACCCAGGTCTCTTGCATTGCTGGCAAATTCTTTACCCTTTGAGCCAACAGGGAAGCCCCACTTTCCTTACAGGAAAAGTATTTAACTCATATACTAACACTCCTAATTCCAATAGAATCATTTTTGTTTGTCCTTTTATGAATTTTAGGAACCCCTCTGTTCTTCTTCTTTTTTTTTTTTTTTCCTTTTCACAGCTGACTTTTTCTTCTTTATAATGAAAGTCTATATAAAGTATTCCAAGCGGAGTGTGTGTGCTCAGTTGTGTCCGACTCTTTGCAACCCCATTAACTGTAGTCCACCAGGCTCATTTGTCCATGGGATTTCCCAGCCAAGAATACTAGAGTGGGTTGTTCTTTTCTTCTCCAGGGCAATCTCCCTGACCCATGGGTTGAGCCCATGTCACTTGAGTCTCCTGCATTGGCAGGCAGGTTTTTTACCCCTACCACCACCTGGAAAACCCCAAACTCTCTATATAACTCTTTAAATTATGTAAGTTTGATGTATAATGATTTAAATGTTTTTCTTTTTAAAAGGGAATCAGAAGAAAGAAAAATATTTTTTGATCCTAGGACAATAAAAGTATTAAAAATTTAATTGATGTGAAAAAAAAACATTGAATGTAGCACTAAATTCACCTGAAAAAGAAAAAAAATTGTTATAAGTAGATTCATCTTAGAGGTATTATTCTAAAATGCAGTCAGAATCAACACAAAGCTTATAACAAGAACCAAATATGATTACCTCTATCTTTGCTTGCCACAGTTCTGACACACTCTCAATTTTAGCGTAAAAAATGGTGTTTAAACAACTCTAGGGAAAGAGCAAAATAAACTCATGAAATGGAGAAATATCAAGCAGCCAAGGTCATAAGTAAACTATACTTTTTTAATATTCTAAATTAGAAAGTAAAATGCTTTAGGCAAATTTAGCTAGTACTGAGTAGGTTCTGAAAAAAAAAATAAATGTTTCTCTTTTTTTCCTATCTTTATTGAGATGTAATTGATATGTAACATGGTGTAAGTTTAAGGAGTATAAAATGCTGATTTGTTAGCATCATAGCTAATGCTAACATCTCCAACATGTCATACTATTACCATTACTTTTTTAGTGGTGATAACTTCTAAGATCTACAGTCTTAGCAACTTTCAAGTTACTATATTGTTATTCAGTCAATTAGCTGTGTCCAACTCTTTGCAACCACATGGACTGCAGCACGCCAGGATTTCCGATCCTTCACCATCACCCGGAGCTTACTTAATCTTATGTTCACTGAGTCAGTGTTGCCATCCCACCATCTCATCCTCTGTCATCTCCTTCTCCTTCTGACTTCAATCTTTCCCAGTGTCAGGGTCTTTTCTGATGAACCAGCTTTTTGCATCAGGTGGCCAAAGTATTGGAGCTTCAGCATCAGTCCTTCCAATAAATATTCAGGATTGATTTCCTTTAGGATTGACTGGTTTGATCTCCTTTCAGTCCTTGGGACTCTCTGGAGTCTTCTCCAACACTACAGTTCAAAAGCATCAATCCTTAGGCGCTCAGGTTTCTTAATGGTCCAACTCTCACATCCATACATGACTACTGGAAAAGTTACTATATAGTTGCACTCAGTTCAATTCAGTTCAGTCACTCAGCTGTGTATGACTCTTTGTGACCCCATGGACTGCAGGATGCCAGGCCTCCCTGTCCATCACCAACTCCCGGAGTTAACTCAAACTTAATGTCCATCGAGTCAGTGATGCCATCCAACCATCTCATCATCTGTTGTCCCCTTCTTCTCCTGCCTTCAATCTTTCACAGCATCAGGGTCTTTTCCAGTGAGTCAATCCTTCACATAAGGTGGCCAAAGTATTGGAGTTTCAGCTTCAACATCAGTCCTTCCAATGAATATTCAGGACTGATTTCCTTTAGGATGGACTGGTTGGATCTCCTTGCAGTCCAAGGGACTCTCAAGAGTCTTCTCCCAGCACCACAGTTCAAAAGCATCAAATCTTCTGCACTCAGCTTTCTTTATAGTCCAACTCTCACATCCATGCATGACTACTGGAAAAACCATAGCCTTGACTAAATGGGCCTTTGTTGGTTAAGTGATGTCTCTGCTTTTTAATATGCTGTCTAGGTTGGCCATAGCTTTTCTTCTAAGGAGTAAGTGTCTTTTAATATCATGGCTGCAGTCACCATCTGCAGTGATTTTGGAGTCTCCCAAAAATAAAGTCTGCCGCTGTTTCCACTGTTTCCCCATCTATCTGCAAAGAAGTGATGGGACCGGATACCACAATCTTAATTTTCTGAATGTTGAGCTTTAAGCCAACTTTTTCACTCTCCTCTTTCACTTTCATCAAAAGGCTCTTTAGTTCTTCTTTCTGCCATAAGGGTGGTGTCATCTGCATATCTGAGGTTGTTGATATTTCTCCTGGCAATCTTGATTCCAGCTTGGGCTTCCTCCAGCCCAGCATTTCTCATGATGTACTCTGCATAGAAGTTAAACAAACAGGGTGACAATATACAGGCTTGACGTACTCCTTTCCCGATTTGGAACCAGTCTGTTGTTCCATGTCCAGTTCTAACTGTTGCTTCTTGACCTGCATATAGTTACTCTATACTACAGTATTTTTAGCTACAATCACCCATGCTGTGCATTAGATCCTCAGAACAAATCATGTTATTACTGGAAGTTTGTACCCTTTGACCAACATCTCCCCAGTTTACCCCCTTGCAGCCCCTCATCCCCACTATTCTCATCTGTTTCCATGAGTTTGGCTTTTGTAGATTCCACATATAAGTGATACCACAAGCTCTTTGGTATTTATCTTTCTCTTGCTGACATTTCACTTGGTACAATACCCTCAAAGTCTGTCTGTATTGTCTGTGTTCTTGATATGCCTTATTTTCTGTCATTACAGGAGGACACAGATCATAATTACTATATATCACGGATATATGGTCCATCTGATTCTGCCAGCCGGGATTTGTGGGTGAACATAGACCAAATGGAAAAGGACAAAGTGAAGATTCATGGAATACTGTCCAATACTCATCGGCAGGCTGCAGTAAGTGCTTGGACATTTTGAGTTTCTTTTCTTTTTCTGCTGTGAAAAAATTTTTGCTTTACCTGACATACTGACATAGTTTGTTACGATCACTTTTCAAGTATATTTAGTTCTACATTTGCAGTTAGGTTACTAATTACAGATATGATGTTGTAGAATATGATAAAGAATTATTTTGAGAAGCCAGTATTAACTTAACCATTAGTTAATTAATTTAATTGTCCACTGATTTCTCCAGTAAGTAGCATGAGTTGCATATTCCATTCAAAGTTGAGGTTTATCCTGAGACTTTTCAGTTTTCTTGTAATCCATGCATTTAGACAACATTTTTAATACAATTACATTAATTCACAATCTTCCATTTTATATGAGTTTATTACTCTTGGTCTAAAGATGATTTAACTAGACACATTCATGTTTCAAATAACACATGTAGACTAAATTACATGTGGTAAGCAGAGAAGTTTAATATAAAAGAAAATAATTAATTAAATCTAGAAGACTCCAAAGGAGAAGACAACAGCAACCCACTCCAGTACTCTGGCCTGGAAAATCCCATGGACGGAGGAGCCTGGTAGGCTGCAGTCCATGGGGTTGCGAAGAGTTGGACACGACTGAGCGACTGCACTTTCCCTTTTCACTTTCATGCACTGGAGAAGGAAATGGCGACCCACTCCAGTGTTCTTGCCCGGAGAATCCTAGGGATGAGGGAGCCTGGTGGGCTGCTGTCTATGGGGTCGCACAGAGTTGGACACGACTGAAGCAACTTAGCAGCAGCAGTACTTCAAGCCCAAGCTTAAATCACTTACCAGTGGTGGTTCCTTAAACAGGTAATGTAATTCTTCTGAGGCACAGTTTCTGCATCTATAGAGTGGGGAGGACAAGAGATATTAAAGCAGGTCTCCCCTAGCTCACATGGCCACTGATACCGTGTTCTGTGTGTCAGGTTGAATGCTCACATGGGTTAGCTTTTCTAAAAAGTTTCATTTCTTTATTTGTGCTGGGTTTTTGTTTCTGTGCAAGGGCTTTTCTCCAGTTGTGGAGAGCTGGGGAGACTCCCGAGGTGTGGGGTGAAGGCTTCTCGTTGCAGTGGCTTCTCTTGTTGCAGCACACAGGCTCTTGAGCGGGGCGCTCAGTAATTGTGGCACATGGGTTTTGATGCCTTGTGGCATGGGGCATCTTCCTGGACCAGGGATCAAACTCATGTCTCTGTCTTGGCAGGCAGATTCTTAACCACTGAACCACCGAGGAAGCCCAGCTTTTTGGTTTTCACAACAGTTCTCAATTTAAATATCATTTACCATCTAGGTATTGCAGATAGGAGAACTTAACCTTGAAATAGCCAGCGTCTCTAAGGTTCTCATGCTAGTAAGTGGTGTGACTCAGGTACGAACCTAGGCAGTCAGTCCCTCGTTCAAAATGTAAGTTACCACTCTTGGTTCTCAGAATATTCTTTGATAATCATTTTGTCAAAGATGATTCCTGATTTAACATTTCAAAAGTTATTTAGTTTCATTGCCACTGAGTACAGTGGTGATCTTACTATCGTGAAGCAATGTCTTGTTCAGTTTAGAAAGATGTGCAGTGCAAACAAAATAACTTTAACTTTTCAAGTGCAATTGCCAGATATTATTGACACAAAGAACTAATAGAGTAATGCTGCTAAGTCGCTTCAGTCGTGTCCGACTCTGTGTGACCCCATAGACGGCAGCCCACCAGGCTCCCTCGTCCCTGGGATTCTCCAGGCAAGAACAATGGGGTGGGTTGCCATTTCCTTCTCCAATGCATGAAAGTGAAAAGGGAAAGTGAAATCGCTCAGTTGCGTCCGACTCTTAGCAACCCCATGGACTGCAGCCTACCAGGCTCCTCCTTCCATGGGATTTTCCAGGCAAGAGTACTGGAGTGGGGTGCCACATCTGATTTAAAGAGGCATTGATATGATAAGTATAAGATATCAAAAATGTTGACCAACAGCCTTCATTGTGTATATGTAGATGTTCCTATATCAGGAGATCACCTTCTAACAGTTAAAATGGAAGTTAATTATATCATGATGCTTCATTGAAGTTCAGAAGCATTTGAAGTAGCCACCTCCCCTTGCTGAATTACATCATTCCTTTTCCTTTGCATATTCAAGCAGTCTCAGAGAAGATGATGGATTCAGAAATGATTCACCGTCTGGCTTAGAACAGATCTTCAAAAGAAGAGAAAATGAGAAAGATTGGATTAAGACCATGATTTTCAGGAATATATTGCATTTGACAATCTTCCCACTATATCACACACAGTCCCTAATAATATAATGTATGCTTTATAAGAGTTTGAACATTGGCATATCCTCATGGAGATTCCAGAATATGACCTAGTTCTTTGTCTGTAAGCAAAGGAAGAAGTTCGTCAGTTAGAATACTAGCTAATTTCTTCTTAGACTTTCTCATATGTTCTCCCAGTAGGGCTGTAGTTTATGTGTCTTGTCTTTCCTTAAAGAAGATTTCATTTTCTCTTTGGAATAGAGTTTGGTTGCCTCGTAACAACTTTCTGATAATTTCAAGAAAAANTCCATGGGATTTTCCAGGCAAGAGTACTGGAGTGGGGTGCCACATCTGATTTAAAGAGGCATTGATATGATAAGTATAAGATATCAAAAATGTTGACCAACAGCCTTCATTGTGTATATGTAGATGTTCCTATATCAGGAGATCACCTTCTAACAGTTAAAATGGAAGTTAATTATATCATGATGCTTCATTGAAGTTCAGAAGCATTTGAAGTAGCCACCTCCCCTTGCTGAATTACATCATTCCTTTTCCTTTGCATATTCAAGCAGTCTCAGAGAAGATGATGGATTCAGAAATGATTCACCGTCTGGCTTAGAACAGATCTTCAAAAGAAGAGAAAATGAGAAAGATTGGATTAAGACCATGATTTTCAGGAATATATTGCATTTGACAATCTTCCCACTATATCACACACAGTCCCTAATAATATAATGTATGCTTTATAAGAGTTTGAACATTGGCATATCCTCATGGAGATTCCAGAATATGACCTAGTTCTTTGTCTGTAAGCAAAGGAAGAAGTTCGTCAGTTAGAATACTAGCTAATTTCTTCTTAGACTTTCTCATATGTTCTCCCAGTAGGGCTGTAGTTTATGTGTCTTGTCTTTCCTTAAAGAAGATTTCATTTTCTCTTTGGAATAGAGTTTGGTTGCCTCGTAACAACTTTCTGATAATTTCAAGAAAAAATATGATGATATAAAGATCTGTTTTTTTCTTACTGTGATTGTGAGAGTGACATTGTTGGTTTGAACACCAAAGATTGGCTAAAACACAAATGGGAAGGCTCGAGTTTGAGCTTGAAACTTATCTGGTGCTCCATGCATTGATTTTTAAATATATATCATTGATAGATACCTTTATTTTAGTTACTGTGCCATTGGTTTTCCGTGAGAATCTAAACCATTGTCAAGAATTTCTTCCTGCTAGAAACTGGTCCTGAATCCACTTTCCCTATCGCCACCAACAGAACACACACACACACACACACACACACACACACACACACACACAAGCATTCACATCCAGGTACATATTAATAAAGTCAGTTTATAACAATAAAGTTGGTAATATCATTTAGTTATTTTTTTTCAGGAAAAATTTGCCATGTAGACTTTTTCATTTGAATAGTTTAATATTTTGGAACTTACAAATTTTCTTACTAGAATATTTTATAAAAGTTTCCTACATTCTTTCTTTCAGAAGTATGATTGTTATATATTCGTTTGAAGATTTCCAAATTGTAGAAAGTGATCCATATTTCACTATTTCTTCCATTGGCCTGCTCATCTTTCCAATCCTGCCTTGTTCTCTTCACTCCCTCTCTATTATGCCAGCCTTGGAGTAGAACCAGGTTGTAGAGGTGATGACAGAATTGCAGTGTTAAGGTGGTGTTATGGCCAGGGACTCAACGACGCCCACATACAGCCTCTTCCCCACCCCTTTCCACACACACAACAGACACTCAGCCACAGCTACTCTGCCCTCTGTGATATAACTGAGAGGCTTAACCCCGAGGGAAAACAGCAAATGGGAAACTGATCCACTTCATAGATTAGGTTCCTGATATAATCATCAAAATCCTTGATGCAGAGCTTTCTGGTGACTTCCCAAGTGGTGCTAGTGGTAAAGAACCTGCCTGTCAATGCAGGAGAAGTAAGAGATGCAGGTTTGATCCTGGGGTGGGGAAGATTCTCCTGGAGAAGGGAATGGCGACCCACTCCTGTATTCTTGCCTGGAGGATCCCATGGACAGCAGAGCCTGACGGGCTACAGTCCAGGGGGTCACAAAGATGGGCACAACTGAAGCGACTTAGCAAGCAGGCCCCCTCTGGTAGTTTGGCTGGAAACAGGACTTAAGTTTAACGTCTAAGGAAAGAGGGGACTTTGTTAAGTCTTAACACCAAATGATGAAATTTGCATACCCAGGACATCCTTTCTGTCAGCCAGTTAGACAAAAGAAGAGAACAGAAAGATCTAGCCTGGGGGAGACTCAAGGGCCAGCTAGTTAACTAGCCAGCCCTGGGCAAATGGAAAGGAAGTCGGAGAGCTGAAAACTGGGAAGGCTGCCCTTCCCGACTTCCTCCCAGTAGGTCACAGGAAGACACAGGAGTGTCTGACCTGGAAACATAACTTTTTAAAGAATATTATCCCCTTCACCACTATCATTTATAAATGTGCTCTGAATGGTATTTTGGGATCTTGGGTTAATTTTCTAGAAAAGAAGGAATGTTGGACATAGAGTAACAGTTGTCTCTTTTCTCCCATCCACAATACTATTATCCTATCAGAGTAAAACTTATCA
Source organism: Neotragus pygmaeus (assembly GCA_006410875.1). Lineage (NCBI taxonomy): Eukaryota > Metazoa > Chordata > Mammalia > Artiodactyla > Bovidae > Neotragus > Neotragus pygmaeus. The sequence continues at coordinate 63,434 of SJYV01007249.1, forward strand.
TTTAATTCACATTCTTCACATGCCAAAACACCCTGATTTCTCTTTCCTTTAATAATGTAAGCTAAAATGATTAGTATTTATACATATATATATATATATATATATATATATATGTATGTATGCANTCTCTTTTCTCCCATCCACAATACTATTATGCTATCAGAGTAAAACTTATCATTTAATTCACATTCTTCACATGCCAAAACACCCTGATTTCTCTTTCCTTTAATAATGTAAGCTAAAATAATTAGTATTTATACATATATATATATATGTATGTATGTATGCATAATTTGATTACATGTTTCTTCAATTTTACCTTTGTCCTTTTTTGTTTAAATATCCCCATTGTTCTTTTTGAGTTAAATAACATTTCTTAAATCATATATGCAGTAAAAACTGATGTTAAAACCTAGTTTTACAGTTGGACACATTAAAGGAAGAAGCATGTCTTCAAACAGTAGTTAAAGGAAAGCAAAAAATTGGCATAAGTCCCTATCACATGACAAGCAATGAGTCAAGCACCTTATCTTCAAACAGTGGTACTTATTGGGTTTTTTGTTTCTTATTCAGTTATCAGGTTGCAAACCTAGAACTTTCTGACTACAAACCTGGAAACCAGGTTCTTCTTCTTTCTTCTTTTTTTTAGTTTCTATGAGACTTTCAAATGCCACCATTTTGAGATTTTCTTCTGTACTTCTCAATCCATATAATTTAATTTATTGCTGGACACAGTTTGATTCAACAACCGAATTAGAATTCATTTGTCTTTTGAAACCACAGTTTATGAAGTTCTGATTCACAACTTCTACAGAGCACCATTGTCACAGTGGAAGGAGTCTGGGGTTACAGAAGTTGTGAGACCTTGACTCCAAAACTCATTTTCTTAGATTTGGGCCTCTCTGGACCTCAATATTATAACCTAGAACAAAGGGGAAAGTGCCTGCTTTGACTCCCCTCCAGTATTATTTCAAGAATAAAAGTGAAATAACTGTGAAAGGACACTGAAAACATCAAATAACAATGGGGTAGTAATGAAACATTACATAATAAGGTTGTTTGAGTCCTAATTCTTCACAACAAAACATATTAACCCCTAAATATGTTAATTCCTAAGTAATCTCTCAGAATCTTTTTCTATAGATAGATATGTACCTATATATTTATATCTATATATCTTTAAATACTTTTTTTTGGCCAGGAAATTGCCAGTATGCTTTTTGTCAGACATAAACATACCCTGCCTTTAAAAATTTTTTTAAACTATTTTTCTATGTATTAGTAAGAAGATTGATTCTTTATATAAGAAACACTAGCAAAATGAAATGAATTTTTGCTCTCCTGTCTTCCATAAAGCTGGTAAAGTTTTTGATGAGACTGGTACAGTTTTGATGGTAGACTGTTTTAAAATTTAAAAATTGGATTGTTCTTTGTGAGGATCTTCAGACTACTCAAATACATTCTGAAACCTTCATCAAACAAAAATTAGGCTTTCTGGAGGTATTTTCTTTTTCCCCAGAAAAATAACAGCATTTTGACTATCATTTCCATTGATCTTAAATTTGCATGATGTTGATGTTGGGAGAACTACATTCGGATGCTTGTGGTGACTTTAGTCAGTTGTTTTCATATATTGCAGAATTTTATTTTTTCCTGTGTNAAATTGGATTGTTCTTTGTGAGGATCTTCAGACTACTCAAATACATTCTGAAACCTTCATCAAACAAAAATTAGGCTTTCTGGAGGTATTTTCTTTTTCCCCAGAAAAATAACAGCATTTTGACTATCATTTCCATTGATCTTAAATTTGCATGATGTTGATGTTGGGAGAACTACATTCGGATGCTTGTGGTGACTTTAGTCAGTTGTTTTCATATATTGCAGAATTTTATTTTTTCCTGTGCATCAGAAAATCTGTTGATAAGTGATTAGTATTCTAAATTATTAACTCAAAAGGCAATTTAATTTGCTATCTCTATCGGGCTATTATCTAGACCACACATTTTTGTCTGCATCCTATTCACAGTGTCTAACAATAAGTTGCTTTTATTTTCATTTTGACTATTAAATAAACTTGCTGCATTCTGTTTTATGAGTTGTTTCATTTCAAGTAAGACATACATCTGGCAACCAACTCCAGTATTCTTGTCTAGGAAATTCCATGGACAGAGGAGCTTCACAGGCTATAGTCCATGGCATTGCAAAAGAGTTGAACACGACTGAGCATGCAGGCACAAGACACAGTTCATCAACCTGTGCTTACTTGTCTTCATTCATGAGGTTTTTCTCTAGTTTAATAACAGACTAGGATAAGCTATGTCTGTACAACTGTTTCTCTGACTTAATTTTTGTTTAATTAGTTCAGTTTACTATTAATATCATCATATTGAAATTATAAACTTTAAGGATAATCATCTGTCCTGAAGAAAGTATTATTTGAGGGCCTTTTATGGAAAAGAAAAGCTGTTTTTTCCCCCTTTCCACAAAACTAACCTGAGATCAGAGTAACTGAATTCCTCTGCATGCCATGCAGGTGAGCTGGTCTGCTTGTCCCAAAGCCAGTGGACGTGGGAAGGATCTAGTCCCTCTTCCACAGATGGTGTTAATGATTCAGGTTAAACATTCCCATCTAATATTTTAGTCATGGAAGGGACTTCGGAAATTCTTGAAGTGTGGCCAATTTTTACGCATATTCCTAACCTTTGTTTTCCAAAGCAAGAACATATCTTCTTTTTAAAATTCATCCTTGAGTTCATCATATTTCAGTTTATTTTCATTCCATTTCTCCATGTTATGTCTTTAGTAGAGGACAGGCACCATTCTTTTCATAAATTTAGAGTCATAGGAAGTAATCATACATTTGCTGTTGCCAGTGATGACTGTAAAATAAATCTAGATAATATCTACTCAACTTTTTAAAGTCACAAGTGAGGCAAATACTTGGAGGTTTCACATTAATCTTCTATAACTAGGGGCTGCTAAATNGAAATTCTTGAAGTGTGGCCAATTTTTACGCATATTCCTAACCTTTGTTTTCCAAAGCAAGAACATATCTTCTTTTTAAAATTCATCCTTGAGTTCATCATATTTCAGTTTATTTTCATTCCATTTCTCCATGTTATGTCTTTAGTAGAGGACAGGCACCATTCTTTTCATAAATTTAGAGTCATAGGAAATAATCATACATTTGCTGTTGCCAGTGATGACTGTAAAATAAATCTAGATAATATCTACTCAACTTTTTAAAGTCACAAGTGAGGCAAATACTTGGAGGTTTCACATTAATCTTCTATAACTAGGGGCTGCTAAATTGGGATCCCACAGTCAGGCAGCTGTGTCTCAGGTGGAATAAATAAGTCCATTCACTCCTATTTTTCATCATAGATTGTCTTATCAGACCCATTTTTGATCATCCTTTCTGATCTCTCTAGACCCCATGAAGACTTAACAAGGGTTAATTTTAGATAACATGAATGTAAAACATATTCTCATCCTGAAGTTATTAAATGATAAAGTTTCCACAGGACTCTTTTCAAGGAAAACATTTTGTAGCACAGAAAAGTTAGCAAAATATAGATGGAATATAATGTTCCCTACGAGTAAATACAACTAAAAGCAGATAGATATAAGTCTTGTGGAAAATCTTAAATTGTAGAAGATAAAAGACTTAAGACATTTTGGAATTGAAATTTTCTGAACAAGTTAGTATTCTAGTATCCTTAAAAACTATTTTTTGTGTGTCTGTTTTCAGTAACTTTATTTTTGTCCATTTCTTCTTACTAAATTATAGCCTATGACTTAGGTGGATGATTACTTTAGGTGAAATAGTCAAGATCTCACATTGTTTGTTTATAAATTGGCCTCCTATCAGAACTTGTGTTGTGCCTGAAATTCCAGCCCCAGAATGTCGGTCTCATCCTTTCTTCACTGAAGGTGTTCTGTTCCTATGCCAATGGGACCAGAAGTAGAAAGAATACTTTTAGTCACTCTCAATGAGTGATAAATAGCAAGGAATTTCTTGTTATGCAGCCAATGTCTGACACAAAATGTCAAGTAAGGTTCACTCCTGATACTCAGGCTGAGTTTAGCTACCTGAGTCCTAATCCCTGCAGGACCAGCTGTAGACATGAGTAGGGTGGATAAAGGAGCAGCTCTTGGAAGCTGTGTTGTGAGGCATCAATTGACTTATTTAGCTTTTGAAAAATCCAAAAGTTGGCCACTGTGGCAAAATGTTAAAAAACAGTGAATCTGCATAAAGATATAGGAGACTCTTTGGATTATTGTAATTTTCATTTGAATTTATTTCCAAATTAAAAGTTTAAAAAAAAAAATGAAATAGGGGATGTTAGTGGAGGAGGATGAAGAGTTAAAATTGGACCTGGCCTAAATTTTCATTTCAACCTGAGGTCAAGTTTTGAGTGATTTAGTCACCCTTCTGCTGAGATTTGCCTGCACTGAATTCCAAATCCTAATATCCTACCTGATGTGCATAGAAACCAATACTGTGACGCAGGTGTTTGAGAAAGAAAAGGGCTTTAATGGTGAGGGTGACAGGCAGGGAGACAGGCAAGGCTCAAATCTGTCTCTCAGATTCAAGGTTGGGGCGAAATTTAAAGGATCAGAGTGATTTCAAACTTGGAAGCTGATTGGCTAGTCTCTAGTTACTGTGCTGCTGGNTTTAATGGTGAGAGTGACAGGCAGGGAGACAGGCAAGGCTCAAATCTGTCTCTCAGATTCAAGGTTGGGGCGAAATTTAAAGGATCAGAGTGATTTCAAACTTGGAAGCTGATTGGCTAGTCTCTAGTTACTGTGCTGCTGGAAGCTGACGGACTTCTCACTTTGTAAAGGGCTCCAGTGGCAACTTATCAGTTCTTTGAGATCCTTAGATTGACGTTTCTTGGTTCAAGGTCAGTCTGGAGACAACGGTTCCTATCTTGCACATGCACACTGCTGTTTCTGTAAAGTAGCCCCGGTTTTGATTATTCAACGCCCTGATTTTAGGGAGCAAAACCAGTTTCACCTGGTCAGTGTTTCAGCTTGATAGAGTGTATAAGCACATCGACTTAGAAACAGGCTGCCTACACGAGAGTCTCCACTTCTGCCAGCTAAAAGCTGGGTAACTTAAAGTGTTTTTACTTTATGTTAATAATTTCCCTCAGCTGTAAAATGGGAATGATGACAGTACCTACTTTCTAAGATTTTCACTGGAATGGAATGATTTATTAATAACATTTGTACTGTTCTTAAGCCCTGGCTGCTCTAGATGACTGTTAGTATTGATACTAGTCAGTGTCATACAGACATTTTAACTCTAAATCATTTTCCAGTGGCAGGAAAGAAGCGAGGACAGATTATGCTCCACTGAGACAAGCAAGGGCATTCCTGTCCTGCCCTGTTTGAGGGTGACTGGTCAAGGAAGTAGCCACCATGTCCTTGTCCTTAGGTGTACTGAGGCTGCAAAGAGCTTTTGCAAATCATTACTTCAAAGGTGCTCCGCTAGGAGGTATCCCTATCCTTTCCTGCCTTAAATGGAAAATTTCAGGTCAGATGAGCGCTAACAGGCAAAGTGAGATGATGTTATCCAGAATCAAGTCTATTTATCCTTTTAACCCATTTCACGCTTGTCAAAGCTTCCTTACAGCACTGTTTTAGAGTTTCAAAGACCATTTATATGACACAAAGTCTTGACTTTCCAAGTGGGGTTTCTGGGGCAATCTCAGGAGTACTGGGAGCTTGTTAGAAATGCAGAATTTTAGTTCCCTTCCCCCACGCCCCAACTATCCGCAGCAGAGTCTATTTTTAACAAGAACCCTAAGTGATTGCCATGCACACTCAGGTCGGAGAAGTCTGGTAGAATTACTGCCTTGTTCTCAGAGTGGTGTGGAAAATCCAGATGTGACCTCTGGGTCTCCCCTCCCCCACCGACCCTCCCAGAGCTCCTTTATAAATCCAATTTTTCTTACCCTCTGTGCCCTTAAACAGACTTATGCTCTGCACTCTCCCTGAATGGTAAACAGTCACATAATTAATTTGAATAATTCTCAAAATGTGCAAATATAGGCAGGCAACCATAAGCCAAGTGTTCCTGGGAACCATGATCAAAGATCAAAAGATACGATGTTCACTCAATCTCAAGTTCATATGAACAAGCAATGGGTAACTGCAAACTGTGTATATGTTATTTTCTAATTTACATGTAGCCTCATGAAGTGTCACTCAATATGCAGGGTTAATTAAGTTCTCGGTTACAAAAAAGTGCTAAAGCAGTTAGAATTTCTAACCCAGAAAATCAATTCGATTGATGGGCTTTATTTCTGAAAGGAGCCACTCCCTTGCCTGTATATTTGCATATTGATTAGCCCCTTTTCCTGAACAATTTGATCTTTTAATTAGGTTTCCAGTGTTTTCAGTCACTGGATTAATGACCCATATCCTGTTCACTCCCCTGCAAGAGTGAGAGTTTGTTTAAATTCCATTTTGTAAAAATTCCACATGGTAAAAGTGGCGTGAAGCATCCTGCCCACTGCAGCTATTTTACTTCTGGCAAATACTCAGCTCGTTTATGGCCTAAAAGCAGGATCTTACTTTAGAATATATTAAAAGAAGCTTGCATTGCTTCTTTTGCAATGCCACATGGAAATGCCTCTCCATAGTACATTTTCTCTCTTCGGTAGTTACCTGCTGTAGAAACTTGTTAATTTAAATTTTTCTATCTGTATCTACATACATATACATGTATACCAACTTGAAAAGTGTTAGTTGCTCAGTCATATCTGACCCTTTGTGACCCCATGGACTCTAGTCTTCCATGCTCCTCTGTCCATGGAATTCTCCAGGCAAGAATATTGGAGTGGGTAGCCGTTCCCTTCTCCAAGGATCATCCAAACCTGGATCTCATGCATTGCAGGCAGATTCTTTACCATCTGAGCCACCAGAGAAGCCCATATACTCATATTCATATCTTGCAGTTTATGTTACTTTTATAAGTGAATATTTGTTAAACGGGTGAATAAACTAGTGAAAAGTCATTACCATTGACAATTATAAAATAAATAAATAAATGTTGTGTAAGTTTAGAAAACAGGCCCTTGGATCTATCCTCGGCAGATAAGAAATGGAAGCATCTAATCCTCAAATGTGCACAATGAGTAGCTCAGGCTGTTCCCATCATCCAGTGAGAAGAGACCACCATGTTGCCATCAGACCTCAATGGTGTGCAGCTCACAACGGCTCCATCCAGCCCCACACTGCTAGTCTAGTCCCTGTGATTTCATCAGCGAAGACTACCCTGTACCTTCCTCAGATTTTCTTTTTGTGTGTGTGGCTTTAGCCCCAGGTATCTGGGGGCTTTCTATTTCCACTGTTATTAAATTTTAAAGAAAATTAAGTTATGTTTACTGAGAACAAAAACATCAGTCACAGTGTTAAGAGTGCCAGGTAAAAATGGCTATAGAAGATGTGATAATAGGTAGGAAAAGGATCACCTAGTATAAAGGAGGGAGAAGGCAATGGCATCCCACTCCAGTGCTCTTGCCTGGAAACTCCCATGGATGGAGGAGCCTGGTGGGCTGCAGTCCATGGGGTCGCTGTGTCAGACACGACTGAGCGACTTCACTTTCACTTTTCACTTTCATGCATTGGAGAAGGAAATGGCAACCCACTCCAATGTTCTTGCCTGGAGAATCCCAGGGATGATGGAGCCCAATGGGCTGCCGTCTGTGGGGTCGCACAGAGTCGGACACCACTGAAGCGACTTAGCAGCAGCAGCAGCAGTATAAGGGAGAGAGAATGATGTCCTGTAGTAGGCAAGATTTAGGAGTTTGGAGTCAAGCACATTTGGATTGAAATCCTGGCTCTACTGCTTCTGGTGCTTTGAACTTATTAGTTTTCCTTTCTTATAAAGTTTGATCAAGGAGATCAAAGCAGTCAGTCCTAAAGGAAATAAATCTTAAATATTCATTGGAAGAATTGATTCTGAAGCTTCGATACTTTGCCCACCTGATGCGAAGAGCCGACTCACTGGAAACGACCCTAATGCTGGGCAAGACTGAAGGCAGGAGGAGAAGGGGATGACAGAGGATGAGAGGGTTGGATGGCATCACCAACTCAATGGTCATGAGTTTGGGCAAGCTCTGAGAGATGGTGAAGGGAAACCTGGTGTGCTGCAATCCATGGGGTCACAGAGAGTCACATATTACTGAGCGACTGAACAACTTGTAAAGTTTTATTTTGAAACAATTTCAGGCTTATAAATAAACTTGGAAAAATTACTGAAGAGTTCCCATATAGCTTTCAACAAGCATCCCCAAGTAATAACACTTTATATACTCATGGTACAATTTCCAACACCAAGAAATTACCATTGGTGTGATACTCTTAACTAATCTATATGCTATATTCACCTTTTGTGAACTGTCCCCAAACCACCCTTATTTCTATCTGGAATCCAATTTAGGACCCACATTGTGTTTATTTGTCAAATCTCCTAGTCACACCTCCTCCAATCTATGACACATTTTCTGTCTTTCTTTATCTTTCATGAACTTGACATTTTGAAGAGTCTTTACCGGTCTCTGTACAGTGATTTTGATTTGAGATTTGTCTACTGCTTCTTCGTGGTTAAACATGGGTCTCTATTTTTGGCAAGAATACTAGGGGAGGGACTTCCCTGGCAGTCCAGTGGTTAACATGCAGGCTTTCATTGCCCAGGACCAGGGATCCATCTCTGGTGAGGAACTAAGATCCCACAAGATACACAGTGTGGAAGAAAAAAAAAAAAAGAATACCCAGGAAATGGTATGTTGTGCATCATCATGCATACGTCAGGAGGTCCCTGATGTCATCACGGCTCATTACCAGCGATGTTAACTTTGATCACCTGCTTAAGGTGATGTCTGCCAGATTTTGTTTCTTTACTGTAAATTTACTATTTTTCCTTTTCTAATCACTAGGTATCTTTGGGGGAGATACTCTGTGCATACAAAACATCTTCTTTCTTGTCATGCTCTCACCTGGTTTTAGCATTCATACTTGCTTAATGCAGACAAAATACTTAGAATAATGTCTGATACATTAAAAGCTAATTCCATTCTTATAACACCAGTAAATACACTAGTTGTGATCATTTCAATATAAAAAAATGAAGCCATCATAATGTTTCTGTGAAACATAACATCTGACTGTGATGTGATTCTATTACAAAAGCAATTTACCTCCATTGCTATTAGAAACAACATATATCAAATCATTTCTATCTCCTTATTAGAAATCAAATAAGGAGCTGTTATTATTTAGGAAACTAGTTTTAAGGAACTTTTCTATGCTAAACCCTTCAGGTACATAATACAATGTTAACCATCATTGACTCTATTGACTCAGTGCTTATGAAGGTCCAGGTGTTATTTGGTCATTTATTCAGGTATTTTGGATGAAAGCCAGTATCATTAGATATAGCCATGTAAATAAAACAACATGTATTTTTTTCTTTAAATTTTCAACTCCTCCCAAAGTTATTAATATAATACTTGATAATATTTGGCGTCAAGTATTAATAATACTTGGCATCGATAAACAAACTGAAAATGCTATGACTTCAATTTACTTGGCCTAATTTTTTGGAAAAATTAATGCAAATCTCACTTTGTCAATTATCACCATCATCATCCTGCCTATTTAATAGCGTCAAGATGCAAACATGTGCCCTACAAACATGAAATTATTTGAATGATTAAAAATAGCATGTTCAAATACATGTATAGAAATTAACGATTAACCCATGAATTTACTCTTTAATTTTTTTAATTTATTTATTTTAATTGGAGGCTAATTAATTTACAATATTGTATTGGTCCTGCCACACATCAACATGAATCCTCCATGGGCGTATTTATTCTTAAATAAATGCTCACCGCCTATATTCACTGGACTCACTGCTGTCATGAACTTGTGAGATCAGCAGTTACTAAAAGCTTGTTATTGTTCTTTAGTCGCTAAGTTGTGTCCAACTCTTCTGTGACCCTATGGACTGTAGCCCGTCAGGCTTCGTGGGATTTCCCAGGCAAGAATACTGGAGTGGGTTACCATTTCCTTCTCCACTAAAAGATTAGTTATTACTAATTTTTTCCCCCACAGGCTGCTTTCATCAGGATTATACCTTATAAAGATGAAATGGAGGCTAGGGAACCATAAGAGTGTAACTTTGCTCCTGTAAACAAGAAGCTGTCTTAAAAGGCATTTTTTACGAGTGACTTTCTCAGTGGTTTTTAGGATTATAAATGCACCCACTTCAGATTATTTAACTCTTAGTAGGAGGTTTCTGCCTTCAAGGTCTTGAAAGCATTGATTAATTAATTTATCTTTGTAATGCCACTGAGAAATAGGCAAACAAGTAAAACTGAAGCAGTGTTTACATAGGATTATAATTCTTGTGTTATTAAAAAAGAATTAGCAGAGATCATAATAATTAGAACCCAGATGGCAACAAGCATAAGAGAAATATGTAACAGAGGCAATAAGAGATGTAGACGTGCTTAGTAATCTATCAGAGGGGCTTCCCTGGTGGTCTAGTGGTTAAGGCTCCCCCTTCCAAAGCAGGGGGTTGAGTCCCATCCCTGGTGGAAGAACTAAGATTCTACAAGCTGCATGGCATGGCTGAAAAAAAAAAGAAATCTATTAATATGGCCCTAATTTTCTCTGATAGTCTATTCCCCACAGTGATTGCATGGGGCAAGTTGTAGAAGAGCATGATTCGGTTTCAAAACTCACAGTCATATGTGGCTGTACCTGCTATAAATTTGCAGCATACCACCTAGCACCTATTTTCCTATTTCTACAAGCTTTTCAAAGAACGCTTCACAAGTTTCTTCTCCCGCATATGATACTTCTTATGCCTGTCTCAGAATTATGATACCTCTCCTGTCAAATAGTTCACTTTCTGCCAAGTATAAGGAATTAGCAAATTCAGTTGATTTTATTTATGTCACACATGCGTTTTATAGTTTTGCTTTTGAGTTTTTATTTTACGTTTTGCTCTATTCGTTAATTTATTGTCTTCACATGAGAATTTTCTAAACACTTCTTCCTTCTATGTTGTGTGAGTGTGCATGCGTGCTCAGTCATATCTGACTCTTGGCAACTCCATGAACTGTAGCCCACCAGGCTCCTCTGTCCATGGGATTCTCCAGGATCATTCTCTACATAGGATTATAATTCTTGTGTTGTTAAAAAAGAATTAGCAAAGATCATAATAATTAGAACCCAGATGGCAACAAGCATAAGAAAAATATGTATAAAGAATACAAGAGTAGGTTGCCGGAGAAGCCGATGGCACCCCACTCCAGTACTCTTGCCTGGAAAACCCCATGAACGGAGGAGCCTGGTCGGTCCATGGGGTCGCTAAGGGTTGGACATGACTGAGTGACTTCACTTTACTTTTCACTTTCATGCATTGGAGAAGGAAATAGCAACCCACTCCAGTGTTCTTGCCTGGAGAATCCCAGGGATGGGGGAGCCTGGTGGGCTGCTGTCTATGGGGTCGCACAGAGTCAGACACGACTGAAGCGACTCAGCAGCAGCAGCAGCAGAGTAGGTCGCCATTTTCCTCCTCCAGGGATTTTCCTGACCTAGGGATTGAACCTGCATCTCCTGCATTGACAGGCAGATTCTTTACCACTGAACCACCTGTGAAGCCCTCCTTTTACGTTAGATATTTCTTACGGGATGAGATCCTAAATAGAAAAGTATTCACCGTTTGTGTCATGTTTATCAATTAAATCTAGTAAATTTCAATGTTATGCTTCTTGTTTGCAGTGGCTTTTTGTGATGTTGTCCAGGATTTTGTTTACCTTTCTGGTTGCAGAAGAGTTTTTCTTGCATATTCAAGTTCTAAAAAATTTTAATGATGTGGTTAAGAAAGAAAGAAAGAAAGTGAAGTCACTCAGTCGTGTCTGACTCTTTGTGACCCCATGGATTATAGCCTACCAGGCTCCTCTGTCCATTGGATTTTCCAGACAATAGTACTGGAGTGGATTGCCGTTTCCTTCTCCAGCAGATCTTCCCGACCCAGGGATTGAACCCAGGTCTCCCGCATTGTAGACAGACACTTTACCATCTGAGCCACCAGGGAAGTGTAATTAACTAGTGACACAGCAGGTCTTCTCACACCTAACCAAAATAGCTCTTCTTCCTGCATTCATCATCTCAGTTAGTGGATTATGGTCCACCAGTCAGTCACCTAGCTAGAAACCTGTCCTTTATTCTAAACTTCTCTCCCTCACTCCCACCTTGTGTATGTGTGTGTGTGTGTGTGTGTGTGTGTGTGTGTTCACAGTTGTGTCTGACTCTTTGTGACCCCACAGAACATAGCCCACCAGGCTCCTCTATCCATGAGATTTTCCAGGCAAGAATACTGGAGTGGGTTGCCATTTCCTTCTCCAGGGGATCTTCCCAACCCAGGAATCGAACTGGAGTTTCCTACATCTCCTGCATTGGCAGGTGGATTCTTTACCACTGGAGCCACCTGGGAAGCCCAACTTTTAATTACGATTTCAAGTAATTATGATCCTTCCAGTTTTACTTTCTATGTATATTTTTACCCATCCCTTTCACTCCCGTGCTTTCAGGTCTCATCTGACTAGTGTCTGGTAATCCCCTTTGAAGAGCTTCAGCGCATCTCCTCTGGGTTAGGTGTCCTCTTCAGGTCCTTACTCTGCTCCTGCCTTGTCCTATTAGTTTCTCCTTCTGTGTTGCTCTCCTGCATCACCTTCTTAACTCCTTGAAGGGAGAAACTGGTTGGGCCTTACTGTTTGAGGCTCAACCTTGGATTTAGTGCCTGGTATATATAAGGTGTTGAATCAATGATTTTTGACTACACGAATGAATGAATGAATAAATAAAATTCTCCTTTAGCTTCACCAAATACCTGTTTTATATACGATGAAAAAAAAGTGAAAGTAGAAGTTTCTCAGTCATGTCTGACTCTTTGAAACCGCATGGACTGTAGCCCATCAGGCTCCTCTGTCCATGGACTTCTCCAGGCAAGAATACAAGAGTGGGTAGCCATTTCCTTCTACAGGGGATCTTCCCAACCCACTGATCAAACCTGGGTCTCCTGCATTGCAGGCAGATTCTTTACCATCTGAGCTACCAGGGAAGGAAACAATAATGATCCAATTACCCAGGGGTAATTATATGGAATATATAATAATTTAGCTTCAAAGAGTCCCATGAAATCCTAGAACTTAATCATTTCTGCTTGTTTTAATAATTTGTGTGGATATGTTCTGTATGTCTGTGTGTATATGTGTTGTAAAAAGGGATGATAATTTTCAGAAAGTTGCCATTAAGTGTGATACTTATTACTTTACTTTCAATATTTCAGTAATTAGCAGCATTGCCTGTGTTGTCTTTCAAATCTGGGTTCAAGTTTTGGTGTCCCACTTGGGCCGTTTTTCCCTGGAGAAGGAAATGGCTACCCACTCCAGTATTCTTGCCTAGAGAATTCCACGGACAGAGGAGCCCGGCAGGCTTAGAGTCCATGGGGTCGCAAAGAGTCTGACATGACTAAGGGACTGACACTTTGGGCCATTCTTAACCACTCTGATGCTGAGTTAGTTTCACTTTGAAGCAGTTAAAATCTGAACCCATGTGATTATTTTATGTGTACATTCATATAGAGAGAATGCTTGATGAGATACGCTAGGAGGTATAACTTTGCAAGAAGTAATAGTAGGACTCTGAGGATGACACTTTGTGGTCTCTCTTGACATTTTGCCCCACGTCCCTTCTGCCTTCCTGAGCTCATTGAAAATTGAAGCTATGGGAGGCAGTTTCTAGGATACCAACTAACATCCCAGCTCAAGTGCTGTGTCTCTTCTTCCTGCCTGAGAGTAATCCTGGGGAAGGAGGGAATTATCTGCCCGCTGTCAATCAACAGGAGATCGGAATGGATGGATCAATATCCCAGCTTCCTAACCACCAATGAGATGATTCTGAGTCATGTTTTCCCTACTGTTTCCCAGAAGGTCTCCAAAGGAGACCTGGCTATAGTGGTAACACATCCAGTAACGATTACTGGTTTTTCTCTTTTCTGTGTTTCACTTTTCCCATTTCCTTAGCACATGCTTCCTAGGATCACCTTCCAAACAAACTTTCTGCTCCAAGTTCTTATGTCAGGTTTAGGGTACCAAGGAAACTAGGCCAAGGCTTGAAGAATGTGGGCACCATAGCCAACCAAGGTTGATAGATCATTACAGTCAAAAGAGACATCATGTTGAAGAACAGGAGCCTGGGATTAAGGGTGGCAGTTTCAAGGAAGTAAAAGTTGTTCTAGAAGGCGGGCCAGTGTAGAGAACGTGAAGGGAGAACCATAAGATAGCGGAGACCAATTAGTGGTGGGTCTTAAAACTCATTTTCGCTATTTTTGCATGATTCCAGGGTCAGTGGGATTCTAGATCGAAAGATTTGGATTGGGGAGTGATAGTCTAGATAGTATAGAGGAAAAAAATTCCAAGGAAAATGGAACCAAGACACCTGTAGGCAAATTATTGAGATAAAAGTGACCTACACTTAGGGAAGGGTGTCAGTAGTACCTGGAGAGAAAAGGGTAGATTTCACAATTATTGAGAAGGTAACACCTTTATTAATTGTCGTTGCTATTAGTGCAAAGCAGGCCATGGTTATAACTAAGGTAAGCTGGTCATTTAGACGGTAAATATGGAGACATTTCAATCATTGATATTGTGCTTCAGGATAATATATTAGCAAATTTTTCTGTGAGAACTTACTATCAAAAATAGTATTTAATTATGTATTTGTTTTTCTTCGTTTGATTCTAAAAATATTTAAATATTTGTCGTGGCTAAGAAATTGTCATATTTTTCTGGTTCATCTTTGGTAGTAATTGATAGAGTTTGCTAGTGATACATGTTTAAACCAAACTCNAAAAATAGTATTTAATTATGTATTTGTTTTTCTTCGTTTGATTCTAAAAATATTTAAATATTTGTCGTGGCTAAGAAATTGTCATATTTTTCTGGTTCATCTTTGGTAGTAATTGATAGAGTTTGCTAGTGATACATGTTTAAACCAAACTCTTATTCTGGAAGTGAGAATGCCAAATTTTACCAATTTGCCTATGGCATGGAAAAAGTGGAGAACAATATACTAGAGCAAGTGCCTTTATAAAACTGTGTCTGATGTCTTCTTTGAGATATATGATTTTGCCACTGAGGCTTTTATTTTATGGTTATTAGTAACCACTCATTTCAGTCAGTGCTGTAAAAATAGGTTTTGTTGTTCCCCTTAGTCAGCAGAAAATAAAAAATGAAAATACACCCTTCTGAAGATGCAGCTTTCACTAAAAAGGAAAGGGAAAAAAACTAATTGAAAGTCACTGTAAATTTTAAATGATTAATATCATGCCAAGTAAGTCATTAGGAATCTCTGATGGATATAAAAAGCAATCATTTGCATAATTGGAAAGAGCCAAATTCAATCTAACTATACTGCTCTATTTTTTTAGCTTGTATGTTGGGAGAGATATAATATTGAAAATGTTGAATTTTAACATAATAGTCTTTTATTATAGGTGGTTTGTACATTCTATTGGGCTCTAAATCAGCCAATTAATTTCCCTATGGATCCTTTTATTTCAGTTGATCATCTTTGTTATAGCTCACTGTTTTTTCTCTTGTTTCCTTCCTAATAATAATGAATCTGATTCATATCATTTCAAACATATGAAAAATCTAGGATTTCTTTTTCTTTACTTTGCTTTTTGTGTCTTGTTTTTTATCTTACTATACATATGTATGTATGCTACTGCTACTGCTAAGTCACTTTGGTCGTGTCCAACTCTGTGCGACCCCATAGACGGCAGCCCACCAGGCTCCCCCGTCCCTGGGATTCTCCAGGCAAGAACACTGGAGTGGGTTGCCATTTCCTTCTCCAATGCNCAGTCCATCCTAAAGGAGATCAGTCCTGGGTGTTCTTTGGAAGGAATGATGCTAAGGCTGAAACTCCAGTACTTTGGCCACCTCATGCAAAGAGTTGACTCATTGGAAAAGACTCTGATGCTGGGATGGATTCGGGGCAGGAGGAGAAGGGAACGACAGAGGATGAGATGGCTGGATGGTATCACTGACTCGATGGACGTGAGTCTGAGTGAACTCCGGGAGTTGGTGATAGACAGGGAAGCCTGACATGCTGTGATTCATGGGGTCACAAAGAGTCGGACATGACTGAGTGACTGAACTGAACTGAGATGAGTGCAATTGTATGGTAGTTTGAGCATTTTTTGGCATTGCTTTTCTTTGGGAAAGTCCTTGATTAGTTAAGTGATAAACTTAAGAAGCAGAACTAAAATTATAAGTGGAATCTAAAAAAAATTAGACAAATGAACTTACTGACAAAACAGAAAGAGACTCACAGACTTAGAAAACACACTCATGATAGCTGGGGGCAAGGGATAGTTAAGGATTTGGGGAAGGTTATGTACACACTACCATATTTAAAATGGATAACCAACAAAAATCTACTGTATAGCACATGGAATTCTGTTCGATGTTATGTGTCAACATGGATGGGAGGGGTGTTTGGGAGAGAATGGATGCATGTATATGTATGGCTGAGTCCCTTCACTGTTCACCTGAAACAACATTAACAACACTGTTAATTGACTATAATCCAATATAAATGTTTTTGGTGTTAAAAAAATAAAAACACAAAGCAGAGTCAAGATAGTTTGTAATGCCTTAAAGCATAAAAAGACTGAAGTTAGTGCATATAGTTTAAAGTCTGGCAAATATTGAGGACCTTGGTAATTCTGTGGCTTCAAACCATAGAAGAGAAATGATGCTATTAACAAAATTTACAAACTCTAAGCAGAAGAACTGGTTTTAAGGCTTCAGTCCAGAAGCTATTATATTTTGTGTAAAAAAGGACTATATATAAGTAAAATTTATACACAGATTCTGTCTTAATGAGTTCACTGTATATTTCTGTGCTAGTATATTGCCAGGCATTTAATAGATATTTTAATTAATATGTTGAAGGACTGAATGAAAAGGAGAAAGGCAAATTAAAAGATTTCTCCTATAAACCATGAATTACTTCATGTCCACTCACATCTTTAAAGTACGATATAAACATGGTTATCTCATAATATGAACATTAAGCATGTTTTCTGAGACTTAGGTTACCAGTGTTCTACTGAATTTTTAAAAGTGAATCATTAATTATGTTTGTTCAAAATCTGTATACAGAGTGGTGAAAATATGGGCAGCTTTGCATTTTCAGTTTCTCAAATCATTTTATCTTTAAAAGTCATGTCAGCAATTTAACCAATATGAAGTAAGATTTCCCTTAGCTGAGTTGGTGGGGAAAAAACCAAACAGATGGCTATATCATGTTTATTGATTCAAAATACCTTTTTTCTTTGCAAAGATCCTCAAAATAAGTGAAAAATCTGGTGTCTTGAATGATTTCTATCTTCTTTGATGAAAACAATAATGTAAAAAACCCTTTTTCTATTTAAGAAATGCTAGTATGGCACTTGCATATATAAATCTATCCCTGTTTAGAGAGGCACAAGTGAGATAATTTAGACACTGACCTAGGCTTCTCCAAAATGGAACCAGAATCTCTTGTAAAAGTTTTCAGCTAAATAAATAGCTTGTCTACACCTCCATTGTTTATTTATTCAATCAACTTTGGTTGAGTCCCTCTGTGAAAGAAACAGTACATAACATTAATACTTTGATTTGTATAGAGAATAAACTGTGGTTCCTCCAGAAGCTCAGAATCTAAGAGGAAGGATTATGTGACTAAGCAATAAGACAAGGTTGACTGTGAGTACTGAAGGATCAGAAAGGTGCTCCAAGAGAGGGTCATTCTTATTGAGCAAATCAGATTTGTAAAAAAGCTAACATTTGACATTGGCCTTAAAGGAAGGTGGAATTTTAGTATGCAGAGAAGCAGGTTGAAAAGAGGTGAAGAGGGAAGGAATATTCTAGACAAATGGATGCCAAGCTAAGTGACTTTGTTGAGTCCATATTGAGCATATTTGGAGAGCTATCAAGTAAATCTGTTTGTCTTGAGTGGAGGCTCAAAGTAAGAGTTCAGTGAGTGGGAACTGGGAAGAGTGATGTAAAATACTTTTAACTTTAGACATTTGGATGATATCCAGCAAGCACTGGGTTTCTTTGAGTAAATAACAGATCTGGCCTGATCTGGTAATGGAGGATGGGATAAGGTGAGGGGTTTAAAGGCAAAGAAAGAAACAGGTTTTTCAGTACTTCTAGTGCCTGAAGCCAGTGAAGGGCACATCATTTGAGCTGTTTAATCATTGTGTTTGCAAAGGTTTTCAGGCAATAGGATTCATTAAGACACAGGTGAGTAAAGCTAAGAACAGCTTGGAAGAGAACTTCTGAATCATAGATTTTCAATCAGTCTCTTCTGATTAAATAGGTGGTATAAGCAGATAGACCTACCTGACAAATGCTCATCATTTTATAAAACTAGAGAAAGTTAATTATTAACTATGAAAAACTTACAAGAAAAATAGAAACCACAAGTCAGGTAGACTGAAGTAATAAAGTAGACTGAAGGCCATCGCAAATAGACCAGGGACTGAAATTTTTAATTAGGAATACATTTATTTCTATAAAACAAAATGAAAGAAGATATTCTATTGATTGCCACTTCTCCCTGAATGTGTCCACAAATTAGTGTGACCTGGTTTTATATATGGACTTCCTGGTAGCTGACTGGTAAAGAATCTGCCTGCCAATGCAAGAGACATTGATTCAATCTCCAGTGCAGGAAGATCCCCTGGAGAAGAAAATGGCAACCCACCCTAGGATTCTTGCCTTGAGAATTCCATGGACAGAATAGCCTGGCAGGCTACAGTCCATGGAGTCGCAAAGAGTCAGATATGAGTGAGCAGCTAAATAGCAACAGGATGAATACTTTAATAGGTTCTTTTTAAATTTTAGGCTTCTAAGGTGATCTTTTAAAAGCTTCAAAAAGCAGGTTTACATCTGAGGATATAATTTTTTTAATTCTTGCATCCATCACTAGTAATGATATCTTTTTCATGAGTTCATTGTGGGCACTACATTTAACTAGATGAGAGGAAAGTGAGAGGTGGGAAGAATGGTGATTGATGCCTTATATAATGGTGAAAAGAAAAGTTGACATTATCCAGACAATTCTGACCCCAAATTTTAAGTATGTAGTTATAGACTGATTCAAAATGAGTGTGTAGAATTGCAAGCAAGCCACACATGAGATTAGGAATCAGAGATGACATGAATTAAAAGGCAACCTTGGTTATGTGAAGGTTTACCCTCCTTTCCTTTCTTTGTGAATTTCTAGTTGGAGATATAAGAAGATAGTTGTTCAGGGTTTTTTGTCAGGATATGAAAACATTTTTATTGTAAAACCTGTTTCACACACCTCTTTTTCTGGTTTAGTGATATAATTGACATATAGCATTGTATAAGATATCAATTTTAGTTCTATTTTCTTTTGTTTGCCAGATGCTAACTAATAAAATGTAAAATGTCCACTACGTAATCAGTATTTAATATCTGGAAAATTAATGGCATTAAAAAAAGTCAAACAAGGAAAAGTAAAATGTATACAGCCAGCCCTCCATATCTGTAGGTTTTGTGTCCTGGGATGCAACCCACTATGGATCAAAAATATTTGAAAAAAAAATTTTTGGAAAGTTCCATGAAGCAAAACTTGAATTTGCTGTGAGCTGGCAACTATTTACATAGCATTTACATTGTATTAGCAATTATTTACATTGTATGAAATATTATACAACCTAGAGTTAATTTAAAGTATGTGGGAGGATATGTGTTGGTTGTACACAAATTGAGTTTCAGGGGATTTTGGTATGGGAGTGGGGCTGTGTCTGGGAGACAGAGGAACAACTGTGTCTCCTTTCTTCCCATGCCTCCTAATCCATTAGTACACCTCCCAAGGTAAAAATAAATTATCTGTGTGTGTGTGTGTGTGTGTGTGTGTGTGTGTGTGTGTGTGTGTTTTAACTGTTGTTTATTGTTTAGTCACTAAGTCGTGTCTGACTCTTTTGTGACCCAATGGACTCTAGCCCACCAGGCTCCTCTGTCCATTGGATTTCCAAAGCAAGAATACTGGAGTGGGTTGCCATTTCCTTCTCCAGGGGATCTTCCTGACCCAGGGATCGAATGTGTGTCTCCCTCATTGGCAGGCAGCTTCTTTACCACTGAGCCACCAGGAAAGCCCCACTCTTTGAGCTATGGCATGAAATTCNCTGGAGTGGGTTGCCATTTCCTTCTCCAGGGGATCTTCCTGACCCAGGGATCGAATGTGTGTCTCCCTCATTGGCAGGCAGCTTCTTTACCACTGAGCCACCAGGAAAGCCCCACTCTTTGAGCTATGGCATGAAATTCAGATCTGAACTAATTTCCTATATCTTGTTAATAGTCATTTGGTTTTTTCCCCTCTAAGTCCCTAAGAAGAGAGGTTAAAAAAAATAGTGCATATTATTTTGACTGGGTTTTCAGGAAGTAATATTACCAAATCTTCCAGCTTCTATTTTATTCTTTCTTTCAAATAGCAATATTTTAATTGTAGCCCCAAATAATATTTCATGCTTTTTAGAGGTACTTGATTAATAACAGTTATAAAAGACTTTTTAACAGCAGAAGAGAGTTAGTTATTACTCAGGATGATTAATTTTAAATACCAACCCTGTAATCTTCCAAGTATATAACCTCGATATAACAGAAATTTATTGCATTCATTAGCTTTCTGAATCTAGTGAAAAAGTAAATGACATTACTTTGTATTATTATTATCATTATGTTATTATGTGTATCTAGAGATCTGATACATGCAGGGAGATATTGAAAGGATAGATGTTGGACAAAAGAAAATCCATTCCAATTTGGTTCACTAATTTAAAGTAACAAACTCAAGTTTCAAAGATTCCTGGATGGAAAGATAAGTTGTGTGATGTCTGCTTTGCTGTGTCTGAATGATTCTCTGGATATATGTCCTGAAAGTCCAGCTCAATTGTCCTTCTTGATAATTTACTCCCCCAGACTGTCTAGTGTCCCTCAGTAGATTGAGCAGATTCACCAACATTACTGAATTTCTTTTCCCTATGGCTTTATGAATTGCATGTTCACAAGCCCATTTGTTTCTCCTGTGTATCAATGAGTTGTCTTTCATCAGCACTGGTTCCTTGGGATTGGGGTGAGGTGTCGCAGGAGATCAGAACAACAAGAGTTGCAGAAAGGGGCCACCCAGGAGATAGACTAGAGTCAATATGAAAATTACCAGAGGCAGAAATATGGGTAGACAGAAATACAGTTTAAAAAAAGAGGATCATTGATCCATGGTGGATAAGTGATGATTGGTGACAGGAATGGGGAAATGTTGATTAATCAAAGTGAAAGTCTGGGTAAGAAGCAGATTCTCCAGGCTTAGCCCCTCCCATCACCATAGCAGCCATAGAGAAGTCCACAGATCAATGGATGTTCACTGTTCACTTAGGAATGTTTGCACATGGAAAGCGCCTTCAAGTCTATTGTGGATCCAGGCTTTGTTTGAAATATTGGTAAATATTTGCTTTCCCCCCTAGTTCAGATAAATAACAGTGNTTGGGAAAACTAGACCCCTAACTTATGCTGTACACAAAAATCAACTCAAAAAGGATTAAAAACTTGAACCTAAGACTTGACACCATGAAACTCCTATAAGAAAATAGAGGCAGTAAGATACTTGCCATTGGCCTTAGGAATGATTTTTTGAATTTGACACCAAAGACAAGGCAAAAATAAACAAGTAGGACTACACCCAACTAAACAGCTCTAGACAGCAGAGGAGATTATCAACAAAATGAAAAGACCACCTACCAAAGGGGAGAAAGTACTGGCAAATCATAAACTGTATGAGAACCCACACACCTCAGGAGGCAGAACCCCAAAGAATCCAAGTTAAAGAAAGGGCAGGGTGTCTGACATTTTTCCAAAGAAGACATTCAGATGGCCACCAGGTACATGAAAAGGTGCTCAACATGACCAAATCATAAGAGAAATGCAAATCAGAATCACAGTAAAATACAACCTCATACACGTTAGAATGGCTAGTATCAAAAAGACAAAAAATAACAAGTGTTATTGATGGGTAGAAAAGGGAACCCTTGGGTACTGTAGGTGGGAATGTAAATTGCTGCCACCATTGTGAAAAACGGTTTGAACTATTATATGATCCAACAATTCCACTTCTGGGTATCTATTCAAAAGAAATGAAAATACTAACTCGAATAGATGCATGTGCCCTCATGTTCACTGCAGGTTTATTTATAACAGCTAAGACATGTAGGCAACCTAAGTGTCCATCAAGGGGTGAATGGATAAAGAAGATGAGGTATTTGTATACAATTGAATATCATTCAGCCATAAAAAAGAATAAGTCTTGTCATTTGTAACAACAGGGATAAATCCTGAGGGCATTATGCGAAGTGAAATAAGTCAGACAGAAAAAGACAAATACTATCTCATTTATCTTAAACAAACAAAAACAACCAGAACTCATAAATACAGAGAATATATGGGTGGTTGCTAGAGGTGGGGGGTAGGAGGTAGCTAAAATGGGTGAAGGTGATCAAAAGGTGCAAACTTCCAGTTAAGAAAAAAGAAGTCTCGGGATGCAATGAACAGCACAGTGACCATAGTTAATACTGTACTGCATATTTAGAAGTTGCTACGACAGATTCTTGCCCTTGAAATCCCATAGACAGGGGAGCCTGCGGGGCTACAGTCCATGGGGTCACAGAGTTGGACATGGCTTAGTGACTAAACACCAAGGCAGATCTTAAAAATTCTCATCACAAGAAAAGTTTATAACTGTGTCTGGTGATGGATATTAACTAGACTTGCATTGATCATTTTGTAACATATATAAATATTGAATCATTACACTATATACTTTAATAAAATGAAAGTCAGTTATATCTCAACTAAAAAATAAATTTAAAGAGACTGCCCTCTGAGTTGAACTAATTAAATCCTTATAGTAAAGAAAAAAATGTTCCTAGTAACTGGGAAGAGCTCTAAGGTTGAAGCTTAATTAGTAAAATCAATACCTTATAACACTAAAGGAAAGCTGGTTTCAGAGAGAAGTCTGGCACTGTGGCAATGTCTAAGGGGAGAAAGATACAATAACTGGAAGATATGAAGTCTTCTGGTCACATCCCACCTGAACGAGAAAGTTCTCAGAAACACCTCCCACTGCTGTAATCAAATTCAACTCCCAAACTAATGGTTCAGATTGTTTTTTAGGTGCCTTGACGTACCAGGAAGGAGGTTACCAGCTAGTAGCCTTAAGCATTCAAACCACTTTAATGTGCTAACACCCATTAAACATGAATCAACAGACACTCTGGTTTATACACTCTACAAGGCCAACGACAGGACCTGAAAGCTAAGTCCTAGACTTTTGACTATATGAGGCTGCTTTTGGTTAACCATAAGTCTTTCTCCTGGAAACAACCACCTCTTCCCCTTGGAATATATCACTTTCTTCTAAAACTTTAACAGTGATAAAATTTGGAAGGGCTGATACCAAATATATTTCAGTTCAGTTGCTCAGTCGTGTCTGACTCTTTGTGACCCCATGAACCACAGCACGCCAGGCCTCCCTGTCCATCACCAACTCCCGGAGTTTACCCAAACTCATGTCCATTGAGTCAGTGATGCCATCTCGTCAACCATCTCATCCTCTGTCGACCCCTTCTCCTCCCNAATAATTCAAATAATAATTATGTATCATTATATTTCATTAATTTTGTCCACGATATGGTCATACTAATGTATGGTCATATTAATGACATACTAATGTAAAGTATTAGTCTGAGAAACCAAGTGTGGAGTATATGAAAAGATTCTGCACTATCTTTGCAGCTTTTCACTAAATTTAAACCTAGTAATAATAAAAAAAAATTATTTCTTAAAAAAAATAGGAATACAAGTGACTGCTGAATATATGGAAAATGTGTAATCATATTCCTAATAAAAGAAATACAAATTAAAACAATGAGATATTTTTTCTACTTGTGATTTGTAAAGATGTTTAAAAAATAAGTTTTATAATACAATAATTTTTAGGATATAGAGAATATAGTCTCAATTATAATCTGTTAAAATATAAAATGTATAATTGTCATTTCTACTTCTAGAAAGATACCCTTTAGGTGCACTCACTCATGTGTGAAATAATGTATAAGGCTATCCATTGCTAAAGATTGAAAACAACCTGTTAATAAGGTTGTTCAAGTTGTAAACAGATGAAATAAATTATGCACTCACAGAATGGAATGCCATGTAGCCTTAAACAGAATGAATAGCTCCATATATCTAGTGAAAAAATCAAGGTGCAGAACAATGTTACACACATATATGTATGCCTGTATATGATTGCAGACAGGTATATTTAAACATGCATAAACTATCTCTGAAATAGTTTGAAAGACATATGAGTTTAAGTTCACAAAGAAATCACTGGAAAGATATACAGCAAACTATTAACAGTGGTTAATCTTAGAGAGAAGAATTGGTAGATTGCTGGAGACGGGGAAAAAGGAGACAAATTCCACAGTCATCTGTACATCAAATGATTGCTTTGTTCATGTATTATCCCTTCCAGTGCTATTAAGATTTAACATTCTTATTGGCAAGAACTCATAAGGAATAAATCCCTGAAGTACATATATTTGTTTTCTTTTTGCATAATCTTTGTAGTAGATAGTTATTGGAAAACAATGGAATTTTCAGATTGTAAGGTATCAAGTTTTTTCATAATTAGTTTTTTCAAAAATTTCCTATGTTTTAGAGTTTCAGGTGGTAAGTGAAGTTGCCATTTTTATTGTGTTCATTTAAATTGTTTATTGAAGTATTTATTGGTATATCTAAATTTCTTGAGGATAAACCGAAATTAACATCAAATTGCTAAATGTAACATTGAAAGAAGGACAGAAAAAGGATTTGGGTGATTCATGGTTTAAATATATCAATCATATTAGAAGGGAAGATATCCCCACCTAATTAATCAACACATATTTGATATGATTAGAAACAATTTATTTGACAATATAGTATCAATAATTAGAAACTGAAAACAATTAGCTGAGTATTTTCTAAAGAGAAAAAGGAAAATGTAAAGAGTGTATCTATTATCATAAGTCTGCAGATTTGGTAGCAAGAAATAGCAGCACTTCAAGGGTAGACCCGTGAGGAAGGGAAGTTAAATCAGGAATGAATGAGGCCATACCGGTGGAGCTCCTCTTGCTGTGGTGCTACTGCTACTAAGTCACTTCAGTCGTGTCCAACTCTGTGCGACCCCATAGACGGCAGCCCACCAGGCTCCCCCATCCCTGGGATTCTCCAGGCAAGAACACTGGAGTGGGTTGCCATTTCCTTCTCCAATGCATGAAAGTGAAAAGTGAAAGTGAAGTCAATTAGTCGTGTCAGACTCTTAGAGACCCCATGGACTGCAGCCTACCAGGCTCCTCCATCCATGGGATTTTCCAGGCAAAAGTACTGGAGTGGGTTGCCATTGCCTTCTCTGTGCTGTGGTGCTAGACATCGTTTAATGAGGATATTGTTATGAACTGAATATCTGTATCCCTCCCTAAGTTCGTATGTTGAAGCCCTCAACTCCTATGTAGAGATGAGGCCTCTATGAATGTAACTGAGGTTAATGAAGTTATAGGGAAGGGGCCCTGATTCAGTAGGATTGGTGTCCTTAAGAGAAGAGACTGCAGCAAGCTCATGCTCACCCTGTGTGCACTCAGGGGAAAGGCCATGTGAGGACTTAGTGACATGGTGGCCACATCTGCAAGTCAAGAAGTGTCCTCAACAGAAGCCAAACCTTGCCTGAACCTTGATCTTGGATTTTTTAGCCTCAAGAACTGTGAGAAAATATATTTCTATTGTTTAAAGCACCCCATCGATGGTGTTCGGTTATGGCAGCTTAAGCCAACTAATACAGATGTCCGAAGTGCTTAATGACTTTGAACTTTCAACAAGGTGGGAGACAGACTCCAGAAGTTCAGATTTTCTGGACTGAAATGATACTTAAGTTCTTGGCAATGTCCTGATTCTGAGTAACCTGTCCCTTGGCCAAACTATAAGGAGCAGAGCCAGCCTCAGAGAAGCAGAAGCCAGGCTGGGCTTCAGGGCTGGCCAGGGTGGCAGAATGAGAAGGGCACCAGCCAAAGCAGATTATCATCAGGAAGAGCAGAGACAGCCTGCGGGAGGTAGTAGATGACCACTCCTCAGAGAAGGTGCAGGGTCCAGGGACTAGTGCCAGCCAGAGGGAAGATTTCCAGACCACAGGATGCTCCAGAAGGACAGTTACATGGGACAACAGACAGCTGTGGGCTGCCGCCAGTGGATTTACTATTGGATAAAAGAGAAGAATGACTTGATGGAACAGCCCACACATACCTCAGTTGAATATTTGTTCAAGAATGTATAGCATGAAGGATTTCAGGACCAGCCACTGAAAGTGTGATGAAGATGGTGGTGGAGGTAAGGAATTACATTAGCTCTCTGTTTGTAAGAATATCTCTACTGAGAAATCTGTGTCTTATTAATATTGTCCAGGAGGCTTCTTTATTTCAGTGTATTCCTTGTGTGTTAATAACCTTTGCGTTTGTTCTATAGACATTGTTGTTCAGTAGGTAAGCTGTGTCTGACTCTGACCTCATGGACTGCAGCATTTCAGGCTCCTCTGTCCTCCACTGTCTCTCAGTTTTCTTGAATTCAGGTCCATTGAGTCAGTGACGCTATCTAACCATCTCACCTCTGCCACCCCCTTCTCCTTTTGCCTTCAATCTTGCCCAGCATCAGAGTGTTTTCCAATGAGTTGGCTCTTCAACCTGTAGAATATATAAATTACTTGCCTTTTCAATACATATATAAATGGTATACCACTCAGGTCAGGGACACAAGCATGCATTTCTTTTTCCTCTAGAGACAATGGGTTGTTTGGGCAGTGGTTGATCCAATGGCATTTGTCCTATGGTTTGGCATTATTTTAGTACTAGGCTCGCACCTACTGGAGGCGAGGGAGGTGGGGGTGGAGCTGCTCTTCAATTCAGTTTAAAAATTCTTATTTAAAATATTCCTATTATAATTGTTATTCAATTTCTATTACTTTTATTTAATAATTACATATTATTAATTTTTTTGCAAGAGGGAAGATCACTTCTGAAAATCACATATGAAATTTTATTTTATATGCAATTTACTTATCACAAAATCACCGTTTTATCATGAATCAGCATGAAGATCATTTTAAAGAAATGTTCTCCTTAAGAGTGTCTTTCAATATATCTTTCTTTGATCAGACTAGAGGTGTGACATTTGATTTTAAATTTTAACTGAATCATCATTTCTTGAATTATTCACTCTGCTTTCTTCATTTCTAATTACATAACGGAATCCTCTCTCTTTTTTTAACCAATTTTTTCTCCGTTATCTTTGGCTTTTCTATTTTCCAAGTTCTTTATATGCATTTAGGATATATTTTGTGTGTATTTTAAAGTTAGGCATGTTCTTCTGACTAGAGATAACACTATGCATAATTTCTTATGCAATGTTCTCTTTTCATTTTATAAATGTCAGTATTCATCTTTTTATTTTCCTTTTATCTTTAAAAATAAATTTCATTTACCTTTTATAGATTTCATGAGTTTTTGTTTCTTAATTATTTATTAATTTTAAATTTTATGACATTTTCTCTGTGATAAATATTTTAAATGTCTTGTAGATAGTGGATAAGTAGGTATAATCTCTCTAGAATAAAGGAGGATGTATATGTGTGCATGTAAATATTGGAATAAAATGTTAAACTGCAAAAAAAAAAAACAAAACCTCTTATTTTCATAAACTAAACTGCAACTGTGTTTCAACACTTCACGCTTATTAGCAGGTGGCTGCCATGGAACTGATAAAGTGTTAGAATCAATAACAAGTTCTGCCTCAGAATTCCCTGGAGTGCTTTTTTAAAATGTGGATATCAGGGTCCTGCACCACACCCACAGACAATAACTGCTCTAGAATCTCTACGTTCAAGGGGCAAGGGATGAGGGACTAGGTTAGAAGATGAGGGCAAGGGATGAACCTAGACAAATGGTCATTAAGTTGAGTTTGTGTAGCATACACAGTCTATTTTTCCCAGATTTGATTTCATTTTAATAGAAAAATATTCTAATATTTTATATTCAAAGTACATGCAAGGTTTATACTTTTAATTGATTATTGTTATTTTATTTGGGGACATATGGAAAAGTGATGTGGATAATGGGGAGTACAGACCACCTCTAGACGACACCACCCTCTTCTCAATTGGATTTCCTGGCAGCAGAACCCAAGAATCCGATTTTCAACATTTCCCAGGTGATCCTGATGTTTACTATGCTTGCGATTTTCTTGGGCTCCAAAATCACTGCATATGGTGACTGCAGCCATGAAATTAACAGATGCTTGCTTCTTGGAAGAAAAGCTATGATAAACCTAGACAGTGTATTAAAAATCAGAGACATTACTTTGCTGATAAAGGTACATATAGTCAAAGCTATGGTTTTTCCAGTGGTCATGTATGGATATGAGAGTTGGACCATAAAGAAGGTTGAACACTGAAGAATTGATGGTTTTGAACTGTGGTGTTGGAGAAGACTCTTGAGAGTCCCTTGGACAGCAAGGAGATCAAACCAGTCAATCCTAAAGGAAATCAGTCATGAATATTCACTGGAAGAATTGATGCTGAAGCTGAAGCTCCAATACTTTAGCTGCCTGATGTGAAGAGCTGAAAGTGAAAGTGAAGTCGCTCAGTCGTGTCCAACTCTTTGTGACCCCGTGGACTGTAGCCCACCAGGCTCCTCTGTCCATGGGATTCTCCAGGCAAGTGAAGAGCTGACTCATTGGAAAAGACCCTGATGCTGGGAAAGATCTACGGCAGGAGGAGAAGGAGGCAGCAGAGGATGAGATGATTGGATGACATCACTGACTTAATGGACATGAATTTGAGCAATGTCTGAGAGATGNTGAAGAGCTGACTCATTGGAAAAGACCCTGATGCTGGGAAAGATCTACGGCAGGAGGAGAAGGAGGCAGCAGAGGATGAGATGATTGGATGACATCACTGACTTAATGGACATGAATTTGAGCAATGTCTGAGAGATGGTGAAGGATAGGGAAGCCTGGTGTGCTGCAGTCCATCAGGTCACACAGAGTCAGACATGACTGAACGACTGAACAACAAAATGGGAGAAAACACATTTTGAGAAACACAGCACTTTTATATAAATCTGGTCAGTGGAGACTCTAGTAAAAAACGAACTTATAAACATCTTTCTACTTACATCATCAAGAAAGCAATTAGAGTTTTCAGGCGTAAATTCAACTGCAGCTGCCTATAAACTATAAAAGGGAAAAAAAGTCACTACTCATCCCCAGATTGCAGGTCTAATTACTTCCTTGTAATAGATTGCCTGGCAGGTCAAGATTTAGACTGCAGAACATAGGATTGTTCTTACAAGGCTCAGTGTCACCTCTGCTTTATGTCTGTCTTCCAGAGCTTTCCACCAGGGACACGGACTCATTATTTTCCCAATTTTTTCACCTGGCAGTATTTAAAGACAGTTTGTGCCTGATAACTTTCATTAACTTTTCCCAAAAACTGTCTTCTAAGCAATAATATGGTTTATCCCCTCCTGCCCCATTCTTCATTATGCTGTTTTCCTCGGGTTATAACAGCATTATGTATATTCGTATCACATTCCAGAACACAAAGCATAGTTGACAGTCTCCTCCTAGGTTGGTCCAAATGCAAAATGTTGGGCAGCCTCTTCAAGTTAACATTACAGTGCTGTGCCATTTGAGTGAGAATTCAAAAGGTGGATAGAAGAGAAGAGTTTTATTTTTTTCCCTTCAGTGATTCAGTGAAACAGTATCTGTCACAAGCACCTCGTTCAAATAACCCATCCTCAAAGTGAACAGCACTTGTAGTAGCTCCTTGAAAAATTGAGCCTGCGGGTACAATAGAGCACTTAACTTCAGAGAAGGGATATAAACACCAGTCTGAACAAATGTTGTGCCACTTCTGCTCGGCTTGTATTAAAAACAATGGAAAAAATAGAATGATGAAAGTCTTTCATACAGAAGCCTTTTTGTCCTAAATATAAGGCAAAAGAATGTATAAAAAGTTTTCTTGAAAATTCTCAAGGATGAAGAATAAATTCATAGTTAAGAATTCAAAACAAAAGCGATCATTACATGATCTTGATTTTATGACCCATCCATCTATTCTGGAATGTTTGTTCCAATGCACATTGCCCAGCCTTTCCTATGAGAGTCCAGCTTGCTTCCTCTAGGCCCCTGCAGGCCAGCATTGACCCCAGCAATATATCCGGGAACTGCATAGCAGGATTGTCAATTTCACTAACACCTAGGTTTGGGCTAGAAGAGGAAGTCTTCTTTGTGTGCCATTCAGCTTGAAGATACTGAGAAAATACCTGTAACTCAGAGACTACCCAAGATAATTTATTAACGTTGAACACAGGATGAAAATGTTTGGCTTGCTAAATAACTTTTTTTTTAATTTTCCAAGTTGTCCATTTTCATGGAGTAAACCACAATCCATCACCTTCATGCATTTGCCTTACACACAGATTAGCTTCAAGCCAATACATATCGATGTTGTCCAGTGAGATATTTGTTTCTTGAGCTCTATATGTAAAATCCTGAGCAATCTTAAAACCATGGGGACCTTCTACCCTTAAGTGATTT
Organism: Neotragus pygmaeus; assembly: GCA_006410875.1. NCBI lineage: Eukaryota > Metazoa > Chordata > Mammalia > Artiodactyla > Bovidae > Neotragus > Neotragus pygmaeus. Next base: position 94,285 of record SJYV01007249.1, read on the forward strand.
TTCTTCCTCCAGTAGATGCAGTTTGAGTATTTAGATCCTGACATTTTGGCAGTTGGACACACTGTCCCTGATGAAGAGGCCCATGGCAGCAGTCAAAAAGTAATTCCTCACCCTAATGAACCTGATCTTTTAAAAACTAAGAGTAATGTATTAGCAGTTTGTTTTAAAAGAGAAAAACAAGTGAGGTTACATCTGAAAGCAGCATTTCTGTTGGTGGACTGCAGTTTCCAAATCCTGTATTCCTTTCATTAGAGTCTTTTTATTAATGATTTCTCTACTACTTCTGACATATCCTTAAACATCCCCAGTGTTTTAATCAAGGATATGTTGGTTCTGGCATTTGGTCACAACACCCTTCCTGTGCTTTAATGTAAATGTTAATAAAATGCGTGTCAGACTGTACAGAATGAGAGAAGTAGAGTATAGAAGTCCCCACTGTCCAGGCTCATTATTCCTTTTTCTTTTTTCATAAAATCAAAATTATCTAAACAGCAATGGGTCAAAGAGTAAAACTTTGAATACTTGACAGCACTAGGGACCTAAGCTGCCTGGAGGTGTTTCAAATCTACTTTAATTCTGTTTCTGACAAGTAGGTCTGTAAGTGTAGATGAAGGATTTCTCCTAGTGCTACTATGCAAAGTGTGCCAATGCTTACTTTACATAGCTGCAGTGATGAAGCTAAATGTTTCCAATATATATTAAGTCAATTTTTAGTGAAAAACCCAAAGGCAAATGAGAATTTATAGCCTTGCGTTTAAGAAAAAAGAATTACAAGTGAATGAAATATTTTTTCTGTGTTAGAAAGAAGTATTGAGGTTCAATATTTTAGTGAACCTACTGTTAGTTTTACAGTCTGCTATTTACAAGTAACCGTGCTGGGCACTGTTGATGAAACAAGCCAAAAGGCGTGNTGATGCTTTTGAACTGTGGTGTTGGAGAAGACTTTTGAGAGTCCCTTGGACAGCAAGGAGATCCAACCAATCCATCCTAAAGGGAATCAGTCCTGAATATTTATTGGAAGTACTGATGCTAAAGCTGAAACTCCAATACTTGAGCCACCTTATGTGAAGAACTGACTCATTGGAAAACACCCTGATGCTGGGAAAGATTGAAGGCAGGCGGAGAAGGGCATGACAGAGGATGAGATGGTTGGATGGCATCACTGACTCAATGCACATGAGTTTGAGTAAACTCTGGGAGTTAGTGATGGACAGGGAAGCCTGGTGTGCTGCAGTCCATGGGGTCACAAAGAGTCAGACACGACTGAGTAACTGAAGTAAACTCAACTCCCAGGTAGCGCTACTGGTAAAGAACCCACCTGCCAATGCAGGAGACTTAAGAGAACCGAGTTAGATCCCTAGGTCAGTAAGATCCCCTAGAGGATGGTATGGCAACCCACTCCAGTATTCTTGACTGGAGGATCCCATGGAAGTGGAGAGTGGTGGGCTACAGTCCATAAATTCACACAGAATCAGACACAACTGAAGTGACTTGGGACCGCATGGCATGGCATACGTTGTAGAGATAGTGTGAACGGCATCAGAAGCCCAGATAAAAGCAAATTGATTCCTATTTCATGTGTCATGAATGGATTTATAGTGGAAGTAGCATTTGACTTGAATCTTGAAGCAAGAGTAGGGCTTTGGTAGGCTGAGAGGCTGGAGAAGGGAATTGCAGGCAGGGGAAGATGTCTAAGTGAACTGTTTTCAGCACACGTGGAAGGTGGTGAGTGGTCCAGAGACTTGTACATGGGATATGGAGATATTTACTGAGAGAGAAGGTCAAGGAATGGGTTAGAAACATTATGTAAAAGTCCTTGATATTAGGAGAAAGTTGAACTTAATTTTATAACCACTACGATGGGGCTGTTGAAGACTGTGGAGATTACTGTGGTTGCTTCTTGTTTCCATTGTGAAAGATGGATGAAATACAGGATCCTGGTCATCATTTCCAGTATGTGGTTAAAAAACCTATAGGATCTAAATTAGCCCAAGACAGAAGACTAGAAAGGAGATTAAAGGAGGTGGTGGTAGTTCATTGACAGAACTGTAACGCATGATGGTTCATTAAGAGTGAAAGACGTCCAGGAGAGAATAACCATGAACCCATACCGGAAACAAAGGATAAATAGCACTCTGAGGCGTTTAGTGACAGTCCCACCTTTATGGTCACATGAGCTAAAGAGGAAAATGGGCATCGGATTCTATATCCATTGTGTGTGTATGTTTATGTTTTTCCAAGACCTTTTTGTAGTAGGGCAACAAAGAGGGAAAGTCTCACAGTTCCCCTGACCTGCACACCCTGGTAAACCCTGTGTAGTGGCGTTTTCCTGGGCACAGCTGAGAGTCAAGGAAGTTGGCTCACCACAAATGGAGCTGAGCCTTACCACTGGGTAAACCAGCTGACCTAACTGCTGGGTGCACGGTGCCCACAGATGTAAATGGTGGTTCATACCCCAGTCCTCTGCNTGGCGTTTTCCTGGGCACAGCTGAGAGTCAAGGAAGTTGGCTCACCACAAATGGAGCTGAGCCTTACCACTGGGTAAACCAGCTGACCTAACTGCTGGGTGCACGGTGCCCACAGATGTAAATGGTGGTTCATACCCCAGTCCTCTGCCACTTTTTCTGTTTTGTAGATGGCAAGAGAATTACATGGTAAGCAGAGGGAAATGCCCATATGTATTCCGGGATAGCAGGTTACTTTTTAACATTCAAGCATGATTTCCACAAAAATCATGTATCCGGAACTATTTTCCACAGAAAAACAAAGGAAAAAGTAAAACTGACATCATTCTTAGGCTTATTAACAAAATCTGAAATAACAATGGAGGGTTGGGAAACTGTACAATCTAAGCAGGAAGTAGCTCTGGTGAGGACAGAATGAATGAGTTAGATAGAAGGGGAACATGGAGGGAGATAGGCTGTGGAGTTCTGCATCCATGCCCTGGAAACAGTGTTGGTGTTCAGTCACTATGTCATGCGATACTCTGCCACTCCATGGACTGCAGCACACCAGGCTTTCCTGTCCTTCACTATCTCCTGGAGTTTGCTGAAACTCATGTCCATTAAGTCAGTGATGCCATCCAACCATCTCATCCTCTACCGCCCCCTTCTTCTGCCCTCAATCTTTCCTAGAGTCATAGGCTTTTGCAGTAAGACATGCTTATATTTAACTTTGCTTTGCTGTCTATATACATTCTGCTCACTGGTTCAGCCTCTCTTATTTTGTGCTTTATAAGTGTAATATTTAAGCTACAGTTACTATCTTAAACAGAGTTAAAGTTAAAAACTTTCAGAGAAAGTTCTGAAATTCTGAAGTAGTAAGATGTTTCTTCTGCATAATATATTAATATTCCATAATCACTGCTTACAGTTGCACGTTAGAAACAAAATGACTTTATATAAACCATCATTACTTATCTCTTTTACAGAAAGCCCCAGAAAACAATCCCCCCTGTATCCTAAAAGGCAAAGGTTATCACATGTTAATAGTAGCTAAAGAAGCATACTTTTAAACAGTGTTAGCAGTATCATTAATATGATATTGATTCATGCAATTTCCAATATTAAAATTTTTTTTTTACTGGAAAAGTGAAAGTGAAGTCACTCAGTCTTGTCCGACTCTTTGTGACCCCATGGACTGTAGCCTACCAGGCTCTTCTGTCCCTGGGATTTTCCAGGCAATAGTACTGGAGTGGATTGCCATTTCCTTCTCCAGGAGATCTTCCTGACCCAGGGATCAAACCCGGGTCTCCCGCATTGCAGGTAGATGCTTTACTGTCTGAGCCACCANGATTGCCATTTCCTTCTCCAGGAGATCTTCCTGACCCAGGGATCAAACCCGGGTCTCCCGCATTGCAGGTAGATGCTTTACTGTCTGAGCCACCAGGAAAGTCCTGGATATTTTTACTGGAACATCCAATCAAATGTCTGAATGAACAAATTCAAGACTCAGAATCCTGAGGTAATAGGTAATAAATCATTTTGCTACCTGGGTTCCACCCAGGGTAAAAATAGCCTTGTGCACTTGATCATTGCCAGCTTCCCCATGGTTTAAAACATCACTGTGAGGACTTACCTGGTGGTCCAGTGGTTAAGAATTCTGCCTACCAGTGCAGGGGACACAGGTTCTATCCCTGGTTGGGGAACTAAGATCCCACATGCCACAGGGCAACTAAGCCCGTGTGCCACAATTACAGAGCCCATGCACTCTGGAGCCTGTGTGTTGCAACTAGAAATACCACGTGATGCAACCACAATGAAAAATCTTGCATGATGCAACAAACATCCCACGTGCCACAACTAAGCCCTGACACAGCCAATAATTAAATATTAAACAATAAATAAAAATTGAAAATAAATAAAACATCACTGTGCAGATCTCTCCAGCCCAGAACTTCCTGGGGATTCTGACATATAGGTATCACTAGCATTCGGGACAACTCTGTGTCGAAGCCCCACCTCAAAGGCAATACCAAATTCAACATCCCATGCCCCACTCCCACCACCAGGGTCCTCACCCTTCCCCCATGTTCCCCACTGTCCTATATGGAAGCCCACACACTGCCCTGTCCAGACCCGAGGTCTTGTCAGTATCATTCATGACTTCACTCTTCTCACCAACTCTTGTCGTGTTAGCAAGTCTATGCTATGCTATGCTAAGTCACTTCAGTCGTGTCCGACTCTGTGCGACCACATAGATGGCAGCCCACCAGGCTCCCCCGTCCCTGGGATTCTCCAGGCAAGAACACTGGAGTGGGTTGCCATTTCCTTCTCCAGTGCATGAAAGTGAAAACTGAAAGTCAAGTCACTCAGTCGTGTCCGACTCTTAGCAACCCCATAGACTGCAACCTACCAGGCTCCTCCGCCCATGGGAGTTTCCAGGCAAGAGTACTGGAGTGGGGTGTACTTTCCTTTTAATCTTTCTCTAATGCAACTTTTCTAACTACTTTCTGTCTTTGTGTTTTGCCCTTTGCCCTCCCTTCTAGATTACTCATGTACCCTCTTAAGTTATTGCTGTTCTTCTTATCTTGTCCCTCCAAACTCTTCTCCCTATGATAAAATATTCTTTTAAAGGTGGGGTAGGCACAGCTTTTCTATGTCAGCAGGAATTCCATGAAACGTGGGCTGTTCATGCTTCCAGCTTCTTAAAATAGCCCTTGTGTACTGAGTTTCAGCCACACTTTAAATACCTTAGGTTTATAGTTACTTTATCGCCTGGTCCAGGCCTCTTCACATGCTCCTCCTTCGCATATTCATTACCTGCATCCTTCCTGCCAGGCCTTTGGGTCTCAGCTGATACACTTCTTCACAGAAGCCATACCTGGCCCCAAGACTTGTATAGGTATTCCTCCATTTATTTAAATTTGTAGGTGTATGTGTTGGGAAAAGGATTCAGAAAAAAACTGTTCATTGGTGAATATAACTCCTGGCAAGCATTGGGCAAATAGCATACTCTCTCTCGTAACGGCAGATCTGAATATTTGTTTCCTATGTGAATAAATAGTCAGACAAAACTTAGCAACTGAACAACAACACATGAATAAAATCAAAATTAATTCCCTTCTTAGATTTATCTGAATAAGATTTTTAGAAGAGCAGCTCTGCAGGTTTTCCTTGCGGCTGGTTTTCAGCCTGTGTTGTTATTTCTATCCGGTAATCTGCAGATTGCCTTCTTGTTGTGCTTTGGGAATACAGTTCCAATGAGCCCAATGGGAGAAATCAGTACCTTGAATTGATCCCAGGGCATTTGTCTCCCGTGAATAAGTAATTTAGAGTTGAGAGCGTACTTCACACAGCCCAAGTTAAGAAACATCTTATTTAACCAAGAAATAGGTCATTTGAATCAGGAGACTCTGAGAGTGTGTTTAAGGTAATTACGTGGAGCAAGTGGTCTTCACAGCTAGTGCTGACTTTGATGAAAGAGAGATCACAGTCTGAAAATAGCCCGAGTCGTGTTGAGTTCTGGAGAGGAAAAGGGAAAAATTTAATAACTAGCTTTGAAGTGAATACCAATATTCTGTCATCCTTCACTTATTTTCCATGGCAGATTACAGATACTGTTACTATTTTGACTTTTCTGTAGGAAAAGTGTAAGGCAGTGCCTTTTTCCCATTTCCTCAATTTCTTCCTTAAAAACTTGTTCCAGTGATAACTTTTAGATTTACCATGAATCTATTTGTTTTTACTCATAAATTTCTTTTTCCAAACATAAAGTTATAATTGAATGGGAAAAAAATCTATCCTTTGTAGCCAAATCCAGTTTTGAAAATGACCATGCAATTTCTACAGAAGTCAATGAAATTGNCCAACTCTTCGTGACCCCATGGACTGCAGCCTACCAGGCTCCTCCATCCATGGGATTTTCCAGGCAAGATATATACACTCTATGTGGCAGATATAACATGTCAACTTTTCATCTGTATTAGTTACTTTTGATGGCTGTAACAAATTTCCATAAACTAGATGGCTTAAAACAACCAGAACTATTCAGTTCTGGAGGCCAGAAGTCCGAAGCAAGTATCATTAGGCTGACATCAGGGTCAGCAGGGTCACACTGCCTCTGTAGGCTCTGGAGGGGAATGTGTCACTTGCCTCTTCTAGTCTGAATCTCTTCAAGGCCAATGTCTTCTAATTTGTCCCTGCTCTATCCTTACATAGTATTCTCCTGTGTATTTGTTAGTGTGTGTGTGCACATGCACACTCATGTCTAATCTCCTGGTGCCTCCTTGTTTCAAGGATACATGTGATTACATTGTCCATCCAGACAATCCAGGATGATCCTTAACACCCGATGATGGGCAGAGATCTCTTTTTGCTGAATTATATAACATTCAAATGTTCCAGGGGTTAGGATGTGAATGTCTGCAGGTGGTGGTGGAGTGGTGGATGTTTTAGTCTAAGACACTGTTAAATACACATTCCCACCTTCTTCCTTCCTAATGGAATCCTGATTTTGTTCAAGGTTCAGTATTCCTGTAAGATATTATCATTGACTCACAATGAATCTAAACCACTTCTGGCAGTCAGTCTCTCCATGCTGAGCAGCTGGGGATGCTCCTGTAATCCAGTTCTGGCAAGTGAGATGTGGAAAAAAAAAAAAAAAAAGACAAAAGAAAATGAGTCTGGGTGTTAGTTTTCAGAAAGAGGCTTCAGTAAAGAACCTAAATGGAACACGTATGCCTAATGCTATTTCTCGTCCCATTTTCTACCTTGAAATCAGATATGATTACCTGTTACTAAGGTAACAATTTGTGATCATGAGACAAAAAAAGCCCTTATGGGGGGAAAAAAGTAACAAAGCCAAAGATGGGAGAATTTAAAAAGGTCATTATTAAACAGCTAAAGCAATGCCAACAACTTCCTGTTCCAAATTTCTTGATATATAAGAATATTTCATTAATTAATTAAACTGATATTTGTGGAAGCCACTTAGTCAGATTTTCAGTTGCTGCAGCCAAAAGCATTCCTAACTGATATATACTGAAATATTCCAAAAATACTGAAGGACACAAAAATAGAAAAAGAAATCACTATTAACATCAGCACGCAGGAATTAGCACTAACATTTTGTAGTATATTCTTCTAGCCATACCAAAGGGATCTTTCAGAGCATTCTTTTTGATCTAATTATGTTATGCCTGTGTTCTCATGTCAGTAAATACTAATTTGAAAAATTAATATCTCCAGGGTGATCCATCATTTTGATAAACCACAATTAAATAATCTTTACTGAACTTTTATTTAAAAATTAAGAATTGAATATTTTAAGTACTTCTCTCTCCAGTCTATTTCCCACAGACTTTCAAACGANTTTGAAAAATTAATATCTCCAGGGTGATCCATCATTTTGATAAACCACAATTAAATAATCTTTACTGAACTTTTATTTAAAAATTAAGAATTGAATATTTTAAGTACTTCTCTCTCCAGTCTATTTCCCACAGACTTTCAAACGAATGTTTCAAGAGTTGCTCTTCCTTGTTGTTGTTTAGTTGTCTTGGTTTAGCAATAAAATGTAAAATGAACATGAACAGCAAAAAGGAAAAAGTACTAGGTTAAGTGAGGATATCTGAGCCATAAGAAAATTTTCCTGTTTTCACAGTATTCCCTCTCCCCATTGAGAAATCTAACAGAAAGTTCCAGGAGGATAAAATTTAATTGTGGTTTATNTAAAATGTAAAATGAACATGAACAGCAAAAAGGAAAAAGTACTAGGTTAAGTGAGGATATCTGAGCCATAAGAAAATTTTCCTGTTTTCACAGTATTCCCTCTCCCCATTGAGAAATCTAACAGAAAGTTCCAGGAGGATAAAATTTAGTTCGGGTTGACTGAGTAAATGATTATGTTGCTAAGGAGCTTCTCTTAATTATATTTGATAGAAATCTTATTTGTTTTGCTATTTTCTTTTAGTAATACATTCTCTAAATAACTTTTATGTAAAATAGCTTTATGTAAGAGGTAATACAGCCTAATTGTGATTTAACGAGACTTAAATTATAAAATCAATATATAATATTGGTGCCCAAGGAAAACAAAACATTTCTCATATGCAGAAAAGGAATTCATGGAAAGTATGAGTCTAACAACTTATTCTGTCTCAGAATTTATAGGAGGAAACTGAGAGACTAGCTTCTAAAAAACAAACTTTGTCTTTATCTTGTTGCTGGCGATAAATACACGTCTCTATCTTGTTGCTGGCGATAAATACACGGTAAGGGCACAGTGAGTAAGAGAATGTCATTCTAGCAAATGCTGACTCTTCATGGAAGTATTCCTAGCTGTGGAAAACCATAAGAAGTAGTGAGGGAAAGTGTTAAAGAGATTCTGGTTAAAACAATGATTCATATAGAGAAACTCTAATCCTGTTCTTTCTCACTGAGACCAAGTTACCAATTGCTTAGTCTGCATGTAGGAGTTTGTGACGATATTTTCATAAATTTGTAATGCATCTTGTGTTTCCATTTGTAATTCCATATAGATATGGGCAGAGGTGTGATAGGAAAAGAAAAAGAAAATAGGTTTCCATAGCAGCAAAACAGAAAATCCATAACATAGATGTGAAGTGATATAAATCACTTCTTCCTCCAAGGGGAAGGGTAGAAGTACAATAAACATGGTGGACTTATCACCCAAGTGCAGACATGTTGTATAGTTCAGAAGGCATTCAATGTAATTGAGAATTGACCGTAACTCATTCGATCAAGTCGTGTCTTACCTGTTGCTATCCTCTCCTCCCCCTGAGTAAATGAATGAGTGAAACTCACTCAGTCAGTCATGTCCGACTCTTTGTGATCCCATGGACTGCAGCACACGAGGCTTCCCTGTCCATCACCAACTCCTGGAGCTTGCTCAAACTCATGTCCATTGAGTCGGTGGTGCCATCCATCCATCTCATCCTCTGTCATCCATTTCTCCTCCTGCCTTCAATCTTGCCCAGCATCAGGGTCTTTTCCAGTGAGTCAGTTCCTTGCATCAGGTGGCCAAAGTATTGGAGCTTCAGCTTCAGCATAGTCCGTCCAGTGAATAGTCAGGACTGGTTTCCTTTAGGATTGACTGGCTTGATCTCCTTTGAGATACAAAAGTGACAGGAAAGAAAGGGCAGTCTTTTGGTCATTTAGATAATTTTACC